>JARBWK010000005.1:115491192-115502921 GCA_030556195.1 Anolis apletophallus | reverse complement strand
TGGGTATCACCCTTAGAGGCGCAGCAAAGAAATCTACTGGGCTGGAACATCTGGCCGACGTATGAGGATATGTCGGTCAAGGTGGGGAAGAAAAGATGCCTCAAACCAAGATTACGGTCGCAACCACAGTGCAAACACCTCACGTGGCTTCAAACCATACAGATCAGAGCGAGCTTCCGGAGAGATGAACAAGCAGGCTTCGCGGAAGGGGAACGCTGAGCACTCTCTAACCAAAGAGAAGAAGCTCATCTCCAAGGCCTACAGACAGCTCCTGGAGTGGTCAACGGAGACGGAGCAGATAAAAACCTGCATGATAAAGTGGGCACTAAATGTCGGTCGTTCCATCAGAATGCAAGAATGGGAAAAGATCTGGCAGAAGAACATCAAAATTACCTATGCCACCGATTTGAAGGAGAATTGGTACAAAATGTTCTTCAGATGGTACATGACCCCCCATAAACTGGGTCTGATGTACAAGTCTGCCCAGGCAACATGCTGGAAGTGTGGAGCACAGACAGGCACCTTCTACCACATGTGGTGGACCTGCCAGGAAGCTTCAAACTTCTGGAAAACAATCTTTGTACAGATCCAAAAGATCCTACGGAGTACAATGGAGAAGACGCCAGAGGCCTGCCTCCTAGGAATAGTAGAAGAAGGGACCTGGCCGATGAAAATGAGGAACGACTATTCTGGTTTCTCTCCACAGCAGCAAGGATGGTCTTCGCGAAAAATGGAAGTCTGAGGATACACCTGGCATTGGAGAATGGGTGGACAAAGTCCAGGACATTATGAACATGGATAGGCTTTCCCATTACATGAGTGAACTGGAAGGACGGGGCTGCACAGAACGGACTGGTCCCCCTTCAGAACCTACCTAAAGATCCGAGACTCAGAGCGACTTAGCTAGACCCCTGGACATAGATGTAATCCACCCCAGGCCCAGCCAAAGAGACAAAAGGACCCCTACCCCTTGCCCTCTTTCCCCCAGTGCGGAAAGACGCATGGACACAAAGCCCCTACTCCTCCCCCCCCTCACAATTGAATCAATATGGACAATACAAAGATATCGGAAGCCCGAAGCCCCCTTCCCCCTTGTGGCTTACCTCCCCTCTACTGACCCCTCCCCTAAATCCATCCCCGACCAACCCCTCTCCCTCCCTTCCTTCCCCTCCTACCCACCCCCAGCCCGCCCCCACCCCTCTGCCTCTCTTCCCAAGTTCTCTCTCTTCATTCCTGCTGTCCTATACCTCAATTTGTTCCCCCTCTTTTATTGTTATGGAAGAAAACCCAATAAATATATTTGAAAAAAAAAAGAATGATCCAAGGGATGGAGCGGCTCCCTTATGAAACCAGGTTGCAACACCTTGGTCTTTTCAGCCTTGAAAGACGGCGTTTAAGAGGTGACTTGATCGAAGTGTATAAAATCATGCATGGGATAGAAAAGGTGAATAAAGAAAAACTGTTTTCTTTGTCACAAAACACTAGGACTAGAGGGCACTCCCTGAAGCTCCAAGGTAGGAAAATTAGGACTAATAAAGGGAAATATTTCTTCACCCAGAGGGTCATTGGGTTATGGAACTCACTTCCAGAGGAGGTTGTGACAGCTGTCAGCCTGGACAGCTTCAAGGCAGGATTAGACAGATTCATGGATACCAAGTGTATCGGTAGTTACTGAAAAGGACATTCAAGTGCCACCTCGGAGTTGGTTGAGGTAGGCAGGATTTCCCTGGGTACTGGTTGTGGGGGTCGGGAGCAGGTCAGGGTTTTGCCCTCCCTTCTGCTCGAGATCCCCGTGTACAACTGGTGGGCCACTGTGTGATACAGAATGCTGGACTAGATGGGCTGAGGTCCGATTCAGCATGGCTCTTCTTATGTTCTTATGTTCTTATGAATGGCTTAAACAGCCCCAATAAACGAAATAAAGTTTGGAATCAATTTTAAAAAGGAAAATTTGATGTAATTTCTTTACAAGAAACACATATCTGCCAGAAACATGTGAATTATTTAAATCAGAGACAATTTGGAAAAGTTTACTATGCATCGAGTGAGGAAAAGAAGAGAGGGGTGGTAACTTTTGTTAACAATAAGATCCAGTCAAATCAAGTATTCAAGGATCAGGAAGGTAGACAACTGGGAATCATTTTGGAGAATGAGGGAAAAAAAATACTGCTATGCAACATATATGCACCAAACGGGGCAAAAGAAAAATTTGTGGAATCCCTCAATAGAAGAATTATGGAACAAGAGTTTGATTATCTCCTGATAATGGGAGATTTTAATGGAGTGTGGGACGGGAGCTTGGACAAATCAAGAGAGAAACCAGAGGAGAAGAAGATTAGGAAAGGTAAAACAAATAAGGGAGAAATGCCAAAATGTTTCAAGAGATTCCTGGAAGACCACAACTTGATAGACCTCTGGAGGCATTACCATAAAACCGAAAGAGACTATACCTTCTTCTCAAACCCGCACCAGTCATGGTCGCGCATCGACATGGCGTGGGGCTCAAAGGACCTAGTAATGAAGATTAAAAAAACAAAAATCCTGACCAGAATAACATCAGACCATGCACCGATAGAACTGACAATAGAAAATACTAAAAATAAGGAGAGAATCTTTAGGTGGAGACTAAATGATCAGCTGCTGAAAACCCCCAACGATGTGGAGAAAAGCAGAGAGACTCTGAAGGAATTCTTCAAATTTAATAGGGAAGAAGACTCCCCAGCTGAAATAATTTGGGACACCTCCAAAGCATTTATGCGAGGACACTATATTCAACAAGCAGCGAGAAGGAATAGGGAAAAAAGAAACAACTACCAAAAACTAGAGACAGAAATCTCCTCGTGGGAAAAAAAAGCTAAAAAAAACAACCCAAGGGACACAAAAATCAGAACACAACTGGATCTGCTTAAAAAACAAATGGAAACTCTCCAACTAGAGGACATAACAAAAAAAAAACTTAATCTAATGAAACAGAAGCATTTTGAAAATGCAAATAAAGTGGGACGATGGTTGGCTTGGAAGATCAAAAGTAGGAGACAAAAGCAATACATAAATAAAATCACCGAAAATGGGAAAGAGTATATCCAGCAAAAAGAAATAGAGGAACAATTTGTGAAATTTTACAAAACACTTTATTCAGAGGACAATATTCCCAGAGAAAGGATAACAGAGTACCTAGGGGGGTAAAAAAATAAGGAAGATATCAGAACATCAGCGAGAGATTCTGAACAAACAGATAAATGAAGGAGAGATTAGGGCAATAATTAAAACTTTGGCCTTAAATAAGACTCCAGGCCCGGACGGCTTCTCACCTCATTTCTATAAGGTGCATGTAGAGGTGTTGATACCATCAATGTGGAAAGTGATGAATAAAGTTCTGAACGAACAAAAACTACCACCCTCCTGGACCCAATCAAATATCACCCTGATACCAAAAGAAGACTCCGATATGATGACACCCAAAAGCTTCCGTCCAATTGCACTATTAAACACTGACTATAAAATATTCGCCGGAATACTGGCGGCAAGACTAAAAGTGGTCTTGAAAGAAAGAGTGCATAAGGATCAAACTGGTTTCCTCCCAGGCCGACAAATTAAAGATATCACCAGGTTGATTTTGAACATAATAGAGTACTACAACAAGCATACTCAAAAAGAAGTCGGCATCCTCTTCCTGGATGCCAAAAAAGCTTTTGATAAAGTTAATTGGAATTTTATATTTGAGTTGGTAAGAGAGATGGATATGGGATTTTATTTTGCGAATGCCATTAGAACAATTTATGATAAACAATCGG
This sequence comes from Anolis apletophallus, assembly GCA_030556195.1. Lineage (NCBI taxonomy): Eukaryota > Metazoa > Chordata > Lepidosauria > Squamata > Anolidae > Anolis > Anolis apletophallus. Next base: position 115,499,127 of record JARBWK010000005.1, on the reverse strand, counting down.
CAAAAATTATTATAAACGGTCAACTGACAGAAGAAATCAAATTAATGAAAGGCACAAGACAGGGCTGCCCGTTGTCATCTTTGATTTTTGTAATGACGTTAGAAGTTCTTTTAGAAAGTGTAAGACAAAATAAAGAAATTAAAGGGCTGAAAATTCCCAACAACACATACAGGTGTCGGCATACGAGACCGACATGGTCTGCGTAGTAGAAGACCCCCCTGCAACAATGGGAGGTGTGGTGGAATGAATTAACAACTTATGGGGAAGTCGCCGGGCTAAAAATAAATAAAGACAAAACCAAATTTATTGTAAAAAACATGACGGAAAAGAAAAAAGAGATTTTGCAAGGAGTAACAGGAATTAAGATAGAAAAAATGGTCCGATATTTGGGAGTCTTTCTGACAGGAAGCAATGCCCATTTACTCCAAAATAATTATGAAAGGAAATGGAGGGAAATAAGACTAAAGTTGGAAAAGTGGAGCAAGTTGCAACTGTCAATGATGGGCAGGATAGCCCTGATTAAAATGTCTGTGTTACCGGAAATATTATTTTTGTTTCAAACAATTCCAATTTTAAGGTCAAAAACAATGTTGGACGGATGGAGAAAGGACGTAGTAAAATTTGTATGGTCGAATAAGAGGGCCAGGATAGGTTACCAACAACTGAAAGACAACATCACAAGAGGAGGAATGGCTCTACCGGATTTTCAAATTTACTATGAATCAGCGGTACTGGTATGAGTGAAAGAGTGGGTAACGTTGGCAAAAAAGAAAATTTTGGCTCTGGAAGGAGAAGACCTCTTCCGGGGATGGCACAGCTACCTCTGGAGGGATAAGGCCAAAGTAGAAAAGGGCTTCAGAAATCATTTCGTAAGGGCGGCCCTTATCAATGTGTGGGATAAATATAAAGAAAGACTATGTAACAAAACTCCCCTGTGGTTCTCTCCGAACGAGGCAGACCATAAGAGGGAAATCCCAAGGAAAGATGGCTAACGATAAAAAATATATTAAAGATCAAAGGGCGGAAGTGGATCTGTTGACACTGGAAGAGATGCAGAGAATGGAACCTAGCTTAACGTGGTTCCACTACTGGCAAATCAAAGAAAATTATAAACAAGATCGGAAAAAGGGGTTTGAAACAACAGATTCCACCTGGTCAAAAATTCTAAAAAGTGACATTAAAACTATACAGAAATCCTACCAATTATTATTAGGATGGGCCACAAAGGAAAATTTGGTTAAGGAGGTAATGATAAATGGGCCAGAATGGTGGGACACACCATAGACCTGTGCAAATGGGAAGAAGTGTGGTGCAAAAAACTAAAATATACCTACGCTGTTGAGATAAAAGAAAATTGGTATAAGGTATTCTACGTGTGGTACTTAACACCAGAAAAGCTCTCGAAGTTTAGTAAAGGAAAAGTGAATATGAAATGTTGGAAATGTGGAGCAAATGTAGGTACCTACTCCCATGTGTGGTGGGAGTGCAAGGTGGTAAAGAAATACTGGTGGGAGATATTTAAGAGGACAAAAGACATCCTGGGGAAAAAAATTGATTTCAAACCAGAGTATTTTCTACTGGGGATATTTGATTTCGAGTTAGATAGAAATGATGACAAAATCTTCTTCTATCTGGCCGCCGCAGTAGGATAAGTCTGGCCAGATTTTGGAAACTCAAAGAAGTGCCAACATACCAGGACTGGCTAAAAAAAGCATATGACATAATGAATATGGACCTGCTGACACTGGAAGTAGCACAAAACAGGGCATTTGAAAATAGAACGGACTGGAGTAAATATATTGACTACCTTAAATCGAAGAAATACAAATTAATATGATTTAATTTAATTTAGGAGTGAAGGTAAGACAGCATAGGACAATTGCGTTTCAACTACAGGAAGGGGAAGCAAATGCCTACCCTACTGTGAAACGGTGTAACGATGTAGCGTGCCTCTGCAAAGCAGACCAGGAGGACATTGGCGGGAATGTATATGTGTAGGTGAGAGGTGGTGGTTTTGGGGGGAGGGAAGGGAGGGGGGCTATGTTTTTATGTTTGTATGGTTTTTGATGTTTTGTTTTTCTGTCTTTATGAATGAATAAAAACAAATTTTTAAAAAAAACAAACATTTCTTCTAATATTCAACTGAGAAAGTGGTTCCCATAAATTAATACTATTACATCTAGTTTTTCCCTCCGGTGTAGCAAAAAACAAATCTTTGTCCTCTTTTATATGAGAATATGTGGCAAGTGTTGACTACAAGGAGTAAGAGTGGACCATAGCCACGCTGGCTTGAAAATTCAAAGAGAGGAATTCCAAAATGTAACATTTCAAGGTGTGCAAATAAGCCACAAAGGAATAGCGTCCTGCCAAAACACTAAAAAATAAGCTCCTTGATATTGTATCAGACCATTGGTCCAGTCAGCCAGGCATTGTCAACATTCACTGGCAGTGGATCTCCAAGAGGACCGGGAATGTGGTGCAGCTGGTTAAGTGTCAGCTGCATAAGATCTCTCTGAACAGTAGGTCATGAGTTCGAGGTCTGCCCGGGTCAAGGTGGGTGCTCGACCTTTAAGTGTAGCCTGCTGTCGACCTTTGCAGCCCGAAAAACAGTTGCATCTGTCAAGTAGGAGATTAAAGTACCACATTAAGTGGAGAGGCAAATTTTGACTGATTTAAGAGGCCATTAAAGAACTCCAGGAATGCTGAGGAATGCAGAAGGAACAACAAGGGACGCTGGAAACGCTGAGAGATGAGGAGTGCGTCAGCTCCCCATGGTGGCCAGATTTTGCCTCTGTTCGTCTATATGTTGTGTATGTGGAAACGGTAGGGATTGTCTGCTAAGTATGTGTATCTGTAATCCACTCTGAGTCCCCTTTGGGGAGAGAAGAGCGGAATATAAATAAAGTGTGTATTATTATTATTTCAGGTAAGTTTTGTTTTCAGTCTTACTTGGAGATGTGCATCTGTTCTCCCACTGAACGATCAATTCTCATGTAACAGGGTCTTATTCTTAGACCACTATAAGCTGCCTCTAAAACTGACGTGCCATTTTTTCATCACAGGCTATACCACAAGAAAGAGGGTTTTGTTCTTCTAACTTAGTACAATTCCAGAGGCAAAAGAAAGTGGGAGAGAAAGGCATGATAAAGCGGCTTTTTTCCTGTCCTTAATATTGCAACTGCTCTAGTCATTGTAAATTTGCTTTCTAACCACCACTCCTATGGTGTCTCTACAGGTTTGCCGTGAACAGCATTTCTGCTGTCATTTTATAGTATAGCAGAGATATAATGTCATGGTTAAGAGGTCCCTATACACCTGTAATGAAATGATGTTGTTCTCATGCCGTAGCTTAGGAAACAATATCCCAGTGCTAGTTTAGCACTTGTCATATCGGAATGACACCATGTTGACATTTCATTTCAGTACAGACGGGTCTAAAGCCATTTATTCGAGGTCAAAGTTTACAAATTTGGGAATAGAGCAAAATGTGAATGGACTCTGCACCCAAGACATTTAGGCCTATTTGCTGAGAGTAAAATAAACAGAGTTTGGGAAAGTTACTTTTGAAGGACTGTGGCTCAAAATCCTCTAAACAGTGGCTATGTTGGCTGTGGGATTCTGGGAACTGTCATCCAAAAAAGTAATTGTTCAAGATTGGTAAATAGGAATGCTTACTTATAAACTAAAGAAATTACAAGACTAATACAACCATTTTTTTAAACATATCCAATATGTTTTAAAAATTAAGCACATATCCAATGTCCAAAAAGTCCAATTCATCCAATGAGGTATACTCATTGATATTATGTGTATTACTTGCTGCCTGTAAACCGCCTTGAGTCGCATAAAGGCTGAGAAAGGCCGTATACAAATACAGTAAGTAAGTAAGTAAGTAAATAAATATACTGATTGTAGGACTCATCTATATATGCTGCTTAGCTGTACTGCCATCTTGGATTTTATTTAGGGTTTTATTAAACCCTAAAATTTTTGTTCCCTTCTGAATTGAAAATCCTACCACCTAATTCAAGGTTAAAATGTCCCAATTTTTTATACCTGACAGCTTTTCTTTCCAGCTGTCCTTGTTTGAACTGTAAATACCAAGCCCTTTTTTAGGATTTCTCCATCCACTGGGCCAAACCACAATTGACCGGGGTTAATTTTTGTTACATTTGCTGTAAAATGGGTGAAAATCGTGCAGCCATATCAATGTCCTTAGTAATAGCAACTGGGTATCATCTCCTACTGCTGGCAAAGTGCATCCCTAACGATATAGGATTGTGAGACACAAGAGCTCTCTGATCATCTAAACACCTCTCCCTATTCTGCAAATCCCAGGGCCCCATAGAATGGAACATGATAATTGAACTGGGATGTAATTGTTGATTTATATTATCTGTATTTGGTCCTGGATCTTTGCTGCTGCTTTACTCCTACTTTCCTCTGACCCTGTCTCATGGAAAGCAGGCAACTCCCTTGTAGCCATAGACCTGACAAATTTGGAACCTGCGGGAGCAGGCCCGGATTACCCATAAGGCCAACCTAGGCCATGGTCTAGGGGCGCAAGCCGAGGGGGGCGCAGATCAAAAAATAAATAAATAGAAGTTGAAACAAAAAAAGAGGCTGTGGCCGGCCCCTGGTGAATGCAGGTATTTACTCTCTAGGTGAATGCAGGTATTGTATGAATGTTGATTGCTTTTATTAATGAACTGTATATACACTTTTATATAGTTATTTTGACTGATGAAGGATTGTGAAATGGCCTTGTAAAATCCTGGGAATAGCCATCTTGCAAATAGCTCAGTGACCCATGCTTCAAAAAGTTGCAAATGGGTTTGGGGTTAAATTTTGCTACACTTCTGTACCAAGAAATTCAACTGGACTAACAAAAATTGTACAGACCTTTCAGGCCATGCAGTTGCGTTAGCAATCGCCAACTAAAGGGAAGGTGCACAGGGTGGCTCATGGCCTCCCGCATGCCCTTCCTCCTTACCCCATCACATAATGGAGATAGGACAACATGCATTGGCACCCTGTCCCTATCAGATGGGAGAAAGGACAGTAACATCCATTGTCCCACCACCCTTTCCCCCATCATACGTGGAAAAGGGAAGGAAAGTATACCTTTCAGCAATCCCCCCCCCCCCCTCACACTTCAGGAGGAATGTGGGTAGGGCCTGCCATACATTGTGTGATGACACATGACAGGCCCTGTCCTTGCCACAAAACAAAGCGGAAAAATGGGGCAAAAATGCCCCGTGTGAAAAGGTCAATATGCTTTCCCAATGCATATTGTTATAAAAAATTCTTTTAACACATGCGGAGACCTGTTAATTTTTTTGTTAGATGTTTGGCTCAAATATGTTATTTTGGGATAACATTACTTTAAAACTTCAATAAATATCTGTTTTTGACCTTCAGTGTTTTGGTATATGCATGCTCTTGTTAGAGACAGAATCCCATAAGTATACTCTTGTGTCTTCTTTGAGATGCACGTGGATCACTGACATACAATGGTGACAGAATTTCACATGGTGCACAAAGAATGAACAAAGGAAGTAGCTTCTTCCACTGAAATAAGATTGAATTTTGAAATTTGCTTCTGACTTGAATTCGTGAAGGTGTTCACTGCTTAGATATGCTGTCCTTGCACCCTACCCATAGCTGCAGCATGTAAATAATAATCTGACCTACCCATGCAGTTGTTATAAGGATTCCAACACTATTACACATGTGAAAAAAATGAAAAATGAAATACAATCAGAAACATTATCTTGGAAAACAAACATCCTCTTGGGAAACTTTGACACCTTCAGATGTTTTGGACTGGAACTTCCAGTCCCTTCCTGTTTCTATTACTGGTTGGTTCTCTCGTTTCAGGAATTTTAAAATCCAAAACTTTTTTGCAGCTGCTGCCACTTTCACCTTTTACAAAAGTCCGTAAGTTACAAAATCCTACTAAGACTGAGATTTTGTGGTCTGGCCACCCGCCTGGAGTGGCGCCCTCCCTGCCCAACTTCGATGGTGCCCCCCTTCATCCATCTTCCACTGTTAAGAGCTTGGGTGTCATCCTGGATTCACAGTTGACTATGGAGGCCCAGATCACTAATGTTAGAAAGCAGGCCTTTTCCCATCTCCGGCAGGCGAGACAGCTGGCACCTTACCTTTCAGAGGAAGCCTTGGCTACAATCATCCATGCGACGGTTACATCTAGAATGGATTATTTTAACACCTTGTATGTTGGCCGTCCCCTGTCGACTACTCAGAGGATCCGCATTATTCAGAATGCGGCTGCCAGGCTACTTGCAAAAACACCTTTGAGATGCCACATAACTCCAACTCTGTTACATTTGCACTGGCTTCCAACAGAATTCCGGGCCCCTGTTTAAGTTGTTGGTTCTGACCTTTAAGGCACTTTATGATCAGGGGCCAGCATATCTCAGAGACCACCTCTCCCCTCTTCACTGCCAGTGGTCGCCACGACTCCTCCATCTAAACTTACTATATGTTTCAGGCCCCAGGGAAGTACGTTTCGAGAGCACAAGACGTAGGGCCTTCTCCATCTCTGCCCCTGTCTTGTGGAACTCCTTGCCTCCCCACTTGAGGGCCATGCGTGACCTGCGCCCTTTGCTCAGGCACTCAAGACCTGGCTTTTTAGCAGAGCTTTTAATGTTTAATGAAGTCTATTTGGTATTGTGTATTTTTAAATGCTATTGTTTTATGTAAATCGCCTGGAGCATTTTAATGGAGGGCGATTAACAAGTGAGAAACTGATGATGATGATGATGATGATGATGATGATGATGATGAAAAGGGGCTGCCTGACCAATCCACACCACATTCACCCTTTTCATCCAGTAAACATTTAATATAAACTATTGGAGTTCAGCCTGTGATTGTGTTTCAGGATCAGGGTGCTTTGGATGTGGGGAATGATATCAATGAGGTTCAAGATGGCAAAGGTATTGATGCAGAGAATGGCATCGAAACACCTGTTCAAACTGTAGTTTCCCATAATAGCGTTCCTACAGGGTATAGGGATGATGGTTTACTCCCTGAACTGCTCCCAAGAGAGTTCCCAGGATTTGGGGCTTGAAAACAACTTGGCACCTGCAGAAACTAATGAGCATATAGACAGGGGGTGGAAATTAGCCAAAACGGACAGCTTGACCAAGGCTTTCGGCGTTCTGCCAGGCTCCGACAGAAAAAGATAAGGGCCATTCAGGGAAAGCGAAACCAATTCTTGAGTGCTGGGAATGGCTTAATGAGGGAATTCTGAGCATGGGAAATATAGTCAGATGAAGCATCATTTAGAATCCTGCTAAGTTCTTGTTCTTGTCTCATGGAAGTTTTGCTTGGAAGATTCGTATTTAAGGATTTCTTGTTTCATGGTTTGACTCTTTGTATCCTGTGATTACATTTTCATGCCTTGGATGAATGTTTCCTGGTTCTTTGGATTTTTGTTAAAGAAGTGTGGACTTTGGTTTTGGACTTTGCTAAACCCTATCTTGGACTAATTTGTTCCGGCTTATCTTCTTTCCTAATTCGATTTACCTATTCCTTTAAAGTATTTTTTTTACTTTGCTACTTTTATTTATCTTCAATAAAAGGATCATTTTTCTCTACTCAACATGTGGTGTTTTAAAGTCAGAGGGTTATTCCTGTCCTGGAGTGCAACATAAACATGCACAATCTCATACACAATATTGCAGAATTAGTAGCCTCATGAGACTTTGAATTCACAACAGATTTTGCTCTACATCTCACAATAGCAGTGTCAAGACAGCACAATGGCTGGCTATGTGGGGCACTGTGCAACAACACCCCTGGCCGTAGCCGGGGGGGGGGGGGAGATTAACCCTGCCATGAAATGTGTCAGGTTAAAAAAGAAACCTGGTTAGACACACCCAAAGTGAAGGAGATTGGAAGTCATAC
>JARBWK010000005.1:115067438-115481079 GCA_030556195.1 Anolis apletophallus | reverse complement strand
CTCCGCCACCTCCTGTTGCAACGCCACCACTTGCGGCCCGGCTGTTCGCCATGGCGGCCGTGGAGACAATGGGAGCCTTGGTACGCAGCCGGCGGTTTCTGGTACGTCCCGTGGTGCAAAGGGGTTCGTGGAGTTCTCCGGCCAACTGTCACAATCACCGACTTAGTACTGCCCCTTTAACACACACACGGAGACGTAGCAAAGGCTAACTAATTTTATTGAATATAAAGGTCCAAAAAGACAATTCTCTTGAAGAGATCAAAGAATAAAGCAAACAGCAAAGCTGTAGTCCAATTACGAAAGCAAAGTTCCAAAGGATAGTTCCAAAAACAAACGTGGCAGAAAACTTGGTAAGTTCCCGGATTGCCTCCGGAACAAAGCAGGGTATCCGCAACAATGCGAATCAATATCAAGGCAAGGTCTTGGTCCAAGGCGAAAGCCAAACTAGGCTCCGTGGTTCACTCCGCTTTCACGCCCTTCAGATCAGACGTGGCCGGAGAACTGAGGATCAGTTCCCACGGGGCGTTCTTAATCCTTCGGCCGGGCCCTCGACGATCTAGGGCCCGGCGTCTCCAGTCTCTACTTTCCGAACGGTGACGGTCTAGGGACAGATGCCAGCTCCTCCTGCCCTGCTCTATGTCCCTCGTCTGTTATGGAACGGCCCCGCTCTTCCAGTTCAGTATCGCTATCTCCTTGAGAAGCAGCCTCCCGAACTTTCCCAGCCACTGGCCTCCATCTGCTGCTCGGCCAGGTCCTGGGAACCTCGGCCGTTGGGGGGAATTCATAACTATCTCCGCTATCTGCTTCGCTGCCTCCCATCTCCACCTGGTCCGCTCCTTCCCGGGAGAATGCTCCCTCGAAATCCCAGGCTAAACTCTTTGCAGGTGAACTGGGCAAGGCACTGCTGACCAATCTTGCTCTGGGCCTTCCAACTCGTCCTCCGAGTCCCCTTCAGCCTGTGCGGGTCCCAGTGGCATCGGGACCCCCGGCGCCTCACCCCCTCCCATTGGCACGAACGGGCCCATGGGTGCTACACTTAAACGTAAGTATATATGGTAACATGCTTTAAACAGAATAGGCCAACTAGTAACTCTGATGTTTTAAGGATCACACAAAGCTCTCTTGGTTTTATGCTAATATTTTTGTTAATGTAAAAATCGAATGTGCTTCTAATGACTGAGATGTAAAGTTACACATTTGGAAACCCATTAAGAGACCTGCCATTCTCTAGCCTTCCAAATGCCTTACACTCTCTGCATAAAAAGACATCTGAAAATATTCACATATTCATGCTCCAACAGACTTCTTTTCTGAACAGAAGTCATCTGCTATGTGAATTTGTTAGACAACATGTAGTTCAAAATGAATGGAGGGAGGAGGAGCAAAGTCTCCTTGCAGGAGAAAGATTACCCTGAAGATGAAAACATCAGGATTCTAGTAGTAAACTGAACAAATCTCCATTTAAAATGAGATCTAAAATTCCCACCTGCAATCCTAGATTGATCCTAGGGAATGCAGTGGAGTCACTGCTTAGATAACTACTCTATCTGCCCTGTTTATCTAATTTATTCATCACTCAAACAATCTAGTAGAGGAACTACATGTTTTATGATATTCACTGTACAAAATGGGAACCATGAAATTGTCAAGTACAAACAAATATGATAAATTAGGAAAGATATCCAAATACACTTAGATTTTCAGATCTCTGGCTGTGTAAACAATGACTTGTAGGGAACCTAGTGCTTTGAAGTGCAGGAACACTGCATGACTAACTCCACAGATTCAGCAGGAATATATCTCTGAATTATGGTAATATGCTTTTAAAATGCTTTTTGTAGTATTCATTCTTCAAGAAGATAGTTTTGATTTTTTTCCTATTTGACACCAAAGGAAAAACTTTCAAAAACAATATATAGAAAAGAACATAAAAATTACTAGCCTTCCAAAAACTCCAAATGTTTAATCATAGTACTTCTTTGGCAGGGGCCGTGAACCTATGGCCCGCGAGCCATATATGGCTCTTTTGGCGATTCTTTATGGCTCCCAGGCATGGCAGGCGCAGCCCCTGGCCCCTCTCCGCCCAAGGAGTTACCGGAAAGCAGTCCTGGGCTGCGGAAAACGCCGCGTGGCGGGCTCGGCCTGCCCCAGTACCCGCAGGGAGAGAGGCGGAAAGGACTGGGGCAGGCCAGGCCAGCCATATGGCGTTTTCCACAGCCCAGGGCCACTTTCCGGCCACTCCTTGGGCAGGGAGTGGCCGGATGCTGGGCCGCAGCCTCTGCCCCGCCCAAGGAGTTGCCGGAAAGCGGCCCTGGGCTGCGGAAAACGCCACATGGCAGGCCCTGCCCGACTCAAAACACACAGCAAGGGAGGAGGCAGCAAAGAAGCTGGCGTCCTCTGCAGCCAGTGGATCCTCCGTGCAGTCCGGGAGCTGCTCTACTGCACTAATGCCACTGGTTCTGACTCCCCTGCAGCATGGAAGATCAGCTAGAGCCACCAGCAGCCTCCCTCCTTCTCTCCTTTTCTCTCCCTCCCCCCAACGCACGGATTGATGGCTGGCGGCAGACACCGGGGCTGCAACCTGGATTTCGGCAGCCTGGATTGACAAGGGGAGGGAACGGCAGAAAGATGGATGGAAGGAAGCAAGGAAGGCAAAAAGGAAGAAACAAGAATGGGGAGGGGAAGAAGAAAGGGAAGGAATTGAATGAGGGGAGGGAAAAGAAGGGATGATAAGGAAATAAAAGGAAGGAAATAAATCCTGTGCCCTGGGGCATTTGTCGTCGGGGGGGATATTGGTAAGGAAGGGAGGACAATGCTGCAAAGAAAACTTTGCCCAAACCCTGCACACACACATCCCTGCCCACTTCAGAACAAAACAGACCCATCTGGAAAGCAGAGTGAGACTTAACTGAGGTGCCACTGACCGGCATCTCTTTCCTTCTTCCACAAAAACTGTCAGGAGAGAATGCTACTGAAACATGGCCATACAGCCCAAAAAACCCACAGCAACCCAGCCAGGTCTCTGCCCCAGAGTTTCAGGGAAAGAGGAGCAGAGAGGAAGTAAAAAGGGCTAGAAAGAAAAGGGGCACTGTGCATAAACATCTTCATTCTCTCCCTCCCCCTCCTGGGAAGAATCTCCATTGTTGCACGTGGCTCCAGTCCCCACAATCTGCCCACAGCCTGTAGGGAAGGCAGGGGGGAGCGTAGCAGTGGGCTTCTCCCTCCCTCCCTCACGCTGCTTTTTGTGCTCAGTTTGATTCAGATCCAAACAGGCAGAGGGGCCTTGGCAGCCATTCCAGGGAGGTGGAGGGGGCGGGGCCTAAAGAGACCCTGCCATGATCCCTCCGAAATTGCCCTATGACCCCTCTAGGGGTCGTGACCCCCAGGTTGAGAAACACTGATCTATGTGCATTGAAAGAAAGATTAGAAGTCACATTTTCTCTTTATATTTTTATTTTAATATTTACTTTACTGTATTTTAGTTTTCTCTCTTTTTAAAATTTCTGTAGTTCTTAATGTACAGTGTTCCCTCACCACTTTGCGGTTTGCTTACTGAGGACTCGCTGTTTCTCGGATTTCAAAAAATATTAATTTAAAATATATATCATGGTATTTTGGCTGTTTTGTGGTGTTTTGCCACTGCTGCTCTCCAAGGCGCTTTCCCTCCTCAGTCCTCCCTCTCTCCCTCCAGCCTTGGAGGGTCTTTCCTTCCCTTTATTATAAGTGTATAAGGACTTAAAAAAGTGTATAACTACTAAAATAATGTATAAATATTAAAATAAATAGAGTATCCCTACATCGCGGTTTTGGAACCTAACCCCAGCAATTAAGTGAGGGAACACTGTAGTTTTGTTGTTTTTTAAAAATTAAGGAAAGGTTTAGCTTTACATGTGAATCGGACTATTCTCCTTCTATCCCTAGCTAACTATCACATTAAAGATCTAAACATGAGAAAGCAAGGAATCATATCAGCACGTAGATTACATACAACTAAAATATGTTTATACAAATACAGACTCTACACATGAAACATGACAGGATTCATCTAGATGAAAACAAAGTATATCTCGTGCAATCCTCTTTATATACTGCATGTCATATAGAGATTGTCAGCAAAAAGACTGTAATACCTAATAGAATAAGCAAACATATAGCTGAAGGAAGTATTATTTATAATACTAGTACAGCAAGTTAAACAAGTTTGCAATTGAAGTACACATGACTCAGACTGCTATTTATGTTGATACAGGTACAAGATCTCAGAAAAAGAGAATTTAGCAGTATATGAGATTTAATGAAATCTTTCTGACCACATGGTATCCAAATGTTGCCATATCTCAACTCCCATGAGCCCAAATCAGCATAGTCATTGCTTATGAATAATGGGAACTACAACCCAAAACATCAGAAGGGCAAAAGATGTCAGGAAGGCTGCTTTAACAAAACTATCAAAGATAGCAAGCATAATCTGATGTTAGTACACTGCACAAATAAACATTTTTAAATGGGTGATAGGTATGCAGACAGTGACATGAAGGTTGAGGAAAATACACCAAAAATTGGAAAAAGCTATATTTTAATTTTTTAAGAAAAAGATGAACAAATATGAGTTTTAATTTCTTTTAAAATAAATACAATAGCTAAACAAGACTACTCACATAATTGTTCACAGTTCAGGTCTTTGTAGCAAAAACTAAAAATGTTTACACATACATGCCATTTGTAATTATTGTTTGCATAACTGTACTTTTCATACAATAAACATGATGATTTCTATTTAATACCAAATATGTCATCATATATTTGATGTTCCTAAAGCAACAAAGTGATTTGCAATCTGTAAAGGGAACTAATGCTGCAAAGACTTCAAAATTCTGAAAATCTGACATCTCTACATGTTGGCCCTCCAAACAAAACATATTTGTATGAAAAGCATTAGACAAGTAATGCAGGATGGGAACCAAAGTATTTGCAGTTTCACATTTTGTTTTGGGTTTTTAACTGTATTTTAATGCTTTCCTGGGTGCAATTGATTTCTTATATGGTAATTTTAAAAAACAAACAAACAAGTATCTTTAATTTTTTTTGGCCAGAACTGTTAGCCAACTGAGCTATTTTTCTATCAAAACATAGAAAAAGAAAAGAGAACTATAATAAATCCTTCATTGGGGAAAAACTATTCTGAAGAAATTAGAATGTATCTGAGCCTTTTCAGGCTTTTTGTAATATAGTCCACTATATTTGAGGACTTAGTGAGTGGTCACTGTTACACTTTATGAGGACAGATATTGTACATAGCCGCTATTTTATAGCTTGTCAGGTTTTTAGTATCTTTAATTGATAGAGGGTTTTATCACTGGTTTATGGGAAATGGGGTTAATTTTATTGCTATTAATTTTAACTTTTAATTTTGTTGTATTCATATTGTGTTGCACTATTGAGTGTGTTATGTGAGCCGCCCCAAGTCCCTCCGGGGAGATGGTGGTAGGTTACAAATAAAGTCTATCTATTTATCTATCCATCTATCTATCTTAGAAACTAAGAACTGGAATAGGAGACCACCAACAAAGAGCAGGTGCTGCAATCTGTATTTCAGAGGAAGTAACGAGCAGAACCACCTTTAACTATTACTTGCTGAAAAAAACACCATAAGTCAACAGGTGACTTAAAGGCACACACACCCAACAATGTAGGATGAATAAACTGGTGAAGCTACCACACAACTGATTCAACCTTGGTTAGAAAATCAAGAAAACTTTAGAAGTCACCAATCGGAAAAAATAACTATAATTGCTACAAATTATTATTATTTTATTTATTTATAGCCATCCCTTCGCTCAATAACAAGACTCAATGCAACTAACACTATATTTTACAACCATACAGCTTAAAACTAAAAAGGCTTCAATAAAAATATAAAAATAATTTAAAAATATTAAAACAGTTGATAAAATTAAAAGGAATGAAAATTAAAATTCATAAAAAAGACTACATTCAAACAGTTCTACGTGGCATTAAAAGGCCAAACCAGTCAGTTTCCAAAATCTTGGCAGACTTAAAATGTCTTAATTTGGTGATGAAAGGAAAGAAAGAATGGGACACCTGCCCCCATTCCAACGGAAGGACTTCCAAAGTCTCCCTCACTAGTGAGGATGGATGATTATATTGCTCTAATGGACTCATAATGAGAGATACAATCATTGAAACAGCCTGTACAAGGCTTTAATGGTTACCATCAACTTAAAGACCCTGATCAGCATTGAAGGTCATAATCCATTTCTAAGACAGATTTTCTACAAACATGCATTGCAGAAAGAAACATTACTATCTGGGCAGCAACTTGTGGAATACTCCAGACAACACAGTCATTGGCTGGGAGATTCTTGAAGTTGCAGTCCAAAAAGTGTTTTTTCCAAATTATGAGAAAAGCTTTTATCCAAAATGTAACATTTCAATTGTGGACAGAATATTCAAGAAATGCCTATAAGACAAGTTGATTTTTTTTTACAATTATCCAATATAGTGTTCCCTCACTTACCACGGGGGTTACGTTCCAGGACCACCTGCTGTAAGTGAAAAACCGTGAAGTAGGGATGAGGAAGAGGAGGAGGAAGAGGGGGGGGGAGGGGAAGCCAGGCGCTGGGCCCTACTCTGGGGCTTGTCTCCAGGCTGGCCTTCGGCATGACCCTCTTTGGTGGTGGCCTCCTACTCCTTGCCACCTCTGCTGTTCCTCACTCCTTCGACAGCAGCCTCCCGGGATGGGCCTCAGTGCGGCCCTCTTCAGCAACAGCCGCCCGGAGACAAGGCCCAGGGTAAGGCCCAGCGCTTGGCTCCTCCTCCTCCTTTTCTTCCTTGGAGGCCTGGGGCTTGTCTCCAGCGGTGCCAAACTGCATCTGTCCCAGAGTGTAGGTGCATCTGAGCCATAGATTGGGAACCACCCAAGGAAAGGTTAAATGCAACCAAAGGGAAAGAGGGAGGGAAGGAGAGGGAGCTGAAAGGCATCACAAATGCAGGAAGGGCTGGCCTTACCTGTCCTGGGGTCGAAGATGGCCATGAAAATGGCCACAATCTGGTCCTGCTTCACCTGCTTGGCGGAGGAGGAAGCGGCCTCTCCGGGGACAGAGCCGGGTGCCCCTTTCCACACTGCCGACCCCTTGGAAAGCTCTCCCCAGCCGGCCTCCCAGGGCGCCTCCTCGGGCAGTGAGACGCTGGGGCCATCGGCCCAAAACAGTAGCGGCGCGTCATCGGCTTGCTTGCCCATGGCCGGCACTTGGCGAGGAGGGCAGTGCTTGGCCAGGGAGAAGGACGACGAAGCCACTCCTCCTTCTTCAGTGGAAGTCTCCCAGAGACAAACCCTAGGCCTCCGAGGAAGGGGAGGGGAGCCAGGTGGTGGGCCTTACCCTAGCCCAGAGACAAGCCCCAGAGGAAGGCCCAGTGCCTGGCCCCCATTCTCTTCCTCCTCCTCTTCCTCGGAGGCCTGGGCTTGTCTCCGGGAGGCCTACGTCAAAGATGGCTGCACCGAGGCCACCACCAAAGAAGGAAAACCAGGCCTCAGCCCAGCCTGGCAGGCTGGGCTTCGGCGCCCAAAGAGCCTCCGAGGAAGGAGCGGGGAGCAGCGGAGGCCCAGCCCAGAGACAAGCCCCAGAGTAAGGCCCAGCGCCTGGCTCCCCCTTCCTTCCTCTTCCTCCTCCCTCCACCGCAGCTCCTGGGGGAAGGAAAAACCGTGAAACAGCAAGTCCACAATAAGCGAACCGCGAAGTAGCGGGAAAACACTGTATATTCCTTCAACCGTGAAAAAAGAATGGAAAAAAATAACAAAATCTCATTAGGAAATAATATCCTAGTAGTGTGTTACAATATTATCTTACATCACCATTAAGTAGTGAGATTGAAGAAATAAATTTAAAAAATTGTTTTCTCCAGAGATTTTTTTATGGCTCAAGAAAAATATGGGACTTAGAAGATTATTTTAACATTTCAAAACTGGATAAAAAAGGTTAAGATACTGCCTATTACCCTTTTTACCATGAACATACGTCATAACCTTAAATGTAAAATAAACCACTTAATTTTCTTCAATTCCATTTTTTCTTTTAAAAATATACCCAAGTGCTTCAAACGACCAGAGCAGGAGAAACACTTTTAATTTCTGTATACAAGTACAAGGGATTCAGGTGTGGTTGGTTTGGAAGTAAGGCCTGCTTCAGAAGTAAATTTTACAAACTAGACACATTTTGAGTGATATGTTTCTAGACAATGTGGTCAAAAGGAACAAATGTATTACACATTTTTAAAACCTGCTGAACAAGAATCATTTTTTTTCTGGTTGTACCTGTTTTAGTGCACAAGCAGTACTCGCTTTAAAAAATCCCAGGGGGGGACATGTTTGTGGATTAAGCCCCCCCCCCCAAAAGCAGTCATTCTTGTCACTCAGGAAACTCCTGTTTCAATGAACTTCAAGGCCATATTGCACTGCCATACCAATCAACCGGATAATGAACTTCACCATTTCCCACATGCAAATAGGTTGGAAAATGATCAGCTTGCCTTCAAGCAAGCTGACTGTTGCATACCCAATCCTCTTGCAAAATCCAAAATCTATCACAGAAAAAAAAAAACGTATCTGCTATCCATTTTTTTTGAAGCAATAGCTTAAAAAAGGCTCTTCTCCAGTAATACCTCATAACTTATGCCATCTTCTTCTGGTCAGCTTATCATACCTGAATTCTCTTGCAGTAACAAATTGGCATTCCATCCCTCCCATTTGTTAGGCATGCAATTACTTCTTTGCATTTCCTTTTTCTCTGTGAAATATTCTCCGTGGACTCATTCATGACTGATGCTAGCACACCTGCAAGCTCACCATAACTGGAATAACTGGCATAGAGACTTTAAAGACATATAATGATTTCTGATTCATGGCAACTGGATTTCACCATCGTGCTGTGCTGGAGTGAATTACATTTCAGGCCACTGAACTTTATAAGAAGTGTATATGAGATATACCAATATACCAGCTATGTTGAATGCATATTCAGCATCTCAATTTCAAATGAAGTGTTCTACAAATCTACAAACAGAATGTATTCTAAAACACGTATTTTTTTTTTAACACGTATATTTTTAAATGCAAGACAACTTTATAAAACTACATATAAGTATAATGCCTTTACAGAAACAATAAAAGCATTTAATAAAAGATTTCAGTTTGGATTTGCTCAGAGTAGGATATAATCTTAGTTTATCTTATACAGGCAGTCCCCAAGTACAAACAAGATAGGTTCTGTAGGTTTGTTCTTAAATCAAATTTGTATGTAAATTGGAACATGTATCTTTTAAAGTGTAACTCCAGCCATATATATAGGGGGGGAAGAGTGTGTGTTTTGGATAGCATAGAGAAGGGTTAACATCCCTGTGGTGTTTGTTTTGTTGTCTGTGCCCCTGTTCAGAAGATTTCAACTAACTTTCTGTCCTTGTGATAATTAGATTTTGAAAAATTTGGCTTGTGGAAACAAGGATTGGTGATAAACTTTCAGTGGATATACCTTTTCCCCATGATGACTCTTTCATGAGTGCATTTCCCTCCCTCCCTGTTGTCTCACCCTGGTTCTTAACTATGAAGTTATGAGCTACGCTGGCGGTGGCAAAATAGCCACCGGTAGGGCCTCCCATGCCGGACAGGTCACAACCGAAGAGTCTGACAAAGAGCGTCAATGGGCAGGATGGGCTCTCTAGCCTTTTGGTAACCATCCTAGGAGAAGGAAAACTCTTAATTTCAAACCTGGGCAGATGGTGTTCATTTAACCCTGTTAAGTCAACCATCTAAGAGAAGGAAACTCAAACCATACCTACGATCTGAGGATCTCGCTGCCACCGTCTAAGCTTGCTAGGCCCCGGCAGACAAACCTTTGGTTTAAAGGGTGAGGCCAGTTCTGTGCATTCTGTGCTCCACCAAAAAATCCATTGCACAGGCTCGAAGGACACATCCAATCTCAGTCATCAACACGCTTGTAGAAAGCGTGGGATGAGTCCTTCCTGAATCTTCGTTTGCGAAGAAAAGCCAAGAAGAAGAATATAGTGTAGATCTCCAGAACTACCTGGTTTGCAGCAAGGAACACCCTGACATTTCATTCTACTGAGTAACTGTAGAGCCAACAACAGTAGAAGCCTCAAAAGCATCTAGCAACCACTTCCTGAGTATGTATAGGAAATGTAAGCATGGTTAAGCTAGAATCAGTCACATACACCTGGTAGTGCCACAAGCCTACCTCCTGGAGGAAGACATAAAGAAACAGCACCCACTGGCCAGTTGCCCAGACAACTGTCTAACTGCATATCCAGATAGAAGTATGATATTGTAGCAGCATCTCCTGTTCAAGACAGTGAAGCATTGGTGATCGCAGTCAAAGACCTCACATTCCTGCCAGCAGCAGCCATGTCTGTACAAAATAGTTATTTCCTGAGGATTTAGGAAGAGAGGTGATGGCTGGGGAAATTACCTGTGTTATAGCACATCTTCCAAGTCCCTTTCTGACAGCCAGACACTCAAAAGCCCCCATGGTCAACTAAGAGATGGCTGCTAACAGCAATCTAGCTGCAGTGCCTTTGTCTATCATCACCTGTGCCTTCTTGAGGAGAGGTGTGGTCTCTCTGGTGGTGTTCACTTCCTCTTCCTCCCTCCCTTGATAGGCAAATTGGGTGTCAGCCAAGTGAGAAACTGGTTGGGGGATATGCCCATCTCAGGTAGCAGAAGAGCTCCTTATATCTATGGAAGTGATTACTTTTTTTCAACAGTAGGAAGAGGGGATACAATTTTGGCTTTTACCTATTTCATCTCTAACCAACTTTTTCAGCCAGTCCTCTGAGGCAGATTTCCAGGACTGCAGGGAGGATGGGAAAATGGTTTTCCTCTGCCTTTTATTATGATAGTAACATTCTACAAGGAGAATTCCACTAAGGAGATAATTCTACTAATGAGAGTGTTATTTAGGTGAGAGAATTTATAGATTCCACCAATGAGGTCTTAAAATAGGCACTGATTGTTTAAGTAAACATTCAATATTAAACTACATTAACAGTTTTTGTGCTTAAAATAGCAACTCTTTTTTATTTAAAGTATTCACACTGTAAAATATGGATGAAAGTGGATGCAAACCAAAGAACAGAAGATAATAGGTCTAAATTATTTCCTCCCTAAAGGTTGGTAGTTTCCAAGTTAAAAAAAGACAGTTACCATCTTGGGATAAAATTTGGTCTATCAAACAAACAAACTTTGCTATCAAAGAAAACATCTCTCCATTAAAGGAGATTACAGAGTTCTACATGGGCAACAATTCAAGAATGCTACAGTAGTCAGGCATGTTTGATTTACACTACTTTTACTTTTCCAGAGCTGCTTCTAACTTTAGAATCCATCAAAAACCAATGTGAGCTTTTAAATACCAACTAATTCTATAAGTACCATGCCTTGAATTAAAATTAGTTATACATATGCTAAAATTAAATATGCATCCATCGTCTCATGCATCTTGGTTTTTTTTTTTTAAAAAAAAATCACATTTCAATTTTCTGGGCTGAACCATCGATTCATACCTCTCATATTTTTCACAATTATTTTTAAAGAACTAATACCCCCTTACTTCCTCTAGAATACCAGTCCAACATTTTCAGATCCAAGACCTGCCTTTCATCTCACACTTTTAAATTCAAAATTGACATCTTAAGCCTCATTTACCTGTCCAAACATATCTCCTGTTATGAACCACCATGAAGTCTAAGATCGTCTGGAGAGCCCTGCTCTCGATCCCACCACCATTGCAAATACGATTGATGGGGATGACGGACAGGGCCTTCTCAGTAGTGGCCCCCCATCTGTGAAATTCCCTCCCCTGGGACATCAGACTGGCCACCTCCCTCCTTTTAGAAGGAAACTCAAGACTTGGCTATGGGACCAAGTGTTCGACCAGTGAATAGCAACAATGTGTGAAGAAGATTTAAGCAAGTCGCGATAATGAATTGACCCAGACCCGGATTTTAATTGGCTTGTTTTAATTGATTGTTTTAATTGACTGTGTTAATTAACTGTTTTAATCAATTGTTTAATGTTCTAATTGCATTGTTGAATGTTTATAATTGTGACAGCATCGGATGGTGCTTACTGTGAGTCCCCCCTCGGGGTTAAAAGGGCAGGTTACAAATGCAGGAAATAAATAAATAAACCTTTTACACTGACCATTTCTCTCACCCTGGACTTTCCACAGATATATAAACCCTATTTCCTAGTTTCCAACAGACCTCACAACCTCTGAGGATGCCTGCCATAGATGCAGGCAAAATGTCAGGAGAGAATGCTTCTAGAACACAGCCATATAGCCCGAAAAACCTACAACAACCCAGTGATTCTGGCCATGAAAGCCTTTGACAATAAATTTGATAAAGTTTCAAACTGGTATTGAAGAAAGTGGCTGCTGTGCAGAAGACTACATAATAAATTCTGGAACTGGTTTGAGGCCTGGATCGTGATTAAACAAACCACTGAGCATTGATGAGCATTAAGGGCTTTCTTTCGCATGCTTTTAAGGGGGCTTGTTGTCTGGCTGCTGCAGTTTCAAGATGCAGCCATTTAATTTGAACTGCATTAAATGGCCAATGTAAAAGGGGCTTACATTTTATGAACTTTGGATTATTAAACTAAGAACAATCCCTGTGCCCTTATACTCTCTCTTTCCTTTCAAATGCATGAAAATTCAATACCTTCTTGGTTTATAAAAACTATACCTTAAGCTTTGACTATACTATCCAGAGTAGGAAACCAGTCATGTTTTCATAGCAAAGTTTGTAGTCAAAGGCTAACTCAGTTTCTAGTTTAATTAAAAAAATGAGACTGTTCCAAAATTAAAGAGACAGATGATGAAGTGATTGATACTCTGCTGAGTACACCCACACGTGCCTCTTTATTTACTCTTGTTTCAGATTCCCATCTGAGAAATATTAAGCAACAAAAAATAAAATACAAGACTTCAGAATAAGTTCAAAAGCAGCTTATCTGAACAAAATACAAACTACCTACCAACTTTTGAGGAATTTCAAAAATGAACACAACACAAACAATTTGTTAAGGGAAAAGAGTACAAAGCATTAGACAAAGCGGAAAATGGGTAACATACCTATGAAGTCATCCGATACAACAAAATTACCCAAAATTCTAGTAATAACTGCACTGTAGACTATGTCTCAAATTCCTTAATATGTTTTTAAAGATTTTAAAAATGTCAGAAGATGCAATGTCTTTAAAGATAACGAACACTTTGATATATTTCTACAAGCTCTGAGGTGGAATAAAAAATAATCAGAGAGCTTATTTTCTTAGCTTTTGTTTGAAACATTATGACCAGAATTCAATAGTGGACTTTACCTCAATAATTTACTCCTTCCTGCAGTGCCCTATGCAACTTGAAAGCCTTCTTCAGGCGGTAGGGAAAAAAACCCTCTGAAATAATTTTTGGTTCCAAAGATAGCAGCAGAAGGACAGAAAATTCTGACTCTGCAGTGTTTGACAACCAAATGTATTGTAAGATCCTGAACATAGTAAAAACTTTTCCCTTGTTGCCTGTATAGAAGGCTTAATAATCAATCAATAAACAAATATATGCAATTTTTACTGATCCAAGCTTTCAAAAAAGAGTTATGGAGGCAAACAAATAAAAAACCAGGCAAGCTTTTTTTTCTCAGTATAACACTTCTAATTCTCCAATAGTCCTCCAGTAGTTGTTAGACTGCATCTTGAATTGCTTGAGCTTAATGTGTATTTGATTTTCATATTTATGCCTTGATGCTGATGCTTAAATGTACCTGACCCCTGATAGAAGCCTTCAAAAAATCTATTTTTCTCTTTTAAAATATCTCAATATAATGATTTATTTTTAACAGCTATTGCAAATTGTTAACACTGTAATAATAACAGCATCTCATTTCTTTCTGTTTTGGTCATTTAATTATGACAAATGTTACTGCATAAACTGAGCTATTAAAAACTGCTCCAAAGTTATAAATAAGTTTACAAGGGAGTGTTTAAATAAGGGAGAAACTTCAGTTCACTTGGGGACTACTCCTGTCCCTAGGTCAGTTACTGGCACAGCTATGGTCCAACTTACTGGACAGTCTCCTAGAACTACACTCAAGGTACTTACATCTGAATGCCAATACAATGAGATATAGATAATTTTAAGTGTCCTTTCAGATATTAGATCATTAGGGTTTCCTTTCAGAACTAAAATCTCTTCCATTTATTCATATGCAGCTTATACACAATACTACTTTGCGAGTATGTCAAATAACACTTTTTCATTGCACTATACTGGTTTTATTTCAGTAATCTCTTCCATAATTTTTATACAGAATATTCATAATTAACACCCAAAAATATACAGCAAGCTGGTTTTCCTGTAACAAGCCACAGTTTAGTATTATGAGAATAACTGAGCCTTGGGCAGACAAGCTCTCCCCTCCCAGCACAGTAACAGTAACATTAGAAGCCTGCTCTTCTATTTTTAATTAACTGAAGTTTATCATATCATTCTAACACAACGAACTGAATTTAATTTTTAGCAAGAGTTAGTGAAACTAGCTAGCTTTAAATTGGTTTATCAAGATAAATTATTTCAACTACTGTTTTCTTCAACTGTAAGACACCATTGATTGTAAGATGCACCCACCACCAACAACAAAAATACTTAAGATACTCCTGCAACTCTAAGATGCACCTCATTTTTAGAGAAGTATATATCGGGGGGAAAGTGTGCCACTTTGGTGGCTGGTACATCATGGATGAGATATAAATTCGAACTTCTACTGAAATATTTAAAAGTAATAACCAATCTGAAAATGTATTGTAATTTAAGAACCAGCAAGTGACGTAAAGCAAAACTAAATACTAGCCATGAAACTATAAGAGGCATACAGTATGACCCCCATATCCGTATGAGATATGTTCCAAGATTTTTAGTGGATACACAAAACCATAGATAACAGTGAACTCTATTAAAATAAAGGACTTCTGGCCCAAGAATACCACAGAATCATGCTGGAGGACTAAGAAAACATCAATAGAGAACATATCTTGTCAGATGTGGATAAATGAAACCCAAGATACCAGTTCTGCCCATATGGAAGTCGTACTACACTGTAATGTTATATAACTAATTTTACTAAGTGTTAACAAGTCAACCAATTGGATAGCCATTTGGGTGTAACATAATTCCTGTAACATATACTACATAAAGGTATATTTCAATTAATGAAATAAATTTGTTTCAGGACATTACTTCTTTAACAGAAAATCTGGAACCAGAAATAACAGAGAGAGAATAAATACAGACTCCTATATCACAAAAAAGAACAGTTCAATGTGTTTCATTAATGTTTTTATTCAAAACTAACAGTATGTCTATGTGAAATGTAATAACCAGATCAGTTACGCTGTGCAGAAATAACTAAAAACATTTTGAATGTCTACAAACTACCTGCTTCTTCCAAATGAATTCAGAGATGGCATTTTCTTTCACCAGCCTCCACTTTTCTTATGATTTCCATTTTGGTGGCTATACTCACAGATCTATGCTATAAAACAAAACAGGCTGGGAGTAGATGGCAAAGCAGGCTAATTCACGGTCTACTTTTCTTTCTGTTTTGCTACACAGTAAAAGATTGTAGAGCCACTTGAAGATACTTTGCCAGTTGTAGGAAGATACAGACAACTACAGGAGGTCTGGATTAAAAGTAGTCCAGTCCTACCAAGAGTTCAAGTTTTATGGGACTGTTTGCTGCTGACCTGCTACTGCTACCTGGCAAATGAAAATGGGTTTCTTCAGTCCTCCACCAGCCTTCTGCTATTAAAAAACTTCCAGCTAAACAGAGAACACAAATGAAAAGAGAAACCTGGCAGGCAGAAAAAAAACATTTAGGTAAAAAGGAGCTTATTTGTCAGGAGTTTTGTTAACTTTAATGCCTGTATAAGATTTCTGTTCACTACAATTAAAGAGATAGAGCCAATCAAGTCATTTTCTATGCATATAACTATTCAAACTATTCAATAAAACATTTTCCTTACATATCTGACTTCTGCTTGACACAAAATATTTACCCTTTCTATACTCTTCACCACCTGTACAATTCTTTTTGTTATATTACAACTTTTCTTATCTATATCTATATCCATACACACACACACACACACACACACACACACACACACAGAAGAGAGAGTGAGAGGCGGGGGGATTATATTTTTCTAACAGCAATGTAGTTTACTTTTAAAATTCCAATAAAATAAGGCTATATTACTGGATACATGTCTTTTCCTTTTTCCCCCAAGTATAGCAAAGCTATTTCACAATCCATGGGACTTCAATCGTTTTTTAGGAGAGTGACAATATGTGAGTGGGTCTTCCCCCTGTTCTTGACTTCTCCAATGTCTGTTTTAACCCAGGCACCCCATCAACCCTTTGTTAACAATCCTTCCTTCTTGGCTCTGACACCTTAGCCTTTAAAAAAATGCTTCCCTTCTTTCTACTTTCTGTGCACTATCAAATTCTGAAAAAAAAATGTGTAAAATGTACAGTATGCTTCATCTTGCTACACCATATGTTATGTAGAAAATTGGCACTGAATTTTTATACCAAATATTTTGACTTTTTCCATAGGGAGAAAAAAGACAGAACTATTAAAGACAGAACAGTTAAAGAACTTACAAAGGAAAAAGCCATTATGACACAGAATAAATATTAATATGTACATAAATCTTCAAAAAATAAGCTGCATTCTTCCAGAAGTTCCAACATTGCCAGGATATTTAGCCACAAGTATTATAGTCTATTTTGAAACCTTTCCAATATCCTATACTACTTTAAAATATATTGATAGTTGGAAGGTGTCAATGGGCTGCAGATTATGCCTTGGCTTCCAGTCACTTTTCCATTGAAGAACCCTTGAGATCTACCTATGATATATCTTATGTTGAGTGGTAAATATAAATTTACACTTTCCTTATAGCATTTATACAAGCGAGGTTGGTGGGGATGAGGGAGATGGCCTTCTCAATAGTGGTCCCCTGGCTCCCGAATGCCCTTCCCAGGGAGATTAGACAAGCAATCACCCTCATGATTTTTAAGAAGGACTTAGACTTGACTATTTCAGCAGGCCTTTGAAAATGATTAGTAACCCTTAAAGTTTTTATGGATACATTCAGGCACCTTGATTTTTACTTAATTTATCTAATCTATTGGAATCATTATGCTTTAAATGTGTTTAATTAATGTTTTACTGTTTCTTGTTTAATTGTTATTTCGTTTTATTTGGTTTCCTTAATTTGTCATTTATGTTGTATATATTGTTTATTATGTTGTGAGCTGCCTTAAGATGGGACAGGATAGAAATATTATTATTCAGCAGTATTTGACATACATCCCTAGGCAGCAGTACCATTTCTTACTCTGAAAATCTCTTTATTTGCATGAAGTACAAACAAGTATAAAATGTTGCTCTTTGCTATGATAGTATCCAACTGCTGAATTTCATTTGTGACTCAAAGCATGAGCACAGGCTATGTAAAGATGCTAGTTTCAGAAAAATGAAGCTTAAGGGTTTTGCTCAGCCAGAAAATTGTGTTCCTTACATCCTCAATGGCTGTCAAAGATAGCTACTAAGTATATGTTGCAGTTTTATAAAATGTAGAGGTAGTGCCAGTATACCTTAAGGCACTAAAGAGGTGAGGATAGACACAGACAGTTTCCCTATCTTTCAAAAGCAATGCATTAACAATACAATTGTTAGTCATGCCTGAGACCTCTGACTTTATAAGACTGCACAGGCACAGACTGAAAGATAAGATATGAAAGGCACTGCAGGTTGCGCATCCCTTATCCAGAGTTCCGAAATATGCTGAAATCTGAAATTGTTTACACAAGAGGTTGAGATAGTGACACCTTTGTTTTCCGATGGTTCAGTGTACACAAACTTTATTTCCTGCACAAAAGCATTAAAATGTGTATAAAATGACCCTTAGACAATGTGTATAAGGTGTATATGAAACATAAAAGAATTTCATGTTTAGACTTTGGTCCCATCTCCAAGATATCTTGTTAGATAAATACAGATATTCCAAAATCCAACACTTCTGGGCCAAAGAATTTCATATACGGCAGGGGTCCCCAAACTGAGGTCCGTGGGCCAAATGCAGCCCTCCAAGGTCATTTACCTGGCCCTCTCCCTAACCCTTAGACTTAGAGTACCCGTAAGTCTGAAGCAACTTGAAGTCACACACAACAATCATAATTAACTTGACTATCTCATCAGCGAAAAGCAGGCCCATACTTCCCATTGAAATACAGTCTCCAAGTTACGATCAAGATAGGTTCTATAGGTTTGTTCTTAACTTGAATTTGTTTGTAAGTTAGAACAGGTACAATTTTAAGGGTAACTCCAGCCTTATAAATATAAGCTATGGATAGGATAGGGAAGGAGTAACACCCCTGTGGTGTTAGTTGTACTGCCTGTGCTGCTGTTCTAAAGGTTTAACCTCACTTTCTGTCCCTATGAGAATTGGATTTTGAAAAATGTGGCTTGCTGTGGAAACATGGATTGGTGAAAAAGCTTCAGAAGAGGGCCCTTCCAGACAGGATCTGATCCCAGGTTTTCTGTTTATCCCAGATTATTTGGGAGTGCTGACTCATATAATCCAGTTTAAAGAAAACCTGGGATTGGATCCTGGGATATAGGGCCTGTCTGGAAGAGCCCAAAGACACATTTTCCTCATGATAACTCTTCTAGGAGTGTATTTCCCTTTCTAGAGGTAGATTTTTCTCGTTTCCTATTGTTCCACCGCCTGTTTGTAACTATGAGCCGTTTGTATGTCAGATGTCTGCAACTCAGGGACTGCTTGTACTGGTAAGTTTTTGTTGGTTAAAATTGTCCATTTTAAATATTCTATTGTTCTTCCAATTGTTTTGCACTACAAATAAGAGATCTGCAGTGTGCATATATATTTTTTCCAAACTATAGTCTGAAGGACCATGAGTCAAGTCAACTTTATTTATATCCCATCCCATCTTCCCTTGGGGACTCAGGGGAGCTTTCAACATAGATGGCAGCATTTGATGCCACACAAATCTATATACACAATAAAAGTGAAAATACATATGTATGTGTGTGGCTGGGGTGTCCACTTCCATAGGCAGGCTCCCACTTCCACAAACAGCTTTAATCCATAGTGCTGAGGAGCCACCAAAAGCCCTCTCTCCAATTACATTTCAGGTTATAGTGAGCACCATGAACATGTATCCCAACCCCTGCCAATATCCTCCCCAACACCATACCGCCCACCACCCAAGGAATGCTTTCATTCAGGGACAATTTCATCCTAGATATTGCATGTTTCCTCCACCACAGACATCCCAGTGTTTCTTACTCTCTGAATTTGTGTGAAATTTGCATGATCCTGCCCACTGCTCTCCCTTAATCCATTCCTACTCTTTTCAACTCTGTCTGCACAACAAACAGAGCAGAACTGATCAGCAACTAAACATACTGGAGGAGTTCGAGGATTGACTCCACATGATGGAAGTTGTAGTTCACCCTGAATCAAGTCAGAGCACTGTGTCCCCTACTGACAATGGATCTGGACCACATTTGGCACATAGAATTTTCATGGCCAAAGAAAAATACTGGAGAGGTTTGGGTGGGAGAATTCACCTTGATTTATAGCCATTGTAGGTACTGGGATTTATAGTTCACCTGCAATCAAAGAGCACTCTGAACCCCACCAACAATGGCTCTGGACCTAACTTGGCACACAGAATCCCCACTACCAACAAAAAATACAGGAGGGCTTTGGTGGAAATTCACCTTGATTTATAGGAAGTATAGTTCACCTACATCCAGAGAGCACCGTGAACGCAAACAATGATGGATCTGCACCAAATTTGGCATGCATACTCGATATGCCAAAATTTGAATACTGTTGGGTTTTGGGGAGAATTGGCCTTGACATTTGTTTGTTGTAGATACTGGGATTTATAGTTCACCTACAATCAAAGAGCACTCTGCACCCCACTGATGCTAGACCTGGACCTAATTTGGCATACAGAACCCTCATGACCAACTAAACGTACTGAAGGGATTTCAGGGGATGGATCCACCATTGTGAGAGTTGGAATTCATCCTGCAGCCAGAAACCTCACGGACCCCAGCGATGATGCATCTAGAGCAAACTTGCCCAACATGACAAACTTTAAGTATTGATGGAGTTTCAGGGTTTTTTTTCTAATAATCCGGGCAACACCAGGTAACTAAGCTAGTACACAATAAAAATACAAATAACTCATAAAAACAATTTATAATAACTAAAGTAAAGGTAAAGGTTTCCCCTGACATTAACTCCAGTCATGTCCGACTCTGGGGGGCGGTGCTCATCCCCATTTCTAAGCCGAAGAGCCAGCGTTGTCCGTAGACACCTCCAAGGCCATGTGACCGGCATGACTGCATGGAGCGGCGTTACCTTCCTGCAGAACCAATACCTATTTATCTACTCACATTTGAATGTTTCCAAACTGCTAGATTGGCAGAAACTGGGCCTAGCTACGGGAGCTCACCCCGCTCCCCAGATTTGAACTGCCGACTTTTTGGTTGGCAAGTGCAGTAGCTCAGTGGTTTAACCCGCTGCGACATCAGGGGGGGGGCCTAACTAACTAAACATCATAACAAATCAATATCAGAAATGACTTGTAGTTTCTCAGGTCACTCCTGACACACACAAAAAATAAAACAGCACAATTGATAGCAAGATTAGAAACCAGATTGATATATTAAAACTATACCCAATACAAAACAATACAAAACTTTATTACGGTCACTGACCAGCACGAAGTGGCCACAAGCATCCCAGGAAGGGAAACACAGCTCCCCAGTGAAGCAGTTATTAAAAGGCAAATTAGAAAACAGTTTAAAATCACAGGTTAATGTAACAGGCAGGGCCGTAGCCAGGATTTTGATTGGGGGAGGGGCTGAGTTTGATGGGGGCTGAGTCTGAGTGAGAGAGGGTCTACCCTAGCAAATATTTTGTATCATTACCCCAATATCCCCATGCATATGGGATGTATCAAGCATAATGATCAGATCATGATATGAATACACATAACAGTTTAAATAATGTACTTGTAAGGCATTCTCGCGGACCACCCTGAGAATTTTGGGGTGGGTGGGGCTGAGCCCTTCAGCCCCCGGCTACATGCCTGGTAACAGGTATGGAACGGGGGGGGGGGCTGACTGACACAAGGGGTCAAAGCACTGGGGGGTGGGTACTAAAGGGGAAGGGAGGGGCACATTACAAGTCTAGTAGGCTATCCGTCTTTAAAGCCCTGTCTGTCGATAAACCATTCTTTGTGTGGAAGCCAGATATTCACACATCTGATTCTTCATAAAACTGGGAGCAAAGGTCAGTTTTTAATTGTTTTCTGAAAGAGGAGAGAGTGGGAGCTTGAACTCTCAGCTTTAAATGTTTGAGGACCCCTGAAATATGGGATATTCAACCTGTACCATGAAAGAAACCAAAACCAAATTTCAATATATTATAATGTTATTATATCTATTATATAAAGGAGGTCCAGTCATCGA
The DNA here is from genome assembly GCA_030556195.1 of Anolis apletophallus. Taxonomy (NCBI): domain Eukaryota; kingdom Metazoa; phylum Chordata; class Lepidosauria; order Squamata; family Anolidae; genus Anolis; species Anolis apletophallus. The sequence goes on along the minus strand of JARBWK010000005.1, from coordinate 115,459,413 downwards.
ACGACTGACAGAGACAGAGAAACCTTCCAAGGCAGAGAAACCAAACTTGCCAACACAAATAAGCCTCAGGCAAGGAAGGTTTTTAGCAAAGAAACTCTCCCCCAAACCCTAGAAGGCCCCCAAAACAACGATACAAAAAAGCCGACATTTCCCAGCATCCTCTGCGGCAGCCAGCGAAACCCATTGGCCAACATCGGCCCACACAAAATGCAGGGAGGCTGAGTAACCATAGTAACGCTGGGCACAGCCAGCCAAGGCTAGGATAGAATGCGTAGTGATTTGAGTTCAGTCAGTTGGTGTTTGAGGGTTAAACTGACAAAACCAAACTCTATGAGGGAGCAATTCTCCAGCAATTCCTACCCACACAACACAACACAACTTCCTATCACAACCCATCCCCCCAACCTTACGGGACCCCGCACACACAACACCTACCACCACCACAAACAAAAACCAATTCCACCTATACTCCAACCACAACACAACACAACACTGCACTGATACTCTACAAACACACACAAACACCCAAAACACCCCACCCACACAAGCATTCCACAACATACTACCACCCACAATTCCACCACACACCCACTAACTCACCAAAAAAGTAATACCTACACACAACACAACCTTGCGTCTACTGCTCAACCCATTTGTATGCCATTCCTTCTTTCCACACAGGCAGAAACTGACCTAAAAGACAAGCCATGCCTTCTAAAAAGAACAGCATCGGACGACACACTCGCAACGCTACATACATCAAACAAAAAAGGGCAGAACAAACGCCAGAACAGAAACACGGTTTCTTTTTTCAAATCCAGAGTTGGGAAACCACAGTTTCCATCAACACAGCAGACGGAAAGACAAAAAACATTGTATATCCACAAGCTCTGCAGAACGGCAGCAACACCACACACCGACAACTCCCCAGGACTTCAACATCCCACCCACCAGAACAAGCCACAACAACACAGCCATAACCCCACCAAGACCATAAGTAACATCAATTCCAACCCTTACATACCCAGACTTTCTCGCATCTCCTAAATAGGGCACAGCAACGCGTGCCGGGTACTGCTAGTATACTATAAAATAATAATTCTGGTAATACTAATAATATATGAATATATATTGATATATTAATATGTTAATATTAATAATGTGTTAATATATTAATTTATTGTTTTTTTAAATAATAATAATAGTATGATTACGGTATGGTGTGTTGTATATGCATTTGGTATTGGTGGTGTTGTAATGTAACACAGTATAATACTACCAATGATAATGTGATATAATAATTATATCGTGATATTATAATTTGTATATTTGTATTACATGGAATATTGCTAATCAATATTGCAATATGTTGTAGTGCAATATGATGTGTAGTGCTAATGTTGTGCTATGACAGTAATGTTATTTGTTGTTTTTTCAGTTTGCTGTAAGCCACGCCGGCAGTATTGTTGTATGTACATTGTAAGCCACGCCAGCAGTATTGTTGTATGTACATTGTAAGCCACTCCGGCAGTATTGTTATATGTACATTGTAAGCCACTCCGGCAGTATTGTTGTTTGCTGTAAACCGCTCTGAGTCCCCTTTGGGGTTGAGAAGAGCGGCATATAAAAATAGTAAATAAATCTATCTATGTATATAATAAAAGTCAGTGTTTGCGGCGGGAGGTGCGGAGGAATATGTGGTAGCTTTCTGATTGGCTCCCACTGTGGGATTATTTGCATAAAGGACACTGATTGGCCAGCCTCAGAACTTCAACATTCTAAGGCACCAGACAGAGGGGATTGGTTGCCATTGAGGGAGTATTTGCATAAAGGACTCTGATTGGCCAGCACCCAAGTATCCATGGCTCTTCATACAAATAACATGATTGGTTGCCACTGAGGGAGGTTTTGCAAAACCAGCTCTGATTGGCTAGCTTCTAGATTCCAACATTCTAAGGTGATGCAGAGGGAAAAGGAAAGGCCTCAGGCAGTCAGTCACTGCAGCCTACAGCAATGATGGATCAGGACCAAACTTGGCACACAGAGGCCCAATGGCCCCCTTCGCAACCTGGTGTGGTTTAAGGCAGGATGGGCCACGAATGATGGGATTTGCAGTACATTCACCTGATTCACTTCCCAAACAATGACCCAGTCTCCATCCTACTGCAGTTTAGAGGGCGGACCATGGGTGATGGGACTTGAAGTACCTCCACTCATTTCTCGAGTGTGCTGCGACCATCATCCAATGACTGCTCAAGACCAAACTTGGCACACATAACCCCCATTACCCCCTTAACATCCTGGAGAGATTTAGGGGAAGTGGACCACCGATTATGGGATTTGTAGTACTTTCAAATGCTTTCGTTCCAACAGACCACTGTGGCCTCCAACAAAGAACAATAAAGACCTAACTTGGCACTTAGAGCCCCTATGACCCACTCTACATTTTACTGCAGTTTGGAGGAGGGCAGACCATGGATGATGGGACTTGAAGTACCAAACAACAACCTTGGCACACAATGCCTTTCTCAAATAACCCGGGGGACCGCCGGGTCCCCAAGCTAGTAAATAAACAATTTATTTATGTATTTATTTTGCTATGCTTCTATACTGCCCCTCTCTTAGCCAGAAGGCGACTCGAGGCAGTGAACAAGCGGCAGCAAGTGCTCACATATAACACATCATAATAAGATAAAAACAATCATATAAAATCATATAAATTGACAATTAAAACTACAAAATACAAATCTCAGCTCCACAATCTTAAAATCGGTTTCCGTTTCGTCATCATACTAATCCTTTGATCTTGATTAATTAAAGTTCATCTGCGAATGCTTGTTCGAACACCGAAGTCCTGACTTTCTTACGAAATGTCAGGAGGGAGGGGGCTGATCTGATGTCACTAGGAAGGGAGTTCCAAAGCCAAGGAGCCACCACTGAGAAGGCCCTGTCTCTCGTCCCCGCCAGACGCGCCTGTAAAGCAGACAGGACCGAGAGCAGGGCCTCTCTGGATGATCTTAAGCATCTTGATGGCTCATAGGGAGAGATATGCGTTCGGACAAGTAAGTTGGACCAGAACCATTTAGAGCTTTAAATGCCAAAACCAGCACTTTGAATTGTGCCCGGTAGCAAACTGGTAGCCAGTGAAGCTGGCACAACAGGGGAGTTGTACGCTCCCTGAGTGCTGTTCCTGTTATCAACCTGGCTGCTGTCCGTTGTACCAATTGAAGCTTCCGAGCAGTCTTCAAAGGCAGCCCTACTTAGAGAGTGTCGCAGTAATCTATACGGGATGTAACCATAGCGTGGACTACCGTGGCCAAGTCAGACTTCCCAAGGTACTTCCCAAGGTACGGGCGCAGCTGGTACACAAGTTTTAATTGTGCGAATGCTCCCCTGGCCACCGCCAAAACCTGGGGTTCCAGGCTCAGCGATGAGTCCAGGATCACACCCAGACTGTGAACCTGTGTCTTCAGGGGGAGTGTAACCCCGTCCAACACAGGCTGTAACCCTATGCCCTGTTCAGGCTTACGACTGACCAGGAGTACTTCTGTCTTGTTTGGATTTAGTTTCAATTTGTTAACTGTTTACTGGGGAGTTGTCCTTCTCCTCTTAGGGCGCTTGTGCCCGCTTTGTGCTGGTCTGTGACCGTAATAAAGTTTTGATTGAACACAGGCTATAACCCTATGCCAGGGGTGCTCATTAGGTAGATCGTGATCTACTGGTAGATCTCGAAGGGCGTCCTGGTAGATCCCAGGCAGATCGCAGGAACAGTGTGTATGGTTCCCATGCCATTTGTGAGGAATGCGCAGGGGCTTATCATACTCACATTTAGTTGAATTCAGTCTTAAAATGTATTATATGGCTCTCACTGAAATAAATTTCCTAATATTTTGCTTTTATGGCTCTCTGAGTAGTGGGTAGGGAGATCTTTGGGACTTGGTTGTTTTATAAGTAGCTCACATGCTGGAAAAGTGTGAGCACCCCTGGCCTATGCCCTGTTCGGCCTTTTGACTGACCAGGAAACAAACCCTGCTCCTTTCCCTGTTAACACCAGGTAGATAAGTTTTTTTCCCCCTGAAGCACTTATTTTCAGAGATTAGAAAGCAAACAGTTGGGTCAGGATGAGAGTGGTGGCCAGTGGGGGGAAAAAAGAAGGAAAGCCATACCATCGAGATCTACAAGTACGACCGCAAGCAGCAGCAGGAGATCCTGGCCGCCAAGCCCTGGACCAAGGACCACCACTATTTCAAGTACTGCAAAATCTCTGCTCTGGCCCTTCTGAAGATGGTCATGCATGCTAGGTCAGGAGGCAATTTGCAAGTGATGGGCTTAATGCTTGGAAAAGTGGATGGTGAAACGATGACCATCATGGATAGCTTTGCCTTGCCAGTGGAAGGCACAGAAACACGAGTCAACGCTCAGGCTGCTGCATATGAATATATGGCTGCATATATCGAAAATGCAAAACAGGTTGGTCGCCTTGAAAATGCAATTGGGTGGTATCACAGCCACCCTGGCTATGGCTGTTGGCTTTCAGGAATTGATGTCAGCACTCAGATGCTTAACCAACAATTTCAAGAACCATTTGTGGCTGTTGTTATTGATCCAACAAGGACAATATCTGCAGGAAAGGTGAATCTTGGTGCTTTTAGGACCTATCCTAAGGGCTACAAGCCTCCTGATGAGGGGCCTTCTGAATATACCAGGCATTTGTACACCAGCACAAGGCAGCATTTTAGATTGGTTTTTAATGAAAGCGGGTGATTATGGCCAATGTTTTTATGGACTGAACATTGTTTTAATCCAGAGTGAATGTGTATGGTGCTAATGTAGTTGTATTTTAATGTATTTTTAATGTATTTTAATTGTTGAAGTGTTTTGGGGTTTATATTGTTATTATGTGGGCATCGAATTGTGCCGTACTGTAAGCCGCTCTGAGTCCCCCCTTGGGGGTTGAGAAGAGCGGGGTAAAATCCCGAAATAAATAAATAATAAATAAATAATATCAGACTATCCCACTTAATAAAATAGAGGACTTTGGAGTGCACTGTAAACAGTATTATGCTTTAGAAGTCTCATATTTTAAATCATCTTTGGATCGCAAGTTACTTGAGCTTCTGTGGAATAAATATTGGGCGAACACTCTTAGTTCTTCTAGTTTGCTTACAAACACAGATTACACCACTGGACAAGTATTTGATCTTTCTGAAAAATTAGAGCAGTCAGAAGCTCAGCTAGGCAGAGGAAGCTTCATGTTGGGTTTAGAGTCCCATGACAGGGAATCAGAGGACAAGCTAGCCAAAGCAACAAGGGACAGTTGCAAGGCCACCATAGAAGCAGGGCCGTAGCCAGGATTTTGTTTCGGGGGGGGCTGAGTTTGGTTCGGGGGCTGAGACTGGGTGGAAGAGGGTCTACCCTCTTTTCAAGGTTTTTTTAAGGTTGCTAAGGTGGGGGCTTGCCTAATCTCACCAGGTAGTGAGTTCCAAAGACAAGGAGCCACAGCGGAGAAGGCTTTTCTCCCTCGTTCGCACAAGTCTTGCCTGTAATGAGTCCAATATAAAATATTTCCAAGTAAGGAAGTATAGGACTGCAGCATTTAACAGAAAACTTAGCATTGATTGATAAATGGGAAAAAAATGAACAAGGTAGTTCATTAAGCCAGGTAGTTCATTAAGCCAGTTAAACAAAATATTATAATACACTTTATTTGTTTTTCGCCCTTTCCCCTTAGGGGACTCAGAGCAGATTACAGAATTTACATACGCAGACAAACATTCAATGCCTTTACAATCATAAACAATGGGCCCAGGGCCATAGCCAGGATTTTGGTTCGGGGGGGGGGGGGGGCTGAGACTGGGTGGAAGAGGGTCTACCCTAGTAAACCTTTTGTATTGTTATCCCAATAGCCCCATTAATGTGGGATATAATGAGCATGGTGATCAGATCATGATATGAATAAACATAACAGTTTAAATAATGTACCAGTAAGGCCTTCTCGCGGACCACCCTGAGAATTTCGGGGCTGCAGCCCCCTTAGCCCCCCCCCCCGGCTACATGCCTGCACAGAAGCAATACATGGACTGATGTCTCAGGTTATGAAGGACAAACTTTTTAATCAAATTAATATTGCTTGAAGTGTTGAAGTATTGAGGAAGGGGGAAGGGAAGGCAAAATGAGGAGGAAGCAGGGTTTGCTTTCTAGGAGAAGTTGTACTTTCAGTTCAAGAAGCCGAGGCAGGGAGGCCTGGGGCCCACTCACCAGGGCGTAGCCAGGATTTTGATTGGGGGGCAGAGACTGGGTGGAAGAGGGTCTACCCTAGCAAACCTTTTGTATTGTTATCCCAATAACCCCATGAATGTGGGATATAATGAGCATGGTGATCAGATCATGATATGAATAAACATAACAGTTAAAATAATGTACCAGTAAGGCCTTCTCGCAGACCACCCTGAGAATTTCGGGGGGCGCGGCTGAAGCCCCCTTAGCCCCCCCCCCTGGCTACATGCCTGCATAGAAGCAATACATGGACTGATGTCTCAGGTTATTAAGGACAAACTTTTTAATCAAATTAATATTGCTTGAAGTGTTGGAAGTATTGAGGAAGGGGGAAGGGAAGGCAAAATGAGGAGGAAGCAGGGTTTGCTTTCTAGGAGAAGTTGTACTTTCAGTTCAAGAAGCCGGGGAAGGGAGGGAGGGAGGCAGGGAGGGAGGGAGGCCTGGGGCCCACTCACCCACCCACCCACCTCAAGGGACTTAATCCCCAGGCTCCAGCAAAGCAGATTAAGCTCCAGGGCAGAGTGGCGAGGAAGGGGGCCTCCAGGGGGAGAGGGAGGTGGGGGAGGCCGGAGGGTGGGAGAGAGAGGGAGGGAGGGGTTTCAAGGCAGGCTGTGAGGGAGGGATTGAGGGAGGGAAGGAACGGGCGGCCCTTCTTCTCCCTTTCTCTTTACCTGCTGCAGGTCTGTCAGGAAAATCTCCCTCTCGGCCGCGTTGGACGCCATTGCTCTCGGGGCCGGACTCCGCACCTGGGCGACGGTGAAGGGGGAGAGGAGGAGGCGGAGGAGGAGGAGGAGGCGGGCCTGGGCCCAGCGCCGCTCTCTCCCCCGTCCCCCTCAGGGAGAAGAGAGCGGGAGGGGAGGAAAGGAAGGAAGGAAGAAGGGAAGGAAGGAAAGAAGGAGGGGGAGCCCACCCCCTCTTCTCACGGCCGCATGAGGGACGGGAAAGCGCTCGCGCCGGGACCGAGGGATGGACGGGCGTCGAGCTCGCCTCCGCCCACCCGCCTCCTCCTTCCCTCAGCCGCCGTTCCTTGGCGCACCCTTTGGCTGTCACCCTGTCGCAAAGACCGCGCTGCTTTGCGGCTCTTGCGCGGCGCGTGACGTAGAACCCACAGGGAGGGAGGGAGGCAGGGAGGGAGAAAGGCAGGGCTTTCCTTCTAAGGCGCTTTTGGAAGGAGGGAGGGAGGGAGGGAGGGTGGAGGAGGGCCTGTGCGATGGAGGGCAAAGGAACAAGCCACCCCACAAGGACAGCTTGAGCCTCTCCTGTTTCCAAATACTCCAGGGGCCTGGCTGGGAGAGGGGCGCCTCTGCTTGCAGGCAGGGGCGGTCCAAGGTAATTTTAAATGGTAGGCGAACATTATTTTGGTGCCCCCCCAAAAAAAACATTATTTCCCCCCCCCATGTAAAACAAATATACAATTATAATATCACAATACCATTAGTAGTATCATATTGTATCAATGTATATACCAGTGTTTCTCAACCAGTGTGCCGTGGCACACTAGTGTGCCGTGAGCGATCATCAGGTGTGCCGCGAGAAAAGCTCTCTGCCCCCCCTTCCTTCCCCCTCCTCCTGCCGAACTCCTGCTGCTTGGGGGAGGAGGAGGAAGGGCCGGGCGGTGGCGAAGAAAAAGAAGAAGGGGCCGGAGCGCCGCCTCCTTCGGCCGTTTCCCCAGCCAGCCTCCAATCCGCCATGACTCCCACCATGACTCTCGCCCCTCGCTCGCTGAAGCCGCGCGGAGGAGCCCCGTCCACTGAAGCCCGTCCACCACTCATGCTCCTCCTCTGTGGGAGAGCTGAAGCTGGGGGAGTTGGCAGGGCATGGTGCCCTCCCCCCCCCCCCCGGCTTCAGCACTCACACAGCTTTGCCAGCCTTGAGGGGGCAGTGCCAAGCCTGGCTCCTCCCCCTCCCCCGGCTTTGGCACTCCCAGCAGCTGCTCCCAGCAGGCCACCATCCCCCAGCCGTTCTTTACTGTGTTAGAGTGTCATTTTGTGTCATTTTGGTTGGTGGTGTGCCCCCGGATTTTTTTAATGTTAAAAGTGTTCCGCAGCTCAAAAAAGGTTGGGAAACACTGGTATATACAATATATTATACCGTACTCATACTATATCATAATTATATTATACTACATTACAATATAATTATATTATAATATATTGACATTATAATACAATATAATTTCATTTAAATAAATAATTTTATTTATTATTTTATAATAATAATATATTATTATTATTATTCAATAATAAATAAAATTATTTATTTAAATGAAATTATCCTCTACTAAATATTTTCACGACTCCTATAAAACCCAAATAACCCAAAATAAAGTGAAATAAAATATTATATATTACTATTTTGTACAATACCCCTATACTGCAATATTGTTTGTAATATTACATGCAATATAAAATTACACTTCCTTCACGGATTCTTTTCTCCTTCCCCGCAAACGCGCGCACGGCGGAGACAAAAGGAGAAGGGAAGCACTCCCTGCCTGCCCCTATAGGGAGTACTTTGCTTACAGGCTTCTGCGCAAGGGAGCTACTGGGCATGCGCGGAGGTTTTCGCGGATGTGCAGTTGCTCCTGCGCTCAACTTCAGCATGAGCTCTTCTTCAACCTCTTCGCATGCCCAGAAGCGGCGTCGGAACACACAAGGCCAGGGCCCAAAAGCAGGCAGCTGTGGCGCTGCTTGAGGAACATCGGCAGGGTCAGGATGGTGCCCCATGCAGCCAGGATGGCACCCCCTTCCCAGATGGCGCCCTAGGCGGCCGCCTACTTGGCCTACCTTGTAGGACCGCCCCTGCTTGCAGGTGTTTCAATGGACACACACTGATTTTCTCCATGAGAGGAAGGTGAAAGCTGGGTTGCAGTTACACATCAAAAAAAAAAACCCCAACATTATGGCAACCAGACTGATGGATAACTGGCAAATACAGGGAGAAAACGTGGAGGCAGTGACAGACTGTATTTCTAGGCGCAAAGATTATTTACATCATTTCTACCCCACTCTTTTCAACCCCCGAAACTCAGAGCGGGGAGCCACCACTGAGAAGGCCCTCTCTCTCGTCCCCACCCACCGCGTTTTAAGAAGTTGGCGGGAACGAAAGCAGGGCCTCCCCGGATGATCTTAAATTACACTTATCAACTGATGGGGTCGAAGCTTTCCGAGACAAACCAGGAAAGGGATCTTGGGGTTTTGGTGGACAGCTCAATGAAGATGTCAACCCAGTGCGCAGCAGCAGCGAAAAAAGCAAATTCTATGCTTGGCATGATCAGGAAGGGAATCGAAAATAGGTCAGCAAATGTTGTATTGCCTCTCTACAAATCTATGGTGAGGCCACATCTGGAGTACTGTGTACAATTCTGGTCACCGCGCCTCAAGAAGGATATAACGGAACTGGAAAAGGTACAAAGAAGGGCAACAAAAATGATCCAAGGGATGGAGCAGCTCCCTTATGAAATCAGGTTGCAACACCTTGGTCTTTTCAGCCTTGAAAGACGGCGTTTAAGAGGTGACTTGATCGAAGTGTATAAAATCATGCATGGGATAGAAAAGGTGAACAAAGAAAAATATTTTCTCTGTCACACAACACTAGGACTAGAGGGCACTCCCTGAAGCTCCAAGGTAGGAAAGTTAGGACTAATAAAGGGAAATATTTCTTCACCCAGAGGGTCATTGGGTTATGGAACTCACTTCCAGAGGAGGTTGTGACAGCTGTCAGCCTGGACAGCTTCAAGGCAGGATTAGACAGATTCATGGATACCAAGGGAATCAGTAGTTACTGAAATGGACATCCAAGTGCCACCTCTGTGTTGATGGAGGCAGGCAGGATTTTCCCCGGGTACTGGTTGTGGGGGGTCGGGAGCAGGTGAGGGTTTTGCCCTCCTTTCTGCTAGAGATCCCTGTGTACAACTGGGGGCCACTGTGTGACACAGAATGCTGGACTAGATGGGCTGAGGCCCGATTCAGCATGGCTCTTCTTATGTTCTTATGACGTGGGATGTAGAGCAGATGCGTTCGGATGAGTAAATTGCACCAGAACCGTCTAGAGCAGGGGTGGGCAAACTGCGGCCCGGGGGCCGGATGCGGCCCTTTGGCTGATTCTATCCGGCCCGCCTAAGGGCCTCTGGCTTGCCTCCCCTGCCTGGCCTCTGCATAAAAATCTCCAGAGAAGGGGACTATAAGGAAGCATTATTTTATTTTAGTGGTTTTTATTATTATTGTATAATAATTTTATAACAATAATAAAATAATATAATAAATAATATAATATAATGTTATATGATATATTATAATTTCAATATATTATGTTTATATATATATACTATAATATAATAATTATGATATTAATACTAATAATATATGAATATTTCTTGATATATTAATATGTTAATATTAATGATGTGTAATATATAGTAAATATAGTAAGTGAATAAATAAATAATGTAGATTAGCATGTAGTTCCGCCTTTAGGTGCGGCCCTCCATAATATTTTTTGGCTCTCGTGTGGCCCCTTGGAAAAAATAGTTGCCCACCCCTGGTCTAGAGCTTTAAAGGTTAAAACCAGCACTTTGAATTGAGCTCGGAAGTGGGTCGGCAGCCAGTGGAGCTGACACAACAGGGGGGTGGTATGCTCCTGTATGTAGCTCCAGTTAGTAATCTGGCTGCCGCCCGTTGGACTAGTTGCAGTTTCCGAACTGTCTACAAAGGCAGCCCCACGTAGAGTGCGTAGCAGTTATCTATTTGGGATGTGACCAGTGTGTGGATGACCGTAGCCAGATCAGACTTCCCAAGGTACGGGCGCAGACACAGACTGCAGTTGGGAAATCAGAAGACGCTTACTTCTTGGGAGGAGAGCAATGTCCAATCTCGATAAAATAGTGAAGCGTAGAGCAGTGTTTTTCAACCTTTTTTGAGCCGCGGCACACTTTTTACATATACAAAATCCTGGGGCACACCACCAACCAAAATGACACTCTAACACAGTAATACATATAGATAATATGTTTTTTAATGTATTTATACACTCAGTGTGCAACCTGGGCCTGTTTCGATGAACACAACATAGATATCCTGGCAGGAATGGCAGAAAGACATAAACTTCCCACACAGAACTCCCATAACCAAGAGAAAATACTATAAGAGTTTGGTGGGCATTGACCTTGGGTTTCGGAGTTGTAGTTCACCTATATCCAGAGAGCACTGTGGACTCAAACAATGTTGGATCAGGACCAAACTTGGCATGAATACTCAATATGCCCAAATATGAACGCAGATGGAGTTCAGGGGAAATAGACCTTGACATTTGGGAGTTGTAGTTGCTGGGATTTATAGTTCCCCTACAATCAAAGAGCATTCCGAACCCCACCAATGATAGAACTGGGCTAAACTTCCCACACAGAATCCCCAGGAGGCAAGAGGAGGTCTCTACTTGGGGAAAGGGAGACGGGCCTTCCCAATGCATGGAAAGGGAGAGACCAAGTAGACAACAGGTGGGGAGGGGGGTGTTTGTAATTTTGTGCCTTTATTGAGGTGGGTTTCTTAGGGTTTTTATACTTCAACACACTAGACCAGGGATGGGCAATTACCAGCCCTCCAGATGCTTTGGACTTCAACTCCCAGAAATCCTAACAGCTGGTAAACTGGCTAGGATTTCTGGGAGTTGAAGTCCAAAACACCTGGAGGGCCAGTAATTGCCCACCCCTGCACTAGACTCTCCCCCCCCCCCGGAGGTCTCAATTTCCCACAGCACACCTGATGATCACTCACGGCACACTAGTGTGCCCCAGCACACTGGTTGAGAAACACTGCTCCAGGGGACTGGCTGGGAAAGCAGCACCTCTGCTTGCAGGTGTTTCAATGGGCACACACTCATTTTCTTGATTTATGAGATGTACTAGCTTGGGGACCCGGCGGTGCCCGGGTTATTTGAGGAAGGCATTGTGTGCCATAGTTAGTCATTGGTGTGGGCCACAGTGCTCTAAGAAAGTGAATTAAAGTTCTGCAAGTCCCATCATCCATGGTCCATCCTCCCTCAAACTGCACCAGGATGCAGGGTGCATCTTGGGGGGGGGGGGGGGGTCTGTGTGCCAAGTTTGGTCTTGTTCTGTCATTGTTGGGGGCCTAGTCAGGAAAATCAAGTTGAGGAAACCTAACAATATCCCATGAGCTGAAGCCTAGTCAGGAAAATCAAGTTGAGGAAGCCTAACAATATCCCATGAGCTGAGGCCTAGTCAGGAAAATCAAGTTAAGGAAGCCTTGTTGTCAATTTTGGGCCTGGTCTGTGATTTATAGGGGCTGCAGTGTTGTTTGGGAAGTGAATGAGGTGAAGGTACTGCAAATCCCATCATTCGTGGCCCATCCTGCCCTAAACCACACCAGGTTGTGAAGTGGGCCATTGCTCCCTTGTTTGCCATGTATGGTCCTGATCCGTCATTGCTGTGGGCCGCAGTGGCTGACTACCTGAGGCCTTTTGCTTTCCCTCTGAGTCACCTTAGAAGTGTATTGGGTGAAGGTACTGAACATTCCATTTCCAACAGAAAGAACTGTCAACTGGATAACTTCAACTCCAGCCATTTATGCCCGCCTCAGGCCCTTTCCTTTCCTCTCTGTGCTGCCTAGGAGTGTTGGAATGCTGGGTGGCTGGCCAGTCAGAGCCATTTATGCAAATAATCCCAGAGCAGCAGCCAATCGAAATGCTGGCACATATTCCTCCCACCGCACCACCCACCCACCGCCCGCAAACACTGACTTTTATTATATGTAATAGATAGATAGATAGGTTGCAGTTACACATAAAAAAACAAACAAACCAAGATTATGGTAACCAGACTGATGGATAACTGGCAAATAGAGGGAGAAAACGTGGAGGCCATGACAGACTTTGTATTTCTAGGTGCAAAGATGGCTGCACTTCTTGGCAGGAGAGCAATGGCCAATCTCGATAAGATCGTGAAGCGTAGAGACATCACACTGGCAACGAAGATCCACATAGTTAAAGCAATGATCTCTCTGGCATTACTTCACAAACAAAGATTCTTAGGAAGGACTCATCCCACGCTTTTTACAAGCGTGTTGATGACTACAAAGACCAATCTGAGATAGGCAAGTCCGGTTGCAGAAAGCACAGCAGAAAGTCTCCTTGGGTGATGTTGTTTCCAAGTTGCGGTTCTTTCTGCGTTGTCATTTCTCTTCGAGACCCGTTCGGCGTGTCTTCTCGAAAGGCCACAGCATTGTGGATAGTGCATCTCCATGCCTCCCGATGTGAGGCCAGGGTGCACCATTGTTGGTGATCAATCTGGCCGAGCCTGAGATGTTGTTTCAGGGAGCCCTTATATCTCTTTTTGGGGACGCCTCTCTTGCGCTGACCCGTGGCGAGTTCACCATAGAGTGGTATCTTTGGGAGGCGGTGGTCCTCCATCCTAGAGACTTCCCCTGCCCAGTGCAGCTGCGTACTCAATAGCATGGCCTCAATGCTGGTGATCCCTGCTTGCTCAAGGACAGCAACATTCGTCACATAGTCGGTCCAGTGTATATTTAGGATTGTGCAAAGACAGCGCTGATGAAAGCGTTTGAGGAGTCGTAGGTGATGGCGATAGGTGACCCATGTTTCAGACCCATATAGGAGAATAGACAGGATGATAGCTCTGTACACACTAATTTTGGTGCTTTGCCTCAAGTGCTTGTTGCTCCAGACTCTTTTGTGAAGCCTTCCAAATGCACTATATGCCTTTGCTAATCTGTGATCTATCTCTTTGTCAATCTTGGCGTCTGAAGAGATTGTATAGTCATTGACTATACAATATACATACAATATAAAACCATAAACATTCAGCATTAAAATACAGTTAGCATTAACACGTAATACACATTCACTTAATTTAAAAACAGTTTTCCGTCCACATCATGAGCATTGAGCCATATCCATCAACTTGCCATTGCAATTCCAATCCAAAGTGCTGCATTGTGCTAATGTGCAAAAGCCTGGCCCCATAACCAAGATTTTACTTTTTTCCTGAATGCTAGGAGTGATGGGGTTGATCATATGTCGCTTTGAAGCGCATTCCACAGGTGGGGAGCCACCACCGAGAAGGCCCTATCATCCCCACCAACCGTGTTTGAGAAGTTGGCGGGCGCGAGAGCAGGGCCTCCCCGGATGATCTTAAATTATGAGGTGGGACGTAGTGGCAGATGTGTTCGGACAAGTAAGCTGGGCCAGAACTATATAGAGCAGCGTTTCTCAACCTGGGGGTCGGGACCCCTATGGGGGTCACGAGGGGGTGTCAGAGGGGTCGCCAAAGACCATCAGAAAACACATTATTTTCTATTGGTCATGGGGGTTCTGTATGGGAAGTTTGGCCCAATTCTATCGTCAGTGGGGTTCAGAATGCTCCTTGATTGTAGGTGAACTATAAATCCCAGCAACTACAACTCCCAAATGACAAAATAACTCCCCACAACCCCACCAGTATTCAAGCTTGAGTGTATCAGGTATTTATGCCAAATGTGGTCCGGTGACTGAAAATATATCAGATATTTTACATGATGATTCATCACAGTAGCAAAATGAAGTGGTAACTAAAATGGTTTTATGGTTGGGGGTCACCACAACATGAGGAACTGTATTAAGGGGTCGCAGCATTGGGAAGGTTGAGAAACACTGAATAGAGTTTTAAAGGTCAAAAACAGCACAGAAGTGGACAGGCAGCCAGTGGAGCTGACACAACAGGGGGTGGTATGCTCCCTGTATATAGCTCTGGTTAGCAATCGGACTAATTGGAGTTTCCGAACTGTCTTCAAAGGCAGCCCCACGTAGAGTGCATTGCAGTAATCTATTTGGGATGTGACCAGAGCGTGGATGACCGTAGCCAGATCAGACTTCCCAAGGTATGGGCGCAGACACAGACTGCAGTTGGGAAACCAGAAGACACTTCTTGGGAGGAGAGCAATGTCCAATCTCGATAAAATAGTGAAGCGTAGAGACATCACACTGGCAACAAAGATCCCCATAGAATAAACAAAGGTATTTCCTGTATAACTTACGGATGTGAGAGCTGGACCATAAGGAAGGCTGAGCAAAGGAAGATAGATGCTATTGAACTGTGATGATGGAGGAAAGTTCAGAGTGTGCCTTGGACTGCGAGAAGATCCAACCAGTCCATACTCCAGAAAATAAAGCCTGACTGCTCATTGGAGGGAAGGATAGTAGAGACAAAGATGAAGTGCTTTGGCCACATAATGAGAAGACAGGAAAGCTTGGAGAAGGCAATTATGCTGGGGAAAGTGAAAGGAAAAAGAAAGTAGGGTCAACCAAGGGCAAGATGGGTGGATGGTATCCTTGAAGTGAATGGCTTGACTCTGAAGGAGCTGGGGAAGGTGACGGCCAACAGCGAGCTCTGGCGTGGGCTAGTCCATGAGGTCACAAAGAGTCGGAAGCGACTGAACGAATGAACAACAACATATCCCATCTTTATTCCCCAGTCATAATAAAGGCTCCAGGGAATTAAATCCCAACTGCTCATTGGAGGGAAGGATATTAGAGGCAAAGATGAAGTACTTTGGCCACATCATGAGAAGACAGGAAAGCTTAGAGAAGACAATGATACTGGGGAAAATGGAAGGAAAAAGGAAGAGGGGCCGACCAAGGGCAAGATGGATGGATGGTATCCTTGAAGTGACTGGCTTGACCTTAAAGGAGCTGGGGTGGCCACAGCCACCAGGGAGGCCCCCACCTTTTGCAAGTTCCTGTTGAAGTGCAAAGCTCCTTAAGGCACTGGTTCCAGTCTACTTTATTTATCAGTGTAGAACTGCCCCAAGTTAAAGTGGTTAAGCCCTATTTTAAGGAAAGTAAGGAAAGATATGCTTCAGGTTGGTTGTTTATTCGTTTAGTCACTTCTGTCTCTTCGTGACCTCATGGACCAGCCCACGCCCAAGCTCCCTGTAGGCCGTCACCTCCCCCAACTCCTTCAGAGTCAAGCCATTCACTTCAAGGATGCCATCCATCCATCTTGCCCTTGGTTTGCCCCTCTTCCTTTTTCCTTCCATTTTCCCCAGCATCACTGTCTTCTCTAAGCTTTCCTGTCTTCTCATAATGTGGCCAAAGTACTTCATCTTTGCCTTTGATATCCTTCCCTCCAGTGAGAAGTCAAGCATTATTTCCTGGAGGCTGGACTGGTTTGATCTTCTTGCTATCCAAGGCCCTCTCAGATTTTTCCTACAGCACCACAGTTCAGTCTTCCTTATGGTCCAGCTCTCACATCCATAGGTTACTACGGGGAATACCATTGCTTTAACTATGTGGATCTTCGTTGCCAGTGTGATGTCTCTTCACTATTTTATCGAGATAATTGAGATAGAGTGGGGTAAAATTACAGTAAGTAAACAAATAAATGTTATGATCACCAAATGGTGTTTTCCAAAAGGTTATGAATGCCATTTTCCAAAAGCTGTAAGCCACCTTGGACCCTTGACTGGGAAATTTGTGGGGGGTTTTTGTTGTTGTTTATTCGTTCAGTTGTTTCTGACTCTTTGTGACCTCATGGACCAGCCCACGCCTGAGCTCCCTGTCGCCTGTGGCCACCCTCAGTTCCTTCAAGGTCAGGTTGGTCACTTCAAGGATACCATCCACCCAGATATGCAGAGGATACCACTTTGATGACTGAGAGCAAGGAGGAGCTGAAGAGCCTTCTAATCAAGGTGAAAGAAGAAAGCTGAAAAGCTGGATTGCAGTTAAACATATTAAAAGCCAAGATTCTGGCAACCAAGCCAAAATCCGTGCAGTTGATCATTGCCAGGTGATGTCCAGTTCTTGACTTTCGTAAATATTTTAGTGATCATTTCTGTTGTTATTCCAATATTTTCATTTTGTTCTTTGAAAATTTTGTTCTTTGAAATTTATTTTCAAAGCCTTTTATCCACTCAGCTTTTTTGTTGTAACCTTTTCCTGTTTCCCACAGATCTTTCCAGAATGCATTTGTAGCTGTTTTTTCTGGTTTTTCATTTTTCACAGACACCTACAGATTTAGACTCTGATCAGACTGGAAGAGTTGATTTTGTTTGTATTGGATGACTCTAGCTTCATATCACTCAATTTTTCTGGCTGTTGCCGTGATTTGTTGTTTCACAATTTCAAGAGCTTCTTCCATTTTTCTTGTGTTCAGCCAATATTTTTTAACCAGATTATTCTTTAACATTCTTCAGTTTTTGGTCCTCCGTGTTCTTTAGATTGCTTGCATCTGATTGTAGGCTCTTGATTTTTTAAACTCTGGCCTTATTTTCCATTTTGGTTTTCCAATCATTTGTCTTGTGGGTTTCAGTTGTTGTATCCCCAGTTCTTGTGTTACAATCACTGCTGCACTGTATGCAAGCTGGTTGGTTTCTTCCATTGTTGCTATCTCAATAGTTGCAAGTGTAGCATTCACATCATTCATTAGAGATACCAGATGTTTTCTTGGTACTGTTTTCAATGTTGGCAGTCTTTGCCTTTCTTCCTTCAATGCAGCATGGGTCAAATTCTTTTCTTTAAGTTCTTGTTGCTTTGTGGTCAATGTGCCAGGTGTAGTATAAGCCAGTCATTGTCAACCGGTGTGCCTCAGCACACTCCTCTGCCGTGGCAGGGCTCCTGGTGTGCCGTCTGAAAAGCTTTCTGCCCCCCTTCCTTCCCCCCTCGACTGGGCTCCCTCCCCAAACACATGCAACATGCAAGGGAGCAGAGGAGACCAATGGGCAGCTCCAAAATGACGCAGCGTCATTTTGGAGCTGCCCACTGGGCTCCTCTCCTCCTTTGAGCCGAGCGCCGTTCACGTGAGCGGCGTGGCGAATGTGTCCTACCCCTTCCCCTCTCCTCCGCCTCCTCTGTGCTCCGGAGGAGAGGGGGAAGAGGCTGGGACACATCCGCCACACCGTTCTAGCGATCGGCTCAAGAAAGAAGGACGAAGAGGATCCGATCCTCTTCGTCCTTCCTCCTTCAGCCGAGCGCCGTTCACGTGGGCGGCATGGCGGATGTGTCCTACCCCCTTCCCCCTCTCCTCCGCCTCATCTGTGCTGCGGCCGAGAGGGGGAAGGGGCTGGGACACATCCGCCACACCGTTCTGGCGATCAGCTCAAGAAGGAAGGACGAAGCATACAGGCGTGAGTAGTGTTTGTGTCATTTTGGTTTGTGGTGTGCCCCAGGATTTTTTTAATTTAAAAAGTGCAGCGACTCAAAAAAGGTTGAGAAACACTGGTATAAGCAATGGGCACAGCCTCTTCATGCTCATTGTCTTGAAAAAATCCTGCATTTTCTTCTGGCTTCATATGTTCAGTGGACTCAGAAGTAATTAGATCTTGTGCAGCTATCTCCACAGTTGTTTGTTCTTCTGTTTCACAGTTGCTTCTTATTTCTTCAAGTTCAACTTCACTGAGCACCTTTTTACTGGTGATGCATCTCCTCTGGTCAGCAAGCCTCTGTTCAGTTACAGTTGAATCTGGATATTCAAGTTTCCATAACTGGTACATCTGTTTTAGTATCCACGTTTTTGTGGTTCTGATCTATAATAGCAGTTCATGACAGTTCGATTCTGTGGCATTGAAAATATCTGCCGCTTCTGTAGTTGTTTTGCTTCCAGTTTCCCTATAGGCCCATGCCCTGGTTGCTCAGCAATGTGTCCTGGTTCCTATAGCCCAGTGTTTTTCAACCTTTTTTGAGCTGCGGCACATTTTTTACATTTACAAAATCCTGGGGCACACCACCAACCAAAATGACACAGAATGACACTAAATGACACTCTAACACAGTAATACATATAGTTAATATGTTTTTAAATGTATTTATACACTCAGTGTGAAGCCTGGGCCTGTTTCGATGAACACAACATAGATATCCTGGCAGGAATGGCAGAAAGACACACAGGTCTTACTCAACAGCTGCCAGTCTCTCTCTGTGTTCTTATACATCAATAAGGAAGGAAGGAAGGAAGGAAGGAAGGAAGGGAAGAGAGAAGGAAGAATGGAACCAAAGAGCAAAGAAAGGGAGGAAAGAAACAGGTAGAGAAGGAAGAAAAAGGGGAAGAAGAAGGAAAAGAAAAAGAGGGAAGGAAGGAAAGAGGGAGGGAAAGAGAGAAAGGGAGTGAAGGTTGGTACAGCTAATAAATTTATACAGCTTATATATATGTACAGTATATGTATATGAATGGTGGGAGTTGTAGGCCAAAACACCTGGATGGAGGCCCCAAGTTGGCCCACGCCTGCCTTAAGTGAGCAAACCCTGTTAGTTTTCGGCCCCTGCTTAAAGGTGCCTCAACCCTGTGTCCCGAACGCCCCTTGACCCACCTTGGCTGAGTGCGAGGGAATCACGGAAGTGGTAGTTTGACACCATCCTGAGCCTCCCCAAACTACAAATCCCGGAATTCCCCAGCTTTGAGCCCTGGAAGACCAAGGGGTGCCTCACTGCATGAATGCTACGGTGTAGATCTGCCCCCAGGCAGCCGGGGGACCCAGGGAAGTCCCATTCCAGGATCTTCTCTTTCTCCACGCAGCTCTTTCTGCCTGACGCAGTCCCCGTCTTTCGGCTCAAACCCTTCCGAGGCCGAGGAAGGAGCAGAGGGGAGGAGGAAGCCCAAGAAGACAAGTGGCGAGTAGAGGCTGTGTTTGCAGGACACAGGCAAGGGATCGAGCCCCGGCTAGGGCTTCCCAGTAGGACAGGAGGGCTCTCTCTCTAGCTCCAATTTCCCACGGCACACCCGATGATCGCTCACGGCACACTAGTGTGCCACGGCACACTGGTTGGGAAACACTGCCCACTTGTTGACGGGTGCCCAGGAGAAGCACTTGCCGCGGTCCTTATTATTATTGTTATTATTAATAATAATAGGGAGAATCTCCACATGGAAACATATCCTCATTGGACCCATTATTTTCCACATGATCAAAGGAATGGCAGAGATGGACAAGGCTAAGCACTCCTTTGTTTCTGTGTTTGAGAAATTCTTAGACAGCAGGAACATTGACCATGCTGGCTGGAAATAGTAACATGTGAAGTTAAACACATTTGGAAGGCATCTAGCTGGAAAGTCTGAGCCCTAAAGAAGACCTCCTCCCAGATCCCAACTTGTGACTCCTATGCTGCAGTTGAATCATAGAGAAAGGCTTCTTCTGCCAGTCTTGAAGAACAAGTACGCACAAGCAGGAACACACTGTCTTTTAGGTATCCTGAGCCTATGTTATACAGGACTTTAGAGGTAAGAACCAGTGTCTTGAATTGTACCTTAAAATGGTGGCAGCTAGTACAGCAGTTGAAAAATAATTCTTAAGTACCTGGAGGTGGAAGCCTTTGATTTGAGTATATGCAAGTGTTACCATAAAGATTAATGGCAGATGCATTTTCTTTCTGTGGAGATGTGTCTATTACTCATTTTCAAAATATTTTAGAATATTCAAACTACACCTGGGCTACATCTACATGGTATAGTTATACCACTTTCATATCAATTTAATTGTCATGGTTACACCCTATGGAAAGTTGGGAGCTGTACTTTGCTCTAGTGATAATCTATAAGGAATTCTAAAGATTTCACCTAACTGTAAATCCTACAGTTCCATAGGATGGAGCCCTAAACATCAAAGTGGTATCGAACAAGACTGTACCGTAGGAACACCTAAAGATATCCTATGTGCACTTTCCTTCATTATACAGGCATCATGTATATTTACTCACCAACTGTATCTATAACCACACCTTCTGGTGTAAACCACACAAAAAATAACAAACTATAAAAAGTTTTTTTTAAATGTGAAAGTATGTATTCAGTCTTTTTATTGCATGTGTTGAGATCAGCTGTGGCACTAAATGTAAAGCAAAATGCAATAAACTCTGGCTGTTTGCATTCCCCTTCTGTGATGGCTAGCCTACCAAAAGTAATTAAGTGGTTGCTAAATTGTAAGATCTTTTGCTATTAAAGCAATAGGAGCAATGTAAAGCCCCCCCCCATTTTATTGACAGTCCAGAAACTGTATATTCAGTGCATTTTCAACTTTTACCACTTATTAAAATAAAACCAAATTAAAATTCAACTGATTTATAATGAATCCAAAGTAAATTGAAACAAAATAAAAATAAAATCAGAGTAAAATGAAATAAATAAATAAATAAAACATGAGAAAAAGTTCCGGATTTTGACAATTTCCAAGTATTGACAGAACCCTCACATATTGAATCAGTGGGATATGCCTGTAACAATACACAAACATTTGGAAACGAAGGATGCTCTTGAACTTTAAAATTACTTTCCCCCTAGAAAGAAATTGATGGCTATAAGGTAATTATTTAAATACATTCAAATGTAAAATTTTCTTATTAAGTCAAGTATTTAGAATTTTCATCCATATTATTTGGATTACTTTTAGTGTATTCCTCTTGGCCAGACCTGGGCATTTTACGGCCCGAGAGCTGGATGCGGCCTGCCGGCATACTCTGACCAGCCCGGGGAGAAGGGCGTCAGGGGCGGGGCCATTTCTGCAAGAGGAAGGGCTGCCGCTGCTGCCATCCCATCACGGGCTGTGGGGCCTGCATCGGCAGACAGCCCGCCGTTCCAGAGAACGATCGGAGGAGGAGCGGCTTTGGAGTGCCTGCCATCCCAGGAGGCGATCCGGGCCTGCAACGGGAGCAGTTGGCGACTTGATCGTCTTCCGGGTCGCTAGGGCGATCAGCCGCCGCAGTTCGGCGACTGGTCCTGCTGCAGGCCCGGATCGCCTCCCGGGATGGCAGGCACTCTAAAGCCGGGATGGCAGGCACTCTAAAGCCGGGATGGCAGGCACTCTAAAACCGGGATGGCAGGCACTCCATAAGCCGATCGGGAACGCCTCTGATGGAACGGCTGGGGGCGAGAGTGGGCGGAGGCCTGCAGCCTCCGATCGTCTGCTGCTCTGCTCTGCTGCAGCAGTGGCTGGGTCCGCTTTGTCATCCTCTGGGCTGGGTCCATTGGGCCATTCCATCTTGGGATCCTTCCTCTCTTGGGGATGTCAGCCTCCATCTTGGTTTGCACCTTGTCTTCTTGAATTTCATTTTATTTTATTTTAGTGGTTTTTATTATTATTTTATAATAATTTTATTATAATATTATAATAAATAATATAATATAATGTTATATTATATTATAATTTCAATATATTATAATATCTATATATACTATAATATAATAATTATATTAATACTAATAATATATGAATATTTCTTGATATATTAATATGTTAATATTAATGATGTGTAATATATAGTAAATATAGTAAATAAATAAATAATGTTGATTAGAATGTAGTTCAGCCTTCAGGTGCGGCCCTCCATAATATTTTTTGGTTCTCGTGTGGCCCCTTGGAAAAAATAATTGCCCACCCCTTCTCTTGGCCATGGTCACTGCATATTTTCTTCACCTGGACATGCCAATCAGCCTGCTACTAGAAAATGGGAGCAAAGAAGAGGGGGCTAAAACCTCTTAAGCATTTTAAATAATAGGGACAGATATCTTCCTTAGTTTAGGAACCTTTTAGAAATGGTGAATAATAGTTTCAGAGAGTAAAAGAAAATACCAGGTAGAATTCTCCAAAGGAAGAGCCGCAACTAAGAGCATTTTATATGATGAAGAAGGAGATGTAGCATTACCTTTAGATAAATCAGGTGTTTGTTCCTTCTGGAGGTCACTTGATTCCAAAGGTTCCATTCTGCAGCCTTCACTCCCATGGTTTTCCTTAGGAGACGACGGTATGCTAGAGCCCGAGTTTAAAAATGGTCAGTTGGAGCATGCTCACTAGATGTGGAAAACAGGGTGGGGAGTATTGACTCAGCACCATGTTTTTCCCCTTATCCTTTTAAAAAAATAAAATCTTAATTTAACTTCATTTAAGGAAAGTCTCAGGCCAATGGTGATACGGAAATATTTTAAGAGGAAGCTATTTTCTGCAAAGATCACAGTTTTTTTTATTAACTTTCCACAACTAAGATGGCTATTTAAAGTTGCTCTTTGGTGTACTTTGAAATCAGTTTGATAGTTAGTGGGACCCTTAAAAAAGTATTGCTGAAAGTTGGAAAATTTATATTCGTTGAAAAATGAGTTCCGATACTTCTGGAGAAGTAGTTTCAAATGAAGGATTTGAAAGAAGGAGTCAACCTCTTGAGCTTTATAGGGAGTTTCTTCACAGCCAAGAAAGCTGTTCTGTATTGAAAAAAAAATGTTTTCCAACGAAGGCAGTGGGCAAAATTCTGGCCGAGCTGAGCCAGTGGAAATTTGGCACTCTGAGCAGTTCATCTAGAAAGCCCTGATAGGTTGGAAAAGAGCAGCTGTCCTAGCAAAACTTGTTTTGGCGAAGCAGAAGATGAAGTAGATGGCACAGCCTCTGAAGAAATCGTAACACTGCTCTTGCAAAATAAAATATGTTTTCAGTTAGATGCAGTAAATACAACATTGGTTCAGACTTTGTGGTAAGCATTTCAGCTTACTGGTTTCTGTTATGAACAGAACTTCTTGAGGCTATCCTATTCCTACTCATTTAGATGAATAGGAATATGCCAAAAAATGGGGACAAACTTTTCCTTTCTTCATTATTGCTTCAATGATGGAGAGAAGCTAGAGCAGGGGTGGTCAAACTACGGCCCGCGGCCCGGATGTGGCCCGGCAGAAGGGTGTCAGGGGCGGGGTCCAAGAGGAAGGAGTGCCGCTGCCACCATCCCATCGCGGGCTCTGTGGGGCCTGTGTCAGCAGACAGGCCGGAGGAGTGGTGGCTTTGGAGTGCTTGCCATCCCTGGAGGCGATCCGGGCCTGCAGCGGGAGCACTCAGCGACCTGCAGGGGCTGATCGCCGTGGTGACTCGGAAGACTTGATCATCTTCCGGGTCTCCAGGGTGATCAGCCGCCTCAGATCGCTGACTGTTCCCCCTGCAGGCCCGGATCGCTTACAGGGATGGCAGGCACTCCATAGCAGGGCGATCAGCTGGGGGCGAGAGCGGGCGGAGGCCTGCAGCCTCTGATCGCCTGCTGTTCTGGTCTCCTCTGCTGCGGCAGCGGCTGGGTCCGCTTTGCCATCCACTGGGCTGGGACCTCTCTTGAGGATATCAGCCTTCATCTTGGTTCGCACCTTGTCTTCTTGAATTTAATTTAATTTCAGTGGTTTTTATTATTATTTTATAATAATATAATAAATTATATAATATAATGTTATATTATAATTTCAATATATTATAATGTCTATATATATACTATAATATAATAATTATGATATTAATACTAATAATATATGACTATTTCTTGATATATTAATATGTTAATATTAATGATGTGTAATATATAGTAAATATATAGTAAGTAAATAAATAAGTAAATAAACTATGTAGATTAGAATGCAGTTCAGCCTTCAGGTGCGGCCCTCCATAATATGTTTTGGCTCTCATGTGGCCCCTTGGAAAAAATAATTGCCCACCTCTGAGCTAGAATGTCTCTGGAACATGGCCATACATCCCGGAAAACTCACAGTAACCCAGTGATTCCGGCCATGAAAGCCTTCAACAACACATTGAAGTCAGTTCTATTCTATCTTGCAGGATGATAGGAAATTGCTTTAAACTAAGTCAAACCATGTTGACCCATCTAAACCAAAATGGTCAAGGCTCTAGGCATGAGAATTTCCCAGTCCTACCTGGAAATTATGGGTATTTTGAAGTTACTGGTGACTTCCATGGCAATACATTTAAAATCATTGCTGGTTTTTAGATTGAACCTTAAAGGGTCCAATCTAAAACCTTAAAGCGTTCAATCCAAGGGACTCACCATACTTTGAGGATAGAGTCCAGCAACTTGGATTAGTTCAGATTAAATTTTTCAGTGGTGATTCGGAAGCCAGTAGGCATCCTGACTAATATTTTCTCATGGTCTCGAATTCAAAGCCAGCCATGTTCCAAAAACCCTGTATGGGCTTTCTATGTACCACCAAGGTTGATGCAAATTTTCAGCCTTTAAAAGATATTCAAGGGGTTGTTTTGGGGGTTGGGCAATTAAACCGCTGCATTTGCAAGTTCATTTGATGCTTTTCGGGATATTTTTGGGCCTCAAATTCCTAAGGACATTTAGTGGGCTTTATTACTTTTCAGATCTTGTTTAAAGTTTCATTCGGTTTTAATGTCACGTTTTATATGTTTTAAAAAGTAATCATTTAAATGTAAAGTCACTTTATTTATTCATTCATTTATTTATTTACTTACTATATTTATATCCCACCTTTCTCGACCCTGAAGAGGAGCTGCTTACAACATAGGCAATAATTCAATGCCTTAAAAACAATATACAATTAAAATAAACATTTAAATTAAAAATTAAAATCATAGTTAAAATCCATTAGAACATGTTAAAAAAATAGAATTACTATTATAAACCATGCTATCTGCAATCATAATCCAGGCCATTCCGGTACTCATTGCACACAATTCCAAATCCATCTATTGCACTGTATTCTTCTTGATCCCAAAGCCATGTTTTCACTCTCCTTCTGAAGTTCAGGAGGAAAGGGGCTGATATAATATCACCGGGGAGGGAGTTACACAGCCGAGGGGCCACCACTGAGAAGGCCCTGTCTCTTGTTCCCACCAATTGTGCCTGCGAAGCAGGTGGGACCGAGAGCAGGGCTTCTCCAGATGAGCTTAATCTCCGAGATGGTTCATAGGGGGAGATATGTTTGGACAGGTAAACTGGACTGGAACCATTTGAGCTAGGATGGTGTAGCGGTTTCAGCATTAAACTATGATTCCGGAGACCAGGGTTCAAATCCCCAGTCGGCGATGTAACCCACCGGGTGACCTTGGACAATTCACACTCTTTCAGCCTCAGAGGAAGTGAGTGGCAAAGCCTCTCTGAACAAATTGTGCCACGAAAACCCTGCAGTAGGGTCATTATAGGTTAGAAATGACTTGAAGACACAACAAAAACAAAGTCACCAGGGGAAAAAGGCAGACATAAAAGTTAACAAATATACAAATAATATAGGAGTATGGGAACTGTAGCCCAAAACATCCAGAAGACCAAAGGGTCCCCAGCTCTGCTCTGCGTCATTGATTTTCAGCCTTTGCCTTGCTAGATTTCAACTCCCAGAATTCCTCACTGTTAGCGATGCTAGTCCAGGCTTCCGAAAGTACAAAACATTAGAGGGCCCTCCACTTGAAAACAGCTTTTCTTTGCTAGCCTAGTTGAATCATGACCATCAGATGCCCTAAATGCTGCAGTACGTAGGAACTAAGCTTGTAAATTTCTTCCACTGTGTTTATTGCCCAGCTTTCAGACTTGTGGAGGTGCCTGCAATAATTTTCACAGAATATGGGGTGATGGTGGGGAGAAGGCACATAATGAGCATAATTAGCATGCATAGTGTTTGCTGCTGGGGCACTCCCATGCCTTTTCTTTTCTTTGTCCACATGCACACATGCTTTGTTCTTTAGATCACATTCAATGACATTTGGAAGCCTGAAAACAGTGGGAGGAAAGTCCTCAGAATGTGGACTTCAACAGAACACAAAAGGCATTATAAATTGCAATAAAATGTATGGAGTGAAGGAGATTTGGATTTTAAGAAAAGAAAAGAAAAAGGGAGGACACAGACGACCAAATGCAGTAATTAAAACACATTAGCTATTTTATGTCACTGTTGCACTTTTCTTGACTTGTCAAAAAAAGTACTCCCATATTATAGAGCAGTGTTTAGGAGAATGTGGCCCACAGGGTGCAATGTGGTTCTAGGACTGTTTAGTGTAGAAGGCAATATTGTTATTCCACCCGCCCCCAGTCCTCAGGCTAGTAAAGATCCATCACAAGCCTGTTTTCCAACAGGAAGTTGGTCAGTGTTTCCCAACCTTTTTTGAGCCGTGGCACACTTTTTACATGTACAAAATCCTGGGGCACACCACCAACCAAAACGACACTCTAACACAGTAATACATATAGTTAATATGTTTTAAAATGTATTTATACACTCAGTATGAAACCTGGGCCTGTTTCGATGAACACAACATAGAGTTATAGTTCACCCGCAATCAAAGAGCACTCTGAACTCCACCAATGATGGAATGGAATCAAACTTCCCACACAGAACTCCCATAACGAAGAGAAAATACTATAAGAGTTTGGTGGGCATTGACCTTGAGTTTTGGAGTTGTAGTTCACCTCCAGTCAGAGAGCACTCTGGACTCAAACAATGTTGGATCAGGACCAAACTTGGCATGAATACTCAATTTGCCCAAATGTGAACACAGATGGAGTTTGGGGAAAATAGACCTTGACATTTGGGAGTTACAGTTTCTGGGATTTATAGTTAACACACAATCAAAGAGCATCCTGAACTCTTACAACAATGGAATTGAACCAAACTTGGCATATTGAACTCTCATTACCAACAGAAAGTACTGAAAGGGTTTGCTTGGGAATTGACCTTGAGTTTGGAAGTTGTAGTTCACCTACACCCAGAGAGCACTGTGGACTCAAACAATGTTATGTTATGTTGTTGTTTGTTTTCTATCCAGAATCACAATGTTGGAAGGAGGCTCACCACGGCCCTAAAACAGGCTGGGAAAACTTCGGCCCTCTGGGTGCTTTGGACTTCAACTCCCACCATTCCTAACAGCCTGAGGCTCTTTCCTGCTTAAGTGGCTGAGGGGGGAAAAGGAAAAGAGCCTGAGGCTGATAGGAATGGTGGGAGTTGGAGTCCAAAACACCTGGAAGGTCCAAGTTTGTCCATGTCAGCTTTTGACAGAGACCTCTTCCTCCCCCTTCGCACCCTTTCTTCCCCCTCCTGCCGAACACTAACTTTTTCTTCTACGCTGCCGCTTTTGCCGCCATTTTGATCCAAGGGGGCAGCGTGAGCGTGTTCAGGGGGGGAGGGGGGAGGGTGGAAGACGTGACCCGTGCGGGCGCTACTGCGCAGACTCGCCCCAGAGCAAAGTGAGCAGAGCGAGGCTGGGAAGAAGGGAGCCCGAGTGGAGAAGAAAAAGTGTTCTGCAGGAGGGAGAAGGAAGGGTATTGGAGAATCCAATTTCCCACGGCACACCTGATGATCGCTCACGGCACACTGGTTGGGAAACACTGGTCTAGGGGAGCGATTCCTAAGCTTTTTTGGTCATGGAACCCTTCAGAAGACATTCCTTCCACCACAAAACCCTAACTCTATCCCTTTCCCCCCAAACATTTTGAACTCATAAACTTCATTCTTCTTTCGTCGCTCCTATTGCCTGAGTGTTTTGTATAACGTAGGTTTGGAAATAAAGAATTTTGTTTTAAAAAGGTAACCATAAAAGTGAGATTATCCTGAACTTAACAGAATAAAGGGAGCAGGAGTGTGCTAGTATTTATAAGACAAAGAGCCTTCTGGGTGTTTCTGGAAATGCCAAGACACTCTAGCTTTCACTGAACTTCCTTCCATGCATTTTCTGTGGAGAGGTTGCATGGATCTGAGATGTTGGGCTGTGGTAAAACAACTTATTTTGGTGAGTTAATGATTAGAGATAACATACACTCCCCCTTCCTTCAGATTAGAGATGATGAAATTGTTCGCCTCATGTGATTTTATTTTAACATTCACTTTAAAATTGATTTTTAAGATTTTTCATGGATGCTTTTGCAGAACCTAGGATTCTGTGGGACACATTTTTGGGAACTGCTGGTCCAGGGAACATCTACAATGGCCTGAATCAGGTCAGTGGCCGTCAAACCACCACAGAGCATATCCATGATGACGCGGGGCAAGGCCACTTTAATGCAACCTTGACAGATGTTAACCATAGTTGTGGGCTGCTCTGAAGTCTGTTGAGAGTTATATCCTTGATCTTAGAAATACAAATTTCCCTCCCTACTTCATGGTTTGCTTTACGCGGACTCTCTGTTTTGTGAATTTTTAATAAACATTAATATAAAATATTTAAATTACATTATTTACATGGTGGTGGATGGCAAGCGGCTCTGCCTGCTTCAGAAATGGAGGCTGGTGTGCGGGCTGGGACTCCCTCTGCTGATTTCGCTTGCCCTCCCACAACTTGGAGTGCTTGTGCGGCTGCTCCTTCTCCCAGGAGTGGGACCGTGAGTGGCTGATTCTTCTTGTTGTGCTTGGAGCTCTTGATTCGCTTCAAGTGGGAAGGGCTCCACGAGTGGGAGCGGCCCATCCTGAGGATGCCTGCCTGCCTGCCTCCCTGGCTTCCATGGATCCCGGGAGAGCGGTGACCTGAGGCGCGTTGGGGAAGGCCTGCCTCCCTGGCCTGATGCCACCTGCGTGGCTCTGGAGGCGGATAAAGGGTGGCGGCTACTTTAACAACGGGAGTAAAGAGAGCCAGGAAATATACACTCACAATGAGAATGATGCGGAAGAATATATTGTGTAAATAACACAGTAGTGCTTAGCATATAAGATCATGCATTATAAACATAACATATAAAGCAACTTGCTGTAAATAGCAGTAGAGAATAAACATAACAATATAAAACCAACTTGCTGAAAATAGCAGTAGCAGGGGAAACAATCCCCAGGCGCGTACTCACGCGGCGAGAGTCCCGTGTGTTGGAACTCCGAATTGAATAGAGTTTAAGAAAACATAGTCTCAACGGCGAACAGTTCGGCGAGACGGGGAACGCCAAGCGTCCAATTCAGAAACAATATTTGTAATCCAAATAGGGAATCCAACGGGTCGACAAATCTGGAAATCCAAGCGCAATCGTTTCGCCTGTGTGGGGCTTCCTCTGGACCCGGGACGAGAATGGGTAATGGGTGTGAATGCCCTTAGATCATGCAACAAAATATAATAGACATATATGTCTTCTGGTCAGATCATGGGTCCAGAGGAAGCCCCACACAGGCGAAACGATTGCGCTTGGATTTCCAGATTCGTCGACCCGTTGGATTCCCTATTTGGATTACAAATATTGTTTCTGAATTGGACGCTTGGCATCCCCCGTCTCGCCGAACTGTTCGCCGTTGCAGACTATGTTTTCTTAAACTCTATCCAATTCGGAGTTCCAACACACGGGACTCTCGCCGCGTGAGTACGCGCCTGGGGATTGTTTCCCCTGCTACTGCTATTTTCAGCAAGTTGGTTTTATATTGTTATGTTTATTCTCTACTGCTATTTACAGCAAGTTGCTTTCTATGTTATGTTTATAATGCATGATCTTATATGCTAAGCACTACTGTGTTATTTACACAATATATTCTTCCGCATCATTCTCATTGTGAGTGTATATTTCCTGGCTCTCTTTACTCCCTCTGGAGGTGAGTAAGGCAGCGTGAGGGCTAGACTGTTCATGTGCACTTCTTATGCTAAAATAATGGTTAAATATTAAAATTAACATAGCGTCCCTACTTCGCGGATTTTCACTTATCGCAGGTGGTCCTGCAATGGAACAACCGCGATAAGTCAGGGAACACTGATATATCTGTGGATAGTAGCAGAGGTGTTATGCCCCCATGGGGCTTGTTTAGTACTGCATCATGGACTTGGTTACCTTTACTTGCATTCCTTTGTCCTCAGCCATGTGGGCTTGGTGGGAGGGACTGTGTTTGGTGCCAAGGTGATGTCACCACCCTAACTCCTCCCCTTTTTGAGGTCATCTGAGGGGCAGGATTTCCTCTCTTTGGCCATTGCAAGAAAGAAGCCGCATGGACATGCATGGAAATCCATCCATGCTGAGACAAAGCACCTTTGTCCACCTACAAAGCCAGCCCTGCGCTCTCAACCAAGCCTGCAGTGCAAAGGAGGACCTGTCCTCAACATAGACTCTGGATTTTGGGTTTTTTACAGGACTTTGTGAGCCTACAAAACCAGAGGGCAACAGGAAACCTGGAACCGAAAGAAAGCACCATCACTCTGCAAACAAAGAGGCAAGTGATAGATCCCTTTTCTCAAAGGACCCTTTCTTAGCAACCAACTAAGCGTTTTGGGGCCACCAGTTGTTTTTCACTGGTTGTTATTCAATAAACCTGTTTGAGTTCACCTTTTTAAGTCTAGAACTCACTACTCAAAGACTTTCGGGTTTCTGTGTATGGGAAGGCTTTCCTCTGCCTTCAGGGCCCAGAGCTTTCACGTCCATCTTGCAAAAGCCATTTTTACAGGCCCTAGAGGTCTGTTGATTTTAGTCATCAATGCGCTTGTAGTCCTTCCTGAATCTTCGTTCACGAAGAAAAGCCAAGAAGAAAAAAGAGAAGGATGGTAGCAGAGGTCTGTACTGATTATCTTTGCCAGGGAGATGAGATCAGACTGGAAATGATCAGACATAAAGGTTCTAGAGAAGCGAGAGCTGTTTATTTTATTTTTTCCCATTGTTGTTAACTATGCACATCAACTAACTTAAAATAATTATTTTATTATTTGAATTCTCCTAACCCCAGTGAATCTGGAGAGTCTATTGTAGAATGCATATCTGGAAAACTAACATGATTAATTTGTCCTAACTGCTATTACTGAAACTAAGAGGATTTCTCCAGAAGAAGATTCCTTGTGCTTCCCTAGCTACAGCCTTACACACACACTAACTTGGGAAGTTTCAATATCTTTCTTTAATACTGTATATACAATTGCATTTGCTGTACTTTCAAAAAGATAATGAAAAACTGGAAAAGCTGCTGAACAGGGTTATTTTATTAACTAGTCTTTATTTCTTATCTGCTTCCTCTTAGTCTTATCTTTGTACGTTTTTGGTTTTAATGTGACCAATGTGCAAAATCCGGGGAAGAAATGTGTAGCAATCTCAGAGGTAGCAATCTCAGAGGAAAATTTGGTCATGTCAGTAAATTGTGACTTAAAACTAATACCAGTGTGTCACTGTTTGCTCATGTGCACATCTGTCACCTCTAAAAAAGCTTAGTTATTTTCTTTTGCCTTGCTGAATGTTTATAAAATATATACACGGTACAGTAGACTGTTAGGCCCCTTCCACACAGCAGAATAAAATCCCACATTTTTGGCTTTGAACTGGAATATATGGCAGTATGGACTCGGATAACCCAGTTCAAAGCAGATAATGTGGGATTTTATTGACTAAACACAAGGCAATAAGTAAGAATTTCTCCTGATAGTGGTGAAAAACACTGAGAAAAGTCACCGCAATAGATATCCACATCTATAAAAGCTACATAAACATTCAAAAGTATCAAAAGTATCAAAAATATGTATTATATACTATATGCTCATCATTATAAACAACATAGAAACAGTTCAAACTGTGGTTACCTGATATATCCGCTGCCCCCACAGCATACTACCTGCATCGGATTATGTGGTAATGTAGACCGCAATAGCGGACATTTTGGATATGTTCCTATGATCATTGTACCTAATTGTATTATTGATTGAATATACTCTGCTGTGCATTTCCACAGACCTTTTCTATGCTGTTTCTATGTTGTTTATAATGATGAGAATTTATAATTGTGAGATTTTATGCCTTGAGTTATATGGCTATGAGGAAGGGCCCTTAGTTAACCAGCACCAAGATGCCGGGCAAATGTACTTTCTGGTTGCTTGATAGTTACTATTATAAAATGCTTAAGAAATATTATATTCCACACCTTACCATAAACTCCATATTGATATTGAAATAAAATAATTAAAAGTAAGTTAGCTGTTTGGGCTGGAAGTCAGCCTGAAGAAAACGGAAGTTCTCTACCAGCCCGCACCACAGGAATAACACCATCATCCCCACGTCAGCATAGGCAAATCTGTGCTTAAGTCCGTTCAGCAGTTCACCAACCTGGGAAGCATCATCTCTTCAGACGCCAAGATTGATAAAGAGATAGATCACAGATTAGCAAAGGCATATAGTACATTTGGAAGGCTTCACAAAAGAGTCTGGAGCAACAAGCACCTAAGGCAAAGCACCAAAATCAGTGTGTACAGAGCTATCGTACTGTCTATTCTCCTATATGGGTCTGAAATATGGGTCACCTATCGCCAACACCCACGACTCCTCGAACGCTTTCATCAGCGCTGTCTTCACACAATCCTAAATATACACTGGACTGACTATGTGACTAATGTTGCTGTCCTTGAGCAAGCAGGGATCACCAGCATTGAGGCCATGCTATTGAGAACACAGCTGCGCTGGGCAGGCGCTCCCCAAAAGAGATATAAGGACTCCCTGAAACAACATCTCAGGCTCGGCCAGATTGATCACCAACAATGGTCCACCCTGGCCTCACATTGGGAGGCATGGAGACGCATTATCCACAATGCTGCGGCCTCTTTCGAGAAGACACGCCGAACAGGTCTTAAAGAAAAACGACAACGCAGAAAGAACCGCAACTTGGAAACAACATCACCCAAGGAGACTTTCTGCTGTGCTTTCTGCAACTGACCTTGCCTATCTCAGATTGGCCTTTTTAGTCATCAACACGCTTGTAAAAAGCGTGGGATGAGTTCTTCCTAAGAATCTTCGTTCGTGAAGTAATGCCAAGAGACACATAAAGACAAACTTAACAATGTAACATTTGTGCTAAATATATATTTCATTTTTTATTTAAAAGGATTATTTCTTCATTTTTGCTGGTTGTGTGAGAGTTCCAGTTACTTGAGGTCTGGTTAACAGAGAGTCTAATGTGTTGTATAAATCTGTATTAAAATAAAGTACAGAACACTACAACTAGCAAGTATTTGCACCATCTTCTTGTCACATGGTCATTAGAACATAATACATTTCAAAAGTAACCCAGTGGACGGGAATGACATTACGGTGTGTGCATGTCTGTGCGTAATAAGTAGTGGTATGGTATGATGTTTTTGTTCTTTTTAACAGACATTTTAAGACATTTTAAACATTTTTTCCTAGTACCACATTTTCAATTTTCTCAATCTCGATTTTTAAAAAATCAGTGGAAAAGCAACATGTAAGGTAATGTTACTAAGACTATTTTGTAATGATTACAGGAACAAATGGCTTTTAAGGCTTTTCAAAAACTCTAAACTTTCAGAAAAGAAAACCTTTTTGCTCTAATAGGATGCTAAAAAAGAGGGTGTGCATACGTTATAGCTTTCTTACATTGAATTCGCAGATTCTTGTGCTGTAAAAACAAACACTTTCTCAAATGTTTTGGGACAGAAATGGGAAAAATTAGTTCTGTGGGAGTGCTTAGATTTGAAACCTGCAGATTTCCCTTCTAAGAGGGAATTACTGAAATTGAATTGCTCCATCTAGTGGTCAACTGCTAATTCTGTTCATTTGATTGTACATATTAAACTACTGTACATAATTCTTGCAACTGACGTATGGATCATCCAGACAGACTGGAAAAACCAGAGAGTCCCTGGTATTGTTCCTGCCCTTTCTAGTTCGTTTTTAAAGATCTGCACGACGTTTTCTCCATCTTGAAGTATTCCAAGGGAATTCCCAACATTTATAAGGACTTTTTGTTCCCATTCTCTAGATCAGTTTAGATCAGTGGTTCCCAAACCTTTTTGGCCTACCGCCCCCTTTCCAGAAAAAAATTTACTCACCGCCCCCCTAGAAATTATTTTTTAAAAAATTTATTAGCAATTAAACAGAAAGATATATGTATTAATGCAGCGGTTCTCTCTAATGCCGTGACCCCTAAATAAGGTTCCTCATGTTGTGGTGACCCCCAACCATATTTTCGTTGCTATTTCATAAATAATTTTGCTACTCTTACTAATTCTAATGCAAATATCTAATATGTAGGATGTATTTTCATTGTTACTAATTGAACATAATTAAAGCATGGTGATTAATCACAAAAACAATATGTTTGGGGGAGTATGGACAACGGATGATGGGATTTGCAGTACCTTCAATCGATTCAGCTCTGACTTCCACAGACCACTGAGACCCCCATAAATTACAGAACTGGACCAAACTTGGCACACAGAACCCACATGACCAACAGAAAATACTGGAGGGGTTTGGGAGGAATTGGCAGTGATTTAGGGAGATGTAGTTCACCTACATCTGGAGAGAGCTGAGAACCCAAACAACTATGGATCGGGATCAAACTTGGCACAAATACTCAATATGCCCAAATTTGAACACTGGTGGAGTTTTGAGAAAATAGCCCTTCTCATTTGGGAGTTGTAGTTACTAGGATTTATGGTTTACCTACAATCAAAGAGCATTTTGAATTTCAACAACAATGGAATTGAGCCAAACTTGGCACACAGAACCCCCATGACCAACAGAAAATACTGGAGGGGCTTGGAATGAATTGCCTCCGCCGGAGAAAGCCGCGCTTTCTTCCGCGGTGGCGGGGAGGCTCCGCCGGAGGACATGGAAGCCTTTGCACTGCAGCCTTTGCACTGCACTGCGTGTGGGGGTCAAAGTGAAGGGGTGGGGCCAAAGAAGAGGGCCGTGCGACCCCTCTTAAATGGCCAATTGTTCACCGTTCCCTTTAAGTGGTTCACCGCCCCCCCCAAATTCCCCTGAGCCTCCCACCACCCCCTTAGATTGCCTCACCACCTGCCAGGGGGTGGTACCGCTCACTTTGAGAATCAGTGGTTTAGATTAATCCACTATTTCCTGAAATGAAATAATAATAAAGAATAACTTTATTTTTGTATCCTGCCACCATCTCCCCGAAGGGACCCAGGGCAGCTTACATAGGGACAAGCCTGGTCAAACATAGAATTAAAACACAGCACAGTAAAATTTATTTTAAAAAACAACAACATAAAACATCATAAAATAACATCATCAACCAACCCATAGACTGACATGGTAATCAAACGTACCTGTCCATGTCTCTCTGTGTAGTCTGGGAATGAGCTAAGATGACTAAGAAATATAGTATCTGTTATCATGGCAAATTTAGCAAAGATCAAGAGAGGGAAAGAAGAATATTAGCAAAAAAAGAAAATATTCCTAATTCATGACTAGTGTAATATAGCTAAACCACTGTAAGACATGAATATTTATTAAAAAGTAATACATACCAATTATAAATGAGTGTATCTGTCATATTAAATATCAAATGTAATTCTGGTCTAGTGGAAAAACATTATAGATACTTGCATCTAATGGGTGTTCTTTTTAATAAATGTGTTTGTCTTTAAGATGACAACAGGTCTCTTCCTTGGTTTTGGTGTGTAAGTAACACTCCTACCCATATAGATATTATAAATAATGTCCATCCATGTGTTTGAGTGTAAATTGCCATGATGATGACTTCAATGTAGAGTGATCTATGAATGAGGGACCTCCAAGACACCTTGTTCTTAACAGCCCTGCTAAAGTTTTGCGAGCTCGGAGCTGTGGTTTTCTTAATTCAGTCTGTCCATCTGTTTTATGGTCTCCCTCGTTTCACTTTACCTTTCACTTTACCAAGCAGCATTGTCATTTCTAATGAGTCCTGTCTTCTCCATCTAAAATACAATAGTGTCAATTTAGTTGTTTAGGCTTGTAGAGAGAGCGTTCAAGGTTGATTGGCTCTCAGACCATTTATTTATCTTTTTGGCAGACCATGGTATACATAAAACTACATTACATGTTCCAGCACCACATTTCAAATGAATTCATTTTCTTCCTGGCAGCTTTTTAAAAATAACTATCCAGCCTTCACAACCATAGATAGAAATTGAAAATCCAATGGTATGTACAATTTTGACTGTAATTTTCAGTGATCATTCTTGAAACTTTAGGATCTCGTCTAGTTTCTTCTAAATCCTGGTCTGATTTCTTGATTGTGGAAGTTTGTCCATACATCTTGTGAAAGCAGAGTTCAAATCATGCTTTTCAGTGCTTTGAAAATTCTGACAGCATCATGCCCATATTTGAAAAAACAGTATTTCCGACTGAAAAGCATCAGACTTCATAGCAGTTAACGCTATTTACAATAAACATAATAGAAACATTAGTCAGCATTTATGGGGATTTTCAGATTTTCACAGCATCCAGCATCTTCCAATAGTACGTGTTGGGACGTACAACCATGCCTTACATGTTTGTGGGTAGTGCAAACTAGGTTCTTGCAATGTATTGTCCTTTAAAGATCTATTCTCTTAGAGTGGCAGTAACAAAACCCCAGATGGTACCTATTTAAATAGTTTTTCCTATCAACAAAAAAAAAAGCATCAGGTCACTCGTGGTATTATCCAGAATTTTTGGCAGGTAGTTCGCTACTATAGCTACCCACTCAACAGTCCTGGTTTGGCGGGGACAGCCCCAATTACCATCCCAATTTCTCAGCAACTCTGAAAATATTTCTGTAACTCCATTTTCCTCCTACTTTTCCTTCTTGTCCTTGGCATAGTTTAATTGCTGCAAAGTGCAAAAGCAGTTTGTACCCAACTAACACAGAAGGATACTGAACCTTTGTATGTAAATTCCAGGAAGTTTCTGCCTAAAATACTAGTTTTATGGGAGGGTGGCCCAGCAGGTTAAACCACTGAGCTGCTGAACTTGCTGACTGAAAGGTTGGCGGTTAGAATCCGGGGAACAGGATGAGCTTCCACCGTTAGGCCCAGCTTCTCCAACCTAGCAGTTTGAAAACATGCAAATGTGAGTAGATCAATAGGTACCGCTCCGGTGGGAAGGTAACGGCGCGCCACGAGTCATGCTGGCTACATGATCTTGGAGGTCTTTACAGATAACGCCGGCTCTTTGGCTTAGAAATAGAGATGAGCACCACCCCCCAGAGTTGGAGAACTAGACTTAATGTCAGGGGAAACCTTTACTTTTACCTTTACTTCCTCAGTAATAGCTTTTGCCTCTTGTCGCCTGCTCACACTGTGGTATAGCTTGAGCGAATGTGTCCAAGTTTTCATCTGTGAAATGCTGGAGGGCATGGTATAGACCAGTGTTTCCCAACCAGTGTGCTGTGGCACACTAGTGTGCCGTAAGTTATCATCAGATGTTCCGTGGGAAATTGGAGATAGAATAGAGAGAGAGAGCCCCCCTGTCCTACCGGGAAGCCCTAGCCGGGGCTCAATCCCTTGCCTGAGTTTAACACAGCCTCCTTTTGGAAAGCCTTGTGCCGCCGGACTCACCACTTGCCTTCTTGGGCTTCCTCCTCCCCTCCGCTCCTTCCTCAGCCTCGGAAGGGTTTGAGCCGAAAGGCGGGGACTGTGTCAGGCGGAAAGAGCCGCACTGAGAGAGAGAAGATCATGAGATGGGACTTCCCCGGGTCCCCCGGCTGCCTGGGGCCGGATCTACACCATAGCATTAATGCAGTGAGGCACCCCTTGGTCTTCCAGGGCTCAAGGCTGGAGAATCCCAGGATTTGTAGTTTGGGGAGGCTCAGGATGGTGTCAAACTACCACTCCTGTGATTCCCTCGCACTCAGCCAAGGCGGGTCAAGGGGCGTTCAGGACACAGGGTTGAGGCACCTTTAAACACAAGCCGAAAACCAACAGGGTTTGCTCACTTAAGGCAGGCGTGGGCCAACTTGGGCCCTCCCTCCAGGTGTTTTGGCCTACAACTCCCACCATTCTCCCTTTCTGTGTAGGCTATATGTGTTGTGTGTGTATATGCATATATATATATATATATTGTGTATATACATATTAACTATATGTATTACTGTGTTAGAGTATCATTTTGTGTCATTTTGGTTGGTGGTGTGCCCCAGGATTTTGTAAATGTAAAAAATGTGCTGCGGCTCAAAAAGGTTTGAAAAACACTGGTATAGACAATATCTCAAAAAATATCATGCCACTTTCTTTCATACAGGTATGATCTTAGACATTTTCCCAGTAAACCTGAACAACAGCAGGTTCAAGTAAATGCATCAATTTTGCAAGCAACCACCTTTCCAATGTGCAGAATTATTACTTTTATATGTCCTGTGTATTTGCTGAGGAGCCAATCTTAATATAAATACATTCGAAGATTAGTAAAAGGTCACTGGCCTTCTGCCATTTCAGCCATCCTTCCCTTGGTAGTCTACCTGCAGCGAGTGGAAGGACTGGCCATAAGTTGCCAGGTAGCATCCAAAACAAGTAGTTATACTTCAAACCAATAGCAGTCTATGAAAATGGAAGTGAGATTTGTTTATCCTCAAGGGTCTCCTCTAACTCCTAATTAATTTCAAACGATATTTGCTTTGAACTTCACTCGACTTGTGAAGAGCAAGGGACTTCAATGCCTTTGATTTTGTTTTGCCTTTTTTTTCTTTTTAGAAAAAGAAAATCAGATGCTCAAATCGCTGTGCTGCAGTCAACAGGGCTTTTACCTGGAGAGTTCATTCAGGGCACCTTTCATGTGAGGAATACTTTGATATCTACAATGCAAATATAAATCTGATTTTCACCTGTGTGATGCCCCCTCTTCACTCAAATCTTTAGAGAGTATACCAGGCCACATCTTAAGTCTTTGCTTCTAGCACCCAAGAAAGTCATTTCAGTACTACAATCTATGCCTTTCCACCTGTTTTTGTTGACCTAAATTTGATTTTTAGAGACCTTGGACTAACTACACAGTGAACCTGCAGAAAATGGCAGGCTCAGAGGTGGTTCTGTATTTTACATTACAGTGGGCCTTGGTATCTGCTGGGGTTTGATTCCAGGATCCACCTTGAGAACCAAAATCCAAAAATGCTGTCGTCCCATTATGTACAATTGTGTAGCAAACTGGCAAAATCAAGGCTTACTTTTTTGGGATTTTTTTCTTCAAACTATTGAAATGAAGCCATGGAAGACATTGTCAACTCTAAGTGAGTATAAATATGAGTGATTTCTTTTCTTTTTAAAAAGTAATTTTCATCCATTTTGTTTTACTGCTCATGGCAAACGAATACATTCTACATACAGGAGCCAACCAGACTGGGGATTGAACAGTGTTGGCACAGTTGGGGTCAGAATCCTGTATCTAGTGAGGTGCATGGGCCTCCCCAGGGCCTTATTTGTGTTCCTTGGTATCCCATACATATTTTTAAAAGATTCAAAAATACAATAGTCTGGCCTTTTAAAAAATTGAACAGGCCTTAATACCCCAAAGATACAGATCCTGTCTATTTTTGGATGCTAAGCAGACTCTGTCTTGGTTAATACTTGAATGGGAGACCACCTCAAATATAAGATGCTCTAGGATCTTATATTTGCCTTATATTTCAGAGGAGAAAACTGGCAAAATCACCCCTATCTTTCCTTAAGGAAATTTTATGAAATTAATGGGACTGCCACAACTCAATTGGTCCACAGCATATACCATGAAGGTATCCATCCTCACTATGAATTGTGTATATATGTGACGCTGTTGCATTGTGCCATCCGTTTTGCCACTTGAAAAAGCCTACCTTACGGTGAAATGGATCAGGCCCTGCAGCTCCAAGTTCCATGTCCGTTGGCGGGCTTTCCTCGACACGGACCTACGTATACATCATAGCCACCTTCTGTATCGGGACGCAGACTAATAATTCACCCAATGTGGATTTACAAATACATCTCTTGCGTTGACCTCTGGTGTGGAGCGCTCCACTTGTATGGAACATTTGTGTCGAACTCTTGTGTGGAACACGTTATTTGTGTGGAACTTTTGAATGGAACACTTGTGTAGACCTCTTGTGCAGAATGAACAAAGACTCTCTTCCACTTACCCCAACACTAATCTGGACTTACCGTACAGCTTCTCCTAAGGTATTGTGATTCAGCATAATAACATGTTTACTGTTCAGTCCATTTGGACCTCAATGTGTTGACCGATTGTATTGATTGAACCGTGTTTGGATATGCTAGCCAACTTACTTAATAATATTTGATATCATCCATATTTCATTTGACCCTTCTTGTGGCTACAACTCAATTGGTGACATGAAGGCATGCACAGACATACATCTTCCTACATCTTGAGCAGAAGTCCATCACTCACAGGAGTGGTATGTAAAAAGTGTAAAAGAGTGATCGATTTATTGTGTGGTAAGAGTGATATGGGAACAGGCTATCCTTCAATAACTCCAAAGTCAGACATGGCCAGTGGCATGTCAGCAGGGCAGCAAGTCCATTCCATGATTTGGCTAGCTTTCCATGATTTGGCTAGCTATCCAAGGCACCAAAATCTATTTCAAAGTCAGGCTCATCAACTGGGAGTGTTCCTTTGAAGTTAAGATCAAAACCTGGAGAGATCACCCCATCAAGCTGACTTAGACATATGGTGACCCTATGAATGAGAGACCTCCAAGAGCCTCACTCATCAAGTGCCATGCTCAAGTGTTACAAACTCATCTTGTGGCTTTCTTGATTGAATCACCCTTTCAGTAGTGTGGTTTCCCCTTGTCCTACTACCTTCTGACTTGCTAAGCATTATGGTCTTCTCCAGTCATTCTTCTCAGTTTAGGCTTTGTCCAAAATACAAAAGCCTCAGTTTAATCATTGTAGCTTCTAATAGTGGTTCAGGCCTGATTTGGTCTCACACTTATCTATTTGCCTTTCTTCAGCACCAGAGTGCAAATGAGTTGATTTTCTTGTTGTCAGCTTTTTCCCCCTATCCTGCTTTTACACTCACAAATAGACATTGGAGAGACTATGGCCTTATTAATTCTGACTTCTACATTTGATAAACGTGCAGATCTTATTTAATTTTTTCATAGTTGCCCTTCCACGTCTTCTTCTTTTGATGTATTAACTACAGTCTTTATATTGATTAATGACTGAATCATGTATACAGACAACATATTCATGTATTTGTATGTGTGTTAGATGCCATACCTCCAATACTGTAATTACAAAAATGCAGGTTTGGGGATAGGGATATTGGGAAGGGAAGTAAGTTCCTTAATTGGGGGTATCCACCTCCACTTTCTGAGTCACACCTAAAAACAGCTCCATATAGGACACATTGCAACAATCAAAACTGGATGTCTTACTTGGAAATCTGCTCTCTTTTGTTCAGTGAAGATCTCTCCTTAATAAGTATGCTGAAATCTGAGGCATGCAAACACTACAAAATAATCAGGTTTGTAGCATGGTTTCAGTGGGAATTATTTGAGGGAAATGTGCATAAGAATTTGGCCAATGTGACCTACTGTGCTTGAGAAACATGCATGGGAATGTTGCAAACTTTTGATTTTAGATGGGAGATATTATTATTGTCATAGACTAGTGCCTGTTTTATTTCATTCTAATTAACGTTGCAAAGGTTGTTACTTTTACATTAGGAAGGACTGAAATTGTGAAGGGATGCTGAAATCCCTCGCAGGAAACTACTTCTGTTTTCCTCATTGTCTTGATGATGTCTGTTAACAGTAACAAGATCAATTTCCATTCATTTGTGTGAGAGAAGGTATCTTAAGAGGCCGTGCCAACTTTATACATATGCTAAATAAAGTACAGTTAAAGGTTTTAGACTGAGAGGTTTCTTTTTTTTAAAAAAACGAAATAACCCCCCCCCCCCCAGAGGTTTAGTTTTTTACGATTGCCACTTACTTGGGTAAGTGGCAATGGATGCGGGACGCCTGCGCAAGCGCGGATGCCGAGCAGGGGGGAAGCAGAAACGGCGCCGTCCCACCTCTGGCATCACTTCCGGTCAATGCCTTGGAGAAGCTCTGGGAGTTGGCGCCAGGGCAGTGGAGCCTTCCCAGTGTGTTGAGGGGGCGGCATTGGCTTCCTTTGGATGCAGTTCCCAGCAGCGCGAGGCCCGCCAGTGACGATTCCATACAAGAACTGTTTGGGGAGTAGGCTTCGGAAGTTGGAGACGAACGGCAATACCACAGTCCGAAAAAGGTGAACTAAGGAGGCGAACGACTCCCCTATCCATTAGGGTTGAGAACTCCTTAGACCACCCATCCTGTGTCTTGCCCCTTCCCCCTGGAAGATCGACTCTCCTTGGGATTCCGGGTCAGCCCACAAGATTTGGAAGTCTTCGCTCTTGGACCTCGCCTTCCCTTTGGCCCCCCAAACATCGATGGGCCTCACCTGAACTACGGACTCTAGTCCCATTGTTACAGTTCCATGTTATGTGTTTGTAGTTAGTATTAGGTAATGATCTGTTCTTATTATTTATATTGTAATTTTATTTTGCTGATGTAATCGCCTTTATTCGACTTTGCTGTTCTGTGTTTATGTGTCATATTCTGTAAACCGCTCCAAGCCCTCGGGGAGTGGCGGTCTATAAATTTGAAGCATAAATAAATAAATGAATAAATGTGATTGGTAAACTTGACTTCATCACACCTCCATTCATCCCTATTTGGACAACCCCAAATTATTGAAGATAAGGGGTTCACAATGGATGGAACCCAAGACTGCATTATCTTCCACTCAGTTCAGTTTCAACTCCAGGAAAAGTACTTAGGCTGCCAAATTGCTGATCACTTGTAAAGAACAGTGTGATAAGTAACACTGTGGGATCATTCAATCACTCATGTCAAGATGATGGTCAGTTTATGTCAAGCTAATCTAATGACATTCTTTGATCAGATGGCTACTTCCTTAGCTATAGCGTCTATGGTGACAACCTTGATCTTAGAAAGATAGGCTACATAATTTGCTTTTCCTTCTTAAATGGGAAAAGTGGAGAACTTTCTAATGTAATTTCCTTTGAAATTGCAGCATGGATAGTTCAGCGTTAAGAAATGTCAATAGATGGAGGATGTTTATAATATGGAAAGCGTTCCCATTTAAAACCCTACACAATTCACTATTTTCTTTATGTTATCATGAGCACCACCATCTGCTTTGAACTGGATTGTCTTCCAACCCCCCGAAATAACGAGACAGACACAAATATATATGGTTTCAAATTTGGGCAACTTTTATTTAAATAGTTACCTATTTAACTTGTAACTCAACTAACTTTTTGGTGTCAGTTCAACTTGGTGTGCGTAAGCTGAGGTAGCGTCACCTAACGTCTACCCCTCAGCTATTCAGGCGTACTGCCTGGGTCCCCTGTAGATTTCAACCCGGGCAACCCGGAAGGGAAACATCAGGAGAAATCTCTCTCAACTTTTGAGACTAGACTCTCCCCGCTCCTGGGACA
This sequence comes from Anolis apletophallus, assembly GCA_030556195.1. Lineage (NCBI taxonomy): Eukaryota > Metazoa > Chordata > Lepidosauria > Squamata > Anolidae > Anolis > Anolis apletophallus. Next base: position 115,415,241 of record JARBWK010000005.1, on the reverse strand, counting down.
TTCCTCATCACCTCACCCCTAAAATTAACCGTCTAGGTGAGTGTTTGCATAATGCCCCACACCCTTAAGGGGTGCCTTAAGTGTCTACAAACCTTTGAATAACTCAACTATTTACGCTTAGCTAGTTTACTAGCCGACCATTCCATCTAAGCCCCTAATAGACAGTATAGGATAGGCAAAACCCAGTGGGCGAATTCTATCCGACCCCCAAATGTTAAACCATTTGAGCGATCATTATTATACTATCCATGGGCGGGAGTGGTGGGCGATGTCTTGATGCAGACTGAGGGAAAAGGGGCTGGCACCACTATGCCAGCCCCTCCTCCCTTCCAGCAGATTCTGCAAAATTAACCAATCTCTTCTTCGAGGGGAGGAGACAAAATTGCTCCACCAGCCAACAAGTTGGATGGTGAAGTGTATTATCTGAGTTTGCATTGCCATATAACCCAGTTCAAAGCAGACAATCTGGATTTTATATGACAGTGTAAAACCATGATAAACATCTCTAAGAAACTAGAGCTGATGCATCCACTCAATGCAGTTTTCTGAATCAGTTCCCCAAATAACCCCAGGGACAGGCATAAAAATCAAGACATCAAGAATGAGCTGTGTTATAGGCAAGGGTCTGAAACTATTTTGCTGTGTTTCAGATATAGTGCTACATATGATATAGCAATTTTATGCATATTTCCCGGCAGTGGCTCACACATTCAGAAGCAATCCATTAGAGCAGGAGCAGAATCAGTGGCTCATGGACTGCCTATGGCCCTTAAAGAGTCCTGTACAGACTTTGGGCCACACACAGCTCCCTGCACCCTTCTCCATATAGTTAGCCTTTCCCACTTGTGGATTTCAGTTTTGAGGATTTGATTAATGTTTCCTCCCTATGAATTTACATTTTTTCCACATCTACAGCCCCCCCCCCCCCCTTTACCTCACTGTATGCGGAGAGCTGACTATAGATCAGTGGTTCCCAACCTTTTTTTAATAAAAAAAAGAGTCAGGGACCACTTGACCAGGGACCACTGTCCAACATTAGTACCAAAAAGGTTATGAATCAGTTTTTTTGGTTAATTTTAGCATAGGTTTGGTTATTTGGGGTGCTGATTCAGAAAATTGACCATATCAGCTCTATTTTCTGATACAGAACATGTGCCATCCAGTAGTCGCCATCTGCTCACCCACAGAAAACCACATTTAATAATCTAGAGCTGACGTGGTCTATCCAAAGGGTCGGGGCTGGTCAGCGACAGGGAAGGAGTGGCAGGTGGTGCAAAAGGAGTGGAAATAAAATAAAATAAGAGGAAGGAGGCTCGCGGATCAGATTTTTATCTTCATGGCCCATTGGAGGTCCATGGCCCACACGTTAAGAACCACTGCTCTAGATTCTAAGCTATGTTCTTTCCCAGGGAAGAATTCCACTCACTACCATATATGCTCCATCCCTTTACCCCAAATAGTCAGTGAGGTTGATGTGTTACCTTTACTCACCAAAATGGAAGTTGTAATGGCACTTCTGGGGAGCACTTGAAACCAACAGGCATGGTTTACTAGATCCTAGAGTAAGTTAGGTTCAAACATAAGAGTACAGGTGCCTTTACACTGTATAATTAATACAGTTTGACACCACTTTAATTGCTATGTGTCAGTGCTATGAAATCACGGGAATTAAAGCTTTACAAGGAGCATACCACCCCTCTGTTGTGTCAGCTCCACTGGCCGCCTGTCCACTTCCGAGCTCAATTCAAAGTGCTGGTTTTGACCTTTAAAGCTTTATACGGTTCTGGCTCAGCTTACTTGTCAGAACGGATCTGCTGCTATGTCCCACCTCGTAATTTAAGATCAGCCGGGGAGGCCCTGCTCTCGCTCCCGCCAACTTCTCAAATGCGGTTGGTGGGGACGAGAGAGAGGGCCTTCTTGGTGGTGGCTCCCCGTCTGTGGAATGCGCTTCCAAGCGACATACGATCAACCCCATCCCTCCTGGCATTCAGGAAAAAAGTGAAATCGTGGCTCTGGGACCAGGCTTTTGCACATTAGCACAATGCAGCACTTTGGATTGTAATTGTAATTGGTAAGTTGATGGTTATGGCTCAATGCTTATGTGGTGGACGGAACTCTGTTTTTAACTTAAGGGTATGTGTATTATGTGTTAATGCTAATTGTATTTTAATCCTGAATGTTTATGGTTTTATATTGTATTTATATTGTGTATCGGCATTGAATTGTTGCCTTTTGTCAAGCCGCTCTGAATCCCCCCCTCGGGGGTTGAGAAGAGCAGGATAGAAATAATGTAAATAAATAAAGAAAGAAATTTAGCCTTCTCTGCTAAAGAGTGCTGGCGCCTCACCATATTAAATATAATAGGATTCCATAGCATTGAGCCGTGACAATTAAAACGATGTCAAACTGCATTAATTCTGCAGTGGAGATGCTCTCGACATTAGAAACTGGTTCGCACGTGAAAATTAATTGCTTTGACTTCAGCATCTAAAGGTGGCTTATATGTGAGAAGGTGCCAATGCAGTTCAAACAGCAGTGACTGAATTTTTTTATATCGTGTCATTTGGTGATCAATTAGCCTCTTGCACACTTTGTGAATAATAAAAAATAACTGTTGTTTACAATCACTTCCTTCCTTAAAGGATACAATGCTTCAGTGACTGAATGAATTTAAAGCTTCTTACAGCACTCCCAAATGAACTCTCTCTCTCTCTCTCTCTCTCTCTCTCTCTCTCTCTCTCTCTCTCTCTCTCTCTCTCTCTCTTTCCAAGCAAAACCCACTGAATTCGAGGAAGGACTGCAGGATCAGCACTTAGCATTTGCCTTGGGTTGGCAATTGTTTTCTTTGATGCAGTTTTCCTGCAGCATTTTGACAAACAAGGAACAAACAGCTTATCTTATAAAGATTTATAGCCTTATAGCTTCTTGTGAAGAAGACATCCGCTGTGCAAATGGCAAGGTTAAAGTGATTGTGTATGGAGTAAATACAAACTTCAGCTAGTATTTCATTCTGAAAACCAGTTTAAACAATACTTAGATAACTTTAAATGGAAGCTCTTCCATAAACCTGACCCCTTACATGAAGTTTTGTCACATTCAAGGTCAGATAGACGTAAAAAATGCTCTTTATGTTCGGTTCTTTTTTCTCTCTCCTGGAGAACCAATTCAAATTTGGAGATACTTCCCCTCCCTCTTATAATGTATAGCCTATTTTAGAAATTCTATGCTGTTCTTAATATAGCAGTTTTGATACTTGATTCATCATTACTGAAGAGCCTCTATTGTCTATTTGTTTTTAGAGAGTGTTTTCTAAACCATTACACCCAGACTCAAAAGCTGTTCATTCTACATTGATTAATGTACTGTAAGTATCTGAAAATTGCTTGGTCTGGTTACTTTGTTTGCTTTTTCATCTCTCCAAACAATCAAATGAAGCATCTCTGAAGACACCTGATTGATGTCATCAGCGCTGTACTTATATTAGTGTTTCCCAGCAGATGTTCAAAGCAGAGCAATAATTTCCAAAGCATTTTCAAATCTGCCAAGTTGAAAGGGTTTGGAGTATTTCTGCTCTTTCCAAAGCTGAGAGTTTGGTAACTGCCCTGCCTCTTCTGTGTCTTCTTGTGGTTCTCCAGTAGTCTCTAAGGTGCTACAAGATCCCTTTGCAATCTATCTATATAATAAAAGAGAATGTTTGTATGTGGAGGGCGGATATGTGGCAGCGTTCCGATTGATTGCCACTGTGGGATTATTTGCATAACTCCTCTGATTGGCCAGCACCACCAACATTCTGACACTCTAAAGTAGCAGAGGTGGTTAGGGAAAAGGCCTGAGGCAGTCAGGCATGGTGGGAGTTTAAGGCCAAAACACTTTGCGGCCCCCAACAATAACAGAACAAGACCAAACTTGGCACACAGAACCCCCAAGATCCACTCTACATCCTGGTGCAGTTTGAGGGAAGATGGACCATGGATGATGGGACTTGTAGTAGTTTAACTCACTTGCTTAGAGCACTGTGGCCCACAGCAATGACGGTTCAGGACCACACTTGGCACACAGAGGCCCAATGGCCCGCTTTACAACCTGGTGCGGTTTAGGGCAGGATGGGGCACAAATGATGGGATTTGCAGTACCTTCACCTGATTCACTTCCCACAGAACATTGTAGCCCCTAAAAATCACATACCAGGTCCAAACTTGCCACACAGAACCCTCATGACCCACTCTACATCCTGATGCAGTTCTAAGGGGGATGGTCCATGGATGATGGGATTTGCAGTAACTTCACTCACTTATTGAAACAACTGCGATGTTCATCCAATGACCAATACAGACCACACTTGGCACACAGAGCCCCCTTGACCCACTCTACATCCTGACGCTGTTGAGAAGAGGACAGACCACAGATGATGGGACTTGCAGTACCTTCAGTAATTTCATGATACCACTGCAACTCCCAATGATGATGGATCAAGGCCAAACTTGGCAGACAGAGCCTCCATGACCCACTCTACATCCTGGTGCTATTTGGAGGAGGGTGGACCATGGACGATGGGACTCGCAGTGCCTTCACTAACTTCCTCACACCACTGCAAGCCACATAAATAACTGCTAAAGACCAACTAATATGTTTCTCACATAACCCGGGCACCGCTGGGTCCCCAAGGTAGTAATGATATAAAAATTATACCTAAAGAGGACAAGGCTTCTGAAGGATTCAATAGAAGAAGAGGCCTAAGGGACTAGTTAATATTCATTGAACATCGAGAAAATCAAAGTGCTCTTCCAGCAGTCACCAGCCAACCCATCTGCAATGCCAGAAATGCAGCTTAATAGTGTAACATTAGAAAATGTTGACCATTTCCGCTACCTTGGTAGCCACCTTTCCACAAATGTCAACATTGACACTGAAATACAACACCGCCTGAGCTCTGTGAGTGCAGCATTTTCCCAAATGAAGCACAGCATGTTTGAGGACCAGGACATCCGCAGGGATACCAAAGTGCTTGTTTATAAAGCTTTTGTCTTTCCAACCCTGCTATCTACAGACATCACATGCAACTCCTGGAACGATTCCATCAGTGTTGCCTCTGAAAATTGCAAATCTCTTGGGAAGACAGTCAGTGTCCTGGAAGAAGCAAAAACCAGCAGCACTGAAGCGATGGTCCTCCGCCATAAACTCCGCTGGACCGGTCACATTATCCAAATGCCCAATCACCGTCTCCCAAAGCAGTTGCTCTACTTCGAACTCAAGAATGGAAAACAGAATGTTGGAGGACAGGAAAAAAGATTTAAAGATGGGCTCAAAGCCAACCTTAAAAACTGTGGCATAGACACTGAGAACTGGGAAGCTTTGGCCCTTGAGCGCTCTAGCTGGAAGTCAGCTGTGACCAGCAGTGCTGTAGAATTTGAAGAGGCACGAATGGAGGGCGAAAGAAAAAAAACATGCCAAGAGGAAGGGGCGTCAAGCCAACCCTGACCGGGACCGCCTTACACCTGGAAAACAATGCCCTCACTGGGGAGCTATCACAGACTATTCATGACTATTGGAGCAACTATCAGATTTTTTTCTCATCTGAGATTTATCTTCCTGTCAAAGAACCAGAGAAATGCAGCAGTGTTCCGAGACACCAGACAGTACCTGGCAACCATATACAACAAGCCAATGAATGTAAAAGTCATTTTCTAAAATATATGCCATTTACCTGATGCTTTGTATATATCTTCAGCTACAACTCCCACTATTCCGCACCAACATGAGCAATGTTGGTAGGTCACAACACATCTGGAGAAAGGGAGGTTGCTGTAAAATAACATTAATTCTCTGAGTAAGTGACAAACTGAAAAATCAAATTTATTTAAAATCTTTTAAAAATATTTCAAAATATTTCGTTTATATGTGTGTAATATGTTAAAGTGTATTACTGTACTGTGATAAACAGCAGGGACTGTCTGCTTGTATGTGTACCTGTAATCCGCCCTGAGTCCCCTTCGGGGTGAGAAGGGCGGAATATAAATAAAGTAAATAAATAAATAAAAATTTAAAATAGAATTACAATTCAGCAGATCTGTATTTTTTTTCTTGAGGGCAGCAACAAATAATTTTAGCAATCTTTTTCCTACTATAAGAAAGTCTTTGAAAACTGTGCCATTCAAGATTTATTCTGTACAAAATTCACATGTGGATTTTCTGTGCAGAGAATATGCTGTTTCACACACAATAGATGAGATTTTTGTATACAGTCTTTCCTAAGAAACAACATTTTCTGTAGAGCAAATAATATTTATGTGCAGAAATTTTCTGTTTCCTATGCAGAAAAAATACAACAAATCAACATGATTTTTTCATAGAATAAGTCCTAGACTGTGAACATTCATCAGTCTAGAATTTGTCTGGTTTTGCATTATTCAAGAAAAATGGTTTTCATATACTTTACATCCCTACAATGTTTTTAATATTCTTTACATCCCTACAATGCAGCAAAATCACAACCATAGAATTGAGTCACTTTAATATTGCATGCTTTTAAAGCAGGGGTGCATAATGATAGCTTTCTACACCTTTTGGCCTGAAATGCCAATCAGAATTACAGTTCTCATGGACAGCCCAGCATTACTAATGGTGCAGGACATTGTGGTCAAAAGGCCTGTGGGGAATTGTCTGAAGATGATCAGCTTTCTTTGCTAAATCAGAATTACTTAATATATTTAGAATTAAGAACATAAGAACATAAGAAGAGCCATGCTGAATCGGGCCTCAGCCCATCTAGTCCAGCATTCTGTGTCACACAGTGGCCCACTAGTTGTACACAGGGATCTCTAGCAGAAAGGAGGGCAAAACCCTCACCTGCTCCCGACCCCCACAACCAGTACCCGGGAAATCCTGCCTGCCTCCCATCAACACAGAGGTGGCACTTGGATGTCCATTTCAGTAGCTACTGATTCCCTTGGTATCCATGAATCTGTCTAATCCTGCCTTGAAGCTGTCCAGGCTGACCGCTGTCACAACCTCCTCTGGAAGTGAGTTCCATAACCCAATGACCCTCTGGGTGAAGAAATATTTCCCTTTATTAGTCCTAACTTTCCTACCTTGGAGCTTTAGGAGTGCCCCCTAGTCCTAGTGTTGTGTGACAGAAAAAATATTTTTCTCTATTCACCTTTTCTATCCCATGCATGATTTTATACACTTCGATCAAGTCACCTCTTAAACGCCGTCTTTCAAGGCTGAAAAGACCAAGGCGTTGCAACCTGATTTCGTAAGGGAGCTGCTCCATCCCTTGGATCATTCTTGTTGCCCTTTTCTGTACCTTTTCCAGTTCCGTTATATCCTTCTTGAGGTGCGGTGACCAGAATTGTACACAGTACTCCAGATGTGGCCTCACCATAGATTTGTAGAGAGGCAATACAACATTTGACGACCTATTTTCGATTCCCTTCCTGATCATGCCAAGCATAGAATTTGCTTTTTCACTGCTGCTGCGCACTGGGTTGACATCTTCATTGAGCTGTCCACCAAAACCCCAAGATCCCTTTCCTGGTTTGTCTCGGAAAGCTTTGACCCCATCAATTTGTAGGTGTAGTTGGGGTTCTTTGCCCCGATGTGCATGACTTTACACTTGTTTAGGTTAAAATGCATTTGCCACTTTGTTGCCCATTCACTCAATTTCGAGAGGTCTTTCTGGAGCTCTTTACAATCAGTTTCATTTTTAACTACCCTGAACAATTTAGTGTCGTCTGCAAACTTTGCTACCTCACAATTTACTCCTACATCCAGGTCATTAATGAATAAATGAAAAAGTAACGGACCCAAAACTGAACCTTGGGGTACGCCACTTCTCACCTCTTTCCACCCAGAGAAGTGTCCGTTTATTACCACCCTTTGTTTCCTACAGTTTAGCCAGGTTCCAATCCAGGACAAGACCTGTCCTCTGATTCCATGGCTGAAGAGCTTATTTAGGAGCCTTTGGTGAGGGACTTTGTCAAAAGCCTTTTGAAAGTCAAGGTAAACAATATCGACTGGGTCCCCTTTATCTATGTGTTTATTTACACCCTCAAAGAATTCTAACAAGTTAGTAAGACATGATTTGCCTTTGCAGAAACCATGTTGATTTTCCTTCAGCAATGCCTGTTCTTCTATGTGCTTAGTAATTTTTCTTTAATAATGGTTTCCATCACTTTGCCTGGAACTGAGGTTAGACTAACTGGCCTATAATTTCCTGGATCACCCTGATCCTTTCTTGAAGATCGGAGTTACATTTGCCTCCCTCCAGTCCTCGGTACAGTGCCTGATCTTAGAGAAAGGTTATATATTTTGGCTAGAATTTCAGCAATTTCACACTTGAGTTCCTTAAGAACTCTGGGGTGGATGCCATCTGGCCCTGGTGATTTGTTGACATTTAGTTTAGTAAGGCATGTGAGAACATCTTCCTTGTTTATCTCTATCTGGTTTAATTCATTTAATTCCCTCCCTGAAAAAACTGACTCAGCTGCAGGCATATGTTGTCTGTCCTCCTGTGTGAAAACGGAGGCAAAGAAGTCGTTTAGCCAATCTCCTTGTCTTCACTGAGTGTCCCTTTCTTACCATTTTCGTCAAGTGGCCCAACTGCTTTTCTAGTTGGGTTTCTGCTTCTGATGTACTTAAAGAAGTTTTTGCTATTTTTTTAATGTTCTTAGCTATATGTGCCTCAAAATCTCTCTTGGCTTTCCTGACGGTTGCTTTGCATTGAGTTTGCCAGAGCTTGTGTTCCTTTCTGTTCTCCTCAGTAGGAAGAGCCTTCCATTTCTTAAATGAGTTTTTCTTCTTTCCAATCACATCTTTTACTTCATTTGTAAGCCATACCGATGTCCTCTTGGACTTTCCGGCCTCTTTCTTATTTTAGGAATGCATTTTAGTTCGGCTAGTTTTAAAGTATTTTTAAACAGTTTCCAAGCATTTTGAGGGATTTGATTTTTTTACTGTTCCTTTTAGTTTGTTCTTTACTATTTTTCTCATTTTGGTGAAATTCCCTTTGTGAAAATTTAAGGTCTCTGTGTTAGTTTTCACTGACAGTTTGCTATCCAAACTTAAGTTGAAGGTTATTGTGTTGTGGTCACTGGTACCTATGGGCTCAGTTACAAGGACATCTTGAATGAAATCTTGTTCATTAGTTAGCACCAAGTCCAGGATCCCCTTTCCTGGTTGGTTCCATGACCATCTGCTCAAGGGAATAATCAGCTAGCATGTCGAGGAACCTTATCTCTCTTTCATGCGTAGAACAAGAATTTAGCCAATCTATTCGGGGATAGTTGAAGTCCCCCATTATGACTAATTTATTGCCTGTTTAATTTCATTTTCCAGATAGCAGTCTGCCTCTGGAGTTTGGTTGGGAGGGCGATAGCAGATCCCTAATGCTAGATTAGTTTTTTGTCCTGGGATTTTTACCCACAATGTTTCTGTAGGTGAGTTTGAATTTTCTTGAAGTTCTAATTCATGAGATTCTAGCTCTTCATTTATGTACAAGGCCACACCGCCACCGTTTTTCCCTCTCCTGTCTTTCCTGTACAGTTTATAACCTGGAATTTTTGTGTCCCAATTGTTTTCCTCTGTCCACCAGGTTTCTGTTATGCCAATAATATCAATGTTTTTTTTTTGCCAAACATTCCAACTCTCCTATTTTTGTTCAAGGCTTCTAGCGTTTGCGTACAGACATTTATATTTATTGCTCTGATGCCCTTTCAACTTTGGCTGTTTATGAGAATTTGTAGAAGGCCTACCATGTCCTACCTCTTTACTTTCTATCTTTTCTGTTGACTTGGCCATTTGTGCGTAAATTTCATCCTCCATACTTGCCATTTCACCCTCTCGAACCGGAAGCTGCCCAGCTCCTGTCGACTTTCCCCTAGGAATCAGTTTAAAAGCTGCTCTGAAACCTTTTTAATATTAATTAAAATTAAAGTTAATTTTAATATTAATTAAAATTAAAATTAAACTAATGTGTATACATAACATTAGCCGGGTGTCATTGGTCCCACTTACGTTCTCACCTTTCCTTCCTCCTCCTTCTCTCCTCTCCCCTTGTCTTTTCCCCCTCCCTTCTCCTCATAGACATGTCATCTTTCTTTCCTAGTGACAGAGGGTCACTTCGTCAAGTAATAGCTTTTGTGGTAAATACATATATAATTGTACATACATACTTTGAGTCTTATACATAGTGATTAATATTAAGTTACACATGACCCCCCCGTGGCACACTGGGTAAAAGTGCTGAGCTGCTGGACTTGCTAACCGAAAGCTCGGAGGTTCGAATCCAGGGAGTGGTGTGAGCTCCTGCTGTTAGCCCCAGCTTCTGCCAACCTAACAGTTTGAAAACATGCAAATGTGAGTAGATCAACAAGTACCGCTCTGGCGGGAAGGTAACAGTGCTCCATGCAGTCATGCTGGCCACATGACCTTGGAGGTGTCTACGGGCAACGCCGACTCTTTGGCTTAAAAATGGAGATTTAATTTTATTTATTTATTATTCAGATTTAAGAGTCGCCACTCCCGGGTGGCTCGGGGCGACTTACAACATGAATTTAGAGTTAAAAACAGAATATAAAACACCATAAAACACAATAAAATACACAGCAAGCCGGTGACACAGGTGTATATGACTTCATCGGCATACACATCGCAAGAAGGCGAAGTAGTCTACAAATCACAGCATTAGTACCCAAAGGCCTGCCGAAACAGGAGGGTTTTGCACGCCTTCCAGAATGCCACTAAGTCCGTAAGGGCACAGACTCCGGAAGGCAGTGCATTCCACAGGGTAGGGGCAATTATTGAGAAGGCCCCCCCGTCTTGTGGCTGTCAGATGGTATGTTTTAACGCTGGGCACCTCCAGGAGTTGAGCACCAACCCCCAGAGTCGGACACAACTGGACTTAATGTCAAGGGAAAACCTTTACCTTTACCTAACATTAAGCTAAACATTTGAATATTAATAGTAGTTTGGCCCAGAGGGCGGTTGGGTACTGGAGCTCTTCAAGAAGATGTTGAATGACCATTCTTGGGGCACAATTTAGCCCAGGACTTTCTGTATAAAGCTAAAGATTGGGGCACATGTCTCCTAAAACCCCCACAGCTCTCTGATTCTGTAATTCCCTGAGGCTTTACTATAAGAGTGTTCCCAAATAGCACTATTCTCATACTTGATGTTGCTGAAATGATAGTTAAATGAAATTATACAGAACAGACTTGTACTTTATTGGTTCATTATTTTTCTCATATATCTTTTGCTATTACTTTACAGTTTTGCTATGATTTTTTTTCCATTACAGATCCAAAACCTTAATCTATGGCTCATCTAATTTGCATGTTCTCGGTATATTGTTTGATTCAGAACCATCACAAATCATTCTGAAGTGGATAATATCCACTTTCATGCTTGATAGATGATTAAAACTACGAAGCAAATGTCTCTTTAATATCGTGGTTTGAAAGATATAATGAAGGTGCAAAGTGGTCTCCTTCACTTTTTAAAGCATTTCAGAATATTGGTATTGCCTCCCCCAAATAAAATTAAGTGCCATTTGAGGTAAGTATTTGTGAAATAACATGCCATATCCCTATTGCCAAAGGTGCTATCTTAGGTTATATTTTTCACTGTGTATAATTCTAGCAAGTTTGAGACAAGATAGTGATTGAGTTTTATGGTTGAAAAGTGACTATCTACTTCAATTCCCTCTGTCAAATGGGATAGTAGCAATCTGCCTCAGAGTAACTGAGATAAGTATAGTAACATTCCATATATGCATCAAAGCTGGCAGGACTGTGTCTGCTATCGTGCAACAGTGCGTTATCTTACAGTAATAATTTCCACTGATTTTTTTAAAAGATATAATTGTATTCCACCTTTTAAAATTATAGAACTCAAGAATCCCCACACATCTCATACCCATATTGGAGAAGTGGGAAAAGCTGCTCCTCGACCCCAGGGCGCCCAGGGTGGCCGGAGGAGAGAGAGAGAAGCAGGACTGAGTCAAGCTCGGGCTCCGGAGAGCCTGAAGCCCTAGATATGGACAAAGATGCAGCAATGGGAAATGGTAGGCCCCCGAGGCGTAGGCCTCAGAGACGTGGCCACCGCCAGAGGAAATTTAAGTCCAGAACTTTTTGGGGTGTAGGTTTCGGTAGCTGGAGAAGATCTGCAGCAGCAGCCCCCTCCCAAAAATTGGAATATGGTCTCCCGGGTGGTCCCTCCTTTGTGAATGGGGAGGAGAGAGGGCCCTCCCAAGCTGTCAGGGGCTGGGACTCAAATGCTCGACCTAGGGTCGTAAGGGAGAGAGCGTCTCCCCAGTTCACCCTTATAAGTGTCTCAAACTCTGTGAAGGTGGGGATAAGAGTGCCCTCCCAAGTTACTGGTGATAGGAACTCTCCTAAAGACTCTACTGGAGACTATTTTTGGGCCTGTCAGGCCGTCACTACGCCTCCAATGCTGGCCGGGTGAGCCAGCTTTTACGCTGGCCCCGCGCCACCCAGTTGGCCCTGTCCATGACCACACTCCATTGGGTTTTATTCTGCCCCTCTCTCTAGGGACCGGGTGAACCCTGGTATCTAGTAGATGACTCCTATAGTTTTTTGTTATTGTTTGTGATGTGCAGAGTTGTTTACTGTTAACTGTATTATTTTGTTGTAAACTGCTCCGAGTCTTCGGGGAGTGGTGGTATATAAACTCGAATAATAAATAAATAAATACATACACTGACTAGATCCAAACCTACTTAAATTCAGCAGGCACTTTTAGTTTAGGCCCTGGTAATTGTAATGTATATATGGAATTGTCATACTTGGATGGCTATCCCCAATTATATAGTGCATGTTGAGTCTCTCTTATCTGAAATGCTTTGGACCGAGATCTTTTTGGACACCCCTCCCCTGCATTGGCGATAGCTGTTGATGAGTAACTTGCATTGAAGGCCCGAGACCTCCCTGGTGCAGTGGAAACCCTTGGGTGGCTTGAGTCCTGAGTAGATATACCCAGCGCTTCTTCTACATCATGCATTCAGTCCTTTTGGGAGCTGTAGCTCACTGTGTCAACGAGGGCTGATGGATCTGTTTAAAAAAATGCATAGCTAAATACTAACTCATGGGAAAGGAAAATGTGAGAAGGGCTCTGAGATCTAACCCCCCCTCCCAAAACCTGGTTTACTCAAGAATTTTAACTGGTTAACCAAGTTATTTTATTTATTTATTTATTTATTTATTTGTTCCATTTTGTATTCCGCTCTTCCCTGCAGGCTCGGGGCAGATAACAATATAAAATTCGGCTGGCATGTAGCATTCATGTCGCCGTACAATAAAATACAACATAAAAACATAAAAACACAGCATAGGTCCCGAGATTGATTGTGTCACATGTTATAGCATTCCCTGAACCAGGGTGCTGAAATATACAGATGAGTACATTCGTCTTATTCGCCTAGCCAAAGGCCAGTCTGAACAGGGCGGTCTTGCAGGCCCTGCGAAACGGGATAAGCTCCGTGGCGGCCCGGACATCGTCCGGGAGAGAGTTCCAGAGTACCAGAGCCGCCACAGAGAAAGCCCTTTGCCTGGTTGCAGACAAGCGACAGGCGCGGACCAATGGAATCAGGAGTAGATTCGACTCCTCTGAACGTAGTGATCTCGGGGGAATGTATGGGGCAAGGCGGTCCCTCAGGTACGCAGGCCCTAAGCCGTGTAGAGTAAACCAGGTTTCTTTTAAAAATTTTATTAAGGTTTTCATATAACAATGAAAAGAGGGCGAACAACTCTAAGGTATAAGAAAGTAGGAAAATGGAAGAAAGGGAAAGAGATACGAGGTAGAGGTTGTGGGCATTGGGATTGGGCAGTGGGGTGTTTAGGGGAAGGGAATATTGTATGACTTCCAATCTCCTTCACTTCGGGTGTGTCTAACCAGGTTTCTTTTTTAACCTAACACAATACACACAAGGGGGCTATGAATATCAAGCAGTATAAACACACTGAGTAGTAGATAAGTACTATCTAAACAAAAGGACCAAAAAGTCAATCATATAGAAAAATATATATTATCCATTCAAAGGTGTAACATCCTGGGAAAGTCCCAATGCAGCCAGGATGATAAGAGTAGCAATAATTAAAGCATATACATGCAATCACAGTAAGACAAAGGAGTGTCACAGAATTACAAACAGTCATATAAGTAGTCAATAAGAATGCATATACATAATACAGAGTTCCATACACAGAAGTAAAAACATCAACCAATAACTTGTACACCAATACCAAGAGATAATGCAGGAGGGTCTGGTATGTGTGTGGTGGATTCTTGGATCACGAATCCCATATATACAGTTCCAGTAGTGCCAGGGCTATTGGATGGTATGTTCCGCTCAGTATGTAGTCCAAATACCCAGCCCAAATGGGCAAAAATAATATGAGAATGTAAGTAATAACTCATGCTACAGTGCAGTCATGTAGATTTCAGTAGAGGATGCGGGGTGGAGAACGGGGTGGGGGTTTCTCAAAGAAGACACAAGAGTATACTTATGGGATTCTGTCTCTAACAAGAGCATGCATATCAAAACACTGATGGTCAAAAACAGATATTTATTGAAGTTTTAAAGTAATGTTATCTTAGAATAGCATTTTTGAGCCAAACATCTAACAAAAAAATTAAAAGGTCAGTCAGTCAGTCAGTCAGTAGCCTTTATTTCGGTCAACAAACCATCGGCTAAGTCAGGTGAATTAAAAGGTCTCAGCATGTGTTAATAGAATTTTTATAACAATATGCATTGGAAAAAGCTATTTATTTATTTGTTCAACTTGTAAGCCACTCCCGGGTGGCTCGGGGTGGCTTACAATCCAGGAGAAACAAAGCAACAGTAAAATTTAAGCACTAAAAACACCATAGCAGTAAGCATTAAAATATTACATTAAAACAGCAGTATTAACTAACTAACATATATGACTAGACTGACTCAACATTAAAGGCCTGCCGAAATAGCCAGGTCTTACAGGCTTTCCGGAAAGTCAGAAGGTCGTGAAGTGACCTGACCTCCGGCGGCAAGGAATTCCAAAGCATAGGGGCAATGATGGAGAATGCCCTTCTTCTCGTCGACGTAAGACGATAGGCTTTGGCACTCAGGATAAGGAGAAGGTCTTGATCCTCGGATCTCAGTGATCTCGTGGGACAATATGGGGTAAGGCGGTCCCCCAGGTACACTGGCCCCAGACCATACAGGTACACTGGCCCCAGACCATACAAGCTATGACAAAGGAGCTTTTCACACGGGGTATTTTTGCTCAATTTTTCCGCTTTGTTTTGTGGCAAGGGCAGGGCCTGTCATGTGTCATCACACAATGTATGGCAGGCCCTGCCCACATTCCTTCTGAAGTGGGGGGATTGCTGAAAGGTACACTTTCCTTCCCTTTTCCACGTATGATGGGGGAAAGGGTGGTGGGACAACTCATGTTACTGTCCTTTCTCCCATCTGATAGGGACAGGGTGCCAATACATGTTGTCCTGTCTTTATTATGTGATGGGGTAAGGAGGAAGGGCATGCGGGAGGCCATGAGCCACCCTGTGCACCTTCCCTTTAGTTGGCGATTGCTAACGCAACTGCATGGCCTGAAAGGTCTGCACATTTTTTGTTAGTCCAGTTGAATTTCTTGGTACAGAAGTGTAGCAAAATTCAACCCAAACCCATCTGCAACTTTTCTGAAGCATGGGTCACTGAGCTATTTGCAAGATGGTTATTCCCAGAATTTTACAAGGCCATTTCATAATCCTTCATCAGTCGAAATAACGATATAAAAGTGTATATACAGTTCATTAATAAAAGCAATCAACATTCATACAATACCTGCATTCACCTAGAGAGTAAATGCCCACTGTGATTTAATGATTTTTCTAAAAAATTGATATCTTCCTCACAATGCCAATACCATATGCCCAATATGAAGACAATACATGTAGCACACTGAATTTGCTACAGACTTATATAGTATCTTAGTTGATAATCACCATCACACCCCAAAAACGCAATGAATCTCAATCAGTGGCTCATACCAGATGAGAAACTCCCTCATGGGCACACAGAAGACTAGGTGACTTGGAAGGTGCTGAACAGACTGTGCTCTGGCACCACGAGATGCAGAGCCAACCTTAAGAAATGGGGCTACAAAGTGGAGTCCACAATATGTGGAGAAGAGCAAACCACAGACCACTTCCTACAATGCAATATGAGCTCTGCCATATGCACAATGGAGGACCTTCTTACAGCAATGCCAGAGGCACTCCAAGTGGCCAGCTTCTGGTCAAAGGAAATTTAGTCTTCATCATAACTGTATTCTCAATTTGCTTCTGACACGATAAATAAATGAGGAAGCTGATTGGAGCAAAGATCACTCCAAAGTAGGACTATATTAACCACCCACTGACTACAGAAAGCCATTACAATTGATGTCATTAAACATGTATAATATGTATAAATATTCACTACAATGATCATAAACTTCACAAAAATCGTAAGTATTGAAGTATCCCTACAGTAACAGATCCAATATTCTAACATTAATTTGAAAACATACAACACACGAAGTGCTAATATAGTGCATTGAATTGGAAGTAAAGGTTGGTGTAAAGAAGGTCAACATTAACCAGACTCTGGCTACAGAAAAGATTTCCAGAAGCTTTTCTCAAGAAAACAGATTGTAAATCTTGACTAACATTACAGTGTTCTACCTCTACAGCACAAAACCTTAAGGTATGGGGCTGGTGTTGATGTATATAGAAATAGTTATACAAAGGAGTATCCCTGGAGTAACAGCCAATTCTACTGTTATGTTCTGAAATCTTAGTTTTGAGGTATGTTGTCCACACCATATACTTATACATGTAGAATATGATTTGGGTTAATAATTTTATAATGTAGTAAGTTGTGCGAACACTTTTATATTAAGGCTTTATGGACAATATTTGAATCTACCTCAGTGATAGTGTCCTGTCAATACCAGAGTAAGTCAGCTTCAGCTATTGAAATTCGTATACACTAATTTTGTTATACATTAGTCTAACTTAGGAGGTAATGTGCAACCCTTCAGTGACAAACCCTTTTGCATGATGCTGTGTGCATCCTGCTACCACAAATAGTTCCCAGTTCCACCAGGTTCCTGTTACTTTCATATTAGGGAAGTGTTATTACTAGACCAATGTTGAGGGTGCTCAACGCAGTATGTACGCATTAACTATCAACAATAGCATGACTGTAGTGGAGTAGCAGGTTCATTTGATAAATTCCTAATGATATAGACATTTTCAAGCAATTCATTTGTCAGAGAAATTGAGCGACCAAATAAAAAAAAGATTATATGCATGACATGAATGGGAATAGAATTTGTCCTCCAAAGCTAGTGTAAATCAAAATTTTATTAGCGTTTCTGGTGCTTTCTTTCAAGATTTGCAGCCTAGATAGAAATTTTCCTTCTCCCACAGGTTCCAAATTTGTCAGGTCTATGGCTACAAGGGAGTTGCCAGGAAGTGGCGCAGCTGGCTAAGTGTCAGCTGCATAAGATCTCTCTGACCAGTAGGTCATGAGTTCGAGGCCTGCCCGGGTCGAGGTGTGTGCTCGACCTTAAGTGTAGCCTGCTGTCGACCTTTGCAGCCCGAAAGACAGTTCATTTGTCAAGTAGGAGATAAAGGTACCACATTAAGTGGGGAGGCAAATTTTGACTGATTTATGAGGCCATTAAATAACTCCAGGAATGCTGAGAATGCGGAAGGAACAACAAGGGATGCTGGGAATGTTGAGAGATGAGGAGTGCATCAGCTCCCCCTGGTGGCCAGAGTTTGCCTCTGTTCATTTATATGTGTGTATGTTGGAAACGGCAGGGATTGTCTGCTAAGTAAAGAATTCCAGGAATCGCTGAGGATTGCGGACAAACAACAAAGGACACTGGAAAATGCTGAGAGAGATGAGGAGTGCATCAGCTCCCCCTGGTGGCCAGAAGTTTGCCTCTGTATGTCTATGTTCGTCTATATATGTCTAAATATGTCTATATATGTTGAACTGCAGGGATTGTCTGCAAGTATGTGTACTGTAATCCACTCTGAGTCCCCTTCGGGGTGGGAAGAACAAAATATAAATAAAGTAAATAAATAAATAATAAATTGCCTGCTTTCCATGAGACAGGGCCAGAGGAAAGTAGGAGTAAAGCAGCAGCAAAGATCCAGGACCAAATACAGATAATATAAATCAACAATTACATCCCAGTTCAATTATCATGTGCCATTCTATGGCACCCTGGGATTTGCAGATTAGGGAGAGGTGTTTAGATAATCAGAGAGCTCTATTGTCTCACAATCCTATATCGTTAGGGATGCACTTTGCCAGCCCTGCAGTAGGAGATGATAACCAGTTGCTATTATTAAGGACATTGATATGGCTGCATGATTTTCACCCATTTTACAGCAAATGTAACAAAAATTAACCCCGGTCAATTGTGGTTTGGCCCAGTGGATGGAGAAATCCTAAAGAAGGGCCTGGTATTTACAGTTCAAACAAGGACAGCTGGAAAGAAAAGCTGTCAGGTATAAAAAAATTGGGACATTTTAACCTTGAATTAGGTGGTAGGATTTTCAATTCAGAAGGGAACAAAAATTTTAGGGTTTAATAAAACCCTAAATAAAATCCAAGATGGCAGTACAGCTAGCAGCATATATAGATGAGTCCTACAATCAGTATATTTATTTACTACTTACTTACTTACTTACTGTATTTGTATACGACCTTTCAGCCTTTCGGCGACTCAAGGCGGTTTACAGGCAGCAAGTAATACATAATATCAATGAGTATACCTCATTGGATGAATTGACTTTTCGACATTGGATATGGGTTAATTTTTTAAAACATATTGGATATGTTTTAAAAAATGGTTGTATTAGTCTTGTAATTTCTTTAGTTTATAAGTAAGCATTCCTATTTACCAATCTTGAACAATTACTTTTTTGGATGACAGTTCCCAGAATCCCACAGCCAACATAGCCACTGTTTAGAGGATTTTGAGCCACAGTCCTTCAAAAGTAACTTTCCCAAACTCTGTTTATTTTACTCTCAGCAAATAGGCCTAAATGTCTTGGGTGCAGAGTCCATTCACATTTTGCTCTATTCCCAAATTTGTAAACTTTGACCTCGAATAAATGGCTTTAGACCCGTCTGTACTGAAATGAACTGTCAACATGGTGTCATTCCGATATGACAAG
Source organism: Anolis apletophallus (assembly GCA_030556195.1). Taxonomy (NCBI): domain Eukaryota; kingdom Metazoa; phylum Chordata; class Lepidosauria; order Squamata; family Anolidae; genus Anolis; species Anolis apletophallus. The sequence goes on along the minus strand of JARBWK010000005.1, from coordinate 115,396,005 downwards.
TGCTAAACTAGCACTGGGATACGGTTTCCTAAGCTACGGCATGAGAACAACATCATTTCATTACAGGTGTATAGGGACCTCTTAACCATGACATTATATCTCTGCTATACTATAAAATGACAGCAGAAATGCTGTTCACAGCAAACCTGTAGAGACACCACCATAGGAGTGGTGGTTAGAAAGCAAATTTACAATGACTAGAGCAGTTGCAATATTAAGGACAGAAAAAAGCAGCTTTATCATGCCTTTCTCCCCCATTCTTTCTTTTGCCTCTGGAATTGTAAAAAGTTAGAAGAACAAAACCCTCTTTCTTGTGGTATAGCCTGTGATGAAAAAATGGCACGTCAGCTTTAGAGGCAGCTTATAGTGGTCTAAGAATAAGACCCTGTTACATGAGAATAGATCGTTCAGTGGGAGAACAGATGCACATCTCCAAGTAAGACTGAAAACAAAACTTACCTGAAATAATAATAATACACACTTTATTTATATTCCGCTCTTCTCACCCCAAAGGGGACTCAGAGTGGATTACAGGTACACATACTTAGCAGACAATCCCTGCTGTTTCCACATACACACATATAGACGAACAGAGGCAAACTCTGGCCACCAGGGGGAGCTGACGCACTCCTCATCTCTCAGCGTTTCCAGCGTCCCTTGTTGTTCCTTCCGCATTCCTCAGCGTTCCTGGAGTTCTTTAATGGCCTCTTAAATCAGTCAAAATTTGCCTCCCCACTTAATGTGGTATCTTAATCTCCTACTTGACAGATGCAACTGTGAGAGATCTTATGCAGCTGACACTTAACCAGCTGCACCACATTCCCGGTCCTCTTGGAGATCCACTGCCAGTGAATGTTGACAATGCCTGGCTGACTGGACCAATGGTCTGATACAATATCAAGGAGCTTATTTTTTAGTGTTTTGGCAGGACGCTATTCCTTTGTGACTTATTTGCACACCTTGAAATGTTACATTTTGGACTTCCTCTCTTTGAATTTTCAAGCCAGCGTGGCTATGGTCCACTCTTACTCCTTGTAGTCAACACTTGCCACATATTCTCATATAAAGAGGACAAAGATTTGTTTTGCTACAATCGAGGGAAAACTAGATGTAATAGTATTAATTTATGGGAACCACTTTCTCAGTTGAATATTAGAAGAAATGTTTGATAGGAAGAAGAGTTCAGAACTACCGTAATTACCTAGAGTCACTTTCTAGAACTTGGTGGTCTTAACATGTTTTTGGATAACAACTCCCATGCTGCAATAGTGTTGTCCATGCTGCTTTGGGATGGCAGGAGAGAAAATTCAACAGATGTCAACAACCAAAGATTCATAATCTCTGGTCTATTTAAAAGGGATCTTGTATTTAGAATTGTTGCACACCAGCCGGGAACCAGGGCCCTTTAAATATTCACACAACCACAGCTGGAAATAACAGTCTATTTATTGAAGTAAACAATGTCCAAAAAATAACAGTAAACATGAAAATAGCCAAGGCAAAAAGCATTCGAGAAAATCCCAGGAAATGTTCCCAAAGCCTCAGGCTAATTAAGTTGTAAGGTCTCTGAATATAATCCACTAAGAAGCAACAGAACTTAAAACTAGGATAGTCCCAAAAAGGCAAGCTCAAAGTTCTGTCATGAATGACCAAAGAAACATGAAATCAGGAGTTCATGGAACTGCTTGCAGTAGAATTGAAAGTTGACCAGGCACTGAATTTCAACCTTCACAGGGCTAATAACAAGATCTCCACATTCTAACTTTTCCCTCCCTTTTCCTGGGAAAGTCACAGCTGCGGCTAGAATCAGCAAGCCAGGTGTCTCAATTCCCGCCCACTGGACTCTCAGGAAAACGAAATTCCCTTAACTGCTTTTCCAGAGTTTCATCACCTTGGCCCTGCACTGAAAATCACACAGATCCCTGCACACCACCACAACCCACAACCCCTGAAGCCACAGAAGCCACAGACCCAACAAGAATGGGTATAACACTATATTTTGTGTCTATGGACCTCTTCACACCTGCCACCAGAATTGCCACGCCTTGTGGTGAATCCGGCAACTACTGTCAGGGGACATGGGGAACCTATTGCCCATGTCCCACATCTCCTGGCTTACCCGCAGGGTGATCCATGATATTTATGTGTTGATTAGAAACATATGTGTTATATTTGAAGGATAGTTGAACATAGTGGGAGATAGCTTCACATAGCAGAACATATTGTGTGTATGTTGAATAGAAACAGATATGTCACATTTGAAATAGCTTGATATGATGGGAGGTGTCTGGAAATGGTAAGAGATGGAGTCTCCTTCTGGATAACTAAAGATTTCCCATTCTTGGTTTAAAGAGAAAGGATCCTGTGTTTGGAATTGATCTTACACAAAGGGGTGTGTGTGTGTGTGTGTGTGTATAGATAGATAGATAGATAGATATCCCACATATACTTCAGTGTACAGATTTGACCTTAGGTTTGTGATATTTTCTGGGTAATCATAGACCTATGCTGGGCATACATAATCAGATATGTATAACCACGATATGTATAACCCCTGACTGTGAGAGCTGTTCAGCAGTGGAACTCTCTGCCTCAGAGTGTGGTGGAGACTCCTTCTTTGGAGGCTTTCAAACAGAGGCTGGATGGCCATCTGTGGGAGGTGTGTGTGTGCTTTAAATGTGATTTTCCTGCTTCTTGGCAGAGGGTTGGATTGGATGGCCCACGAGGTCTCTTCCAACTGTATGATTCTATGTGATCACATTCTGGGTTAGTTTTTCCACATTGGCATTCTACAGTCTAATTTTGAAAGTCTAAAGTTGTGTTAGTGTTTCTCGACTGACAAAAGTCCACATGAATATTTATTCATTTATTTTGTGTCAAAAGCATTGAATAAATAGGTATAAAACTGATAAAATAGAGGAAACACAAGCGGTTAAATAATTTTAGACCAAAAACGGGCAACAGTGACCGCATTGTCTGTAGCTTTAAACAATTCTTCCTCAGTGCATGAGCCAGGGCATTGTGGGCAAGCACACAGATGTGGAGTTGTTTCATATACTTGTTTTATATTCTTTGATATATGCTGTCATCATAACAGGGCTTTCACCATAGGCATTCCTGGACAACAAACCTGGAGTATATTATTGCATCCTCACTGCTGAAGATTGCTTTTGTACTCTCCGTTAAAAACTGAGAAAAGAGAAATACAAATGGTGCAATTGCTTAGCATTTCACGTGTCTCTTCTGGAAACAACTTCAAGGATGACCTTGTGTTAATGCTTCTTATTTAAATGACTCAGAGTCAGTTTTCAAATCCAATTAGTGTGTAATTCAGCTCATATAGTTTGACAACGGATGCCTTTAAAAGTTCCCTATAAAGGTGTCCTTGTTGATTATTCAGAATTCCCAGTCTCTCTGTCACTCTCTGCCTGTTTACTTCCAAAAGAATGCCAAGGTGAAACAGGGCTTTCCAGTATATTAGGTGTAGTACCTCCGAAGCAAAAAATGAATTTATTTAGCGGTCAATATTGACTCTTCACAGTCTTTGCTAAGTGATGTGAAGAGTACTTAGGAATGCTCACAAGATGCCACTTAATGAGCTCGCAAGTTATTAATTCTTGCTGGTGTGTGTTTTTAATTTGTCAAGAGTTCAATAATTTTTTCTGATATGAGGTTTGCTTCATCATGACTTAAATGGCAGCTTCTTAATTAATGGTACTTCAGCGTATTCTCCCCCGTTTTTGCTCTTGGCCCCAAATTCATGCAACAGGCATAGTTACAATTTATAAATGATTTTTGAAAATTACAATTAACATTCAGCATCACAAGATATATGTAAACAGATATGCAAATCTGGAAATAAATATGCACACATAGAAAATGTTGCTGGATTAAGTAGTCCTTAACATTTTAAAATGAAATCAATATTTTATGCATATTTTCTCTCTCACAGCTTTAACGATGTATGATTCACTTGGTGTCAGATTTAGGATCACTTTCGAAGATTATGGGACTCTCTACCAGCCTATGTGTCATTCAGTGAGCTTGCTTGCACAAGAGGGACAATGATGGAGGGGTGGACAGGGAGAAGAACTAATTGAATATCCCAAGTTTGTGATCTGTTTTGAATGTTCACTGGGGGAAATCAAGTTTTTTGAGCTTTTCTGAGCATTATTACAGTATCCTTGCTTGAATATATCCTCTTTCCGTCCTCACAAAAACATTATACACATCACCTTTCTAGTTTAAACTAGCAGCACTTTGTTATATTTGACTTGGGAAGGCTGGAGCAAACAAAACATCAGAAATAGATCATTCATACCCAGGTTTTAGAAACGTTACATTTTAGACCACAACTTCTGGAATTGCATTGGAAGTTGTAGTCCAAAATGGAACTTTTGGAGGGTCTACTGCAATCTCCTTCTTGCCTCCATGCCAGAAAGTGAGAGGGAAAAGGGAGTGCTTAAGGCAGGCATGGGGAAACTTGTTATCTTGGGGGGTGCATGGCGGGCTGGATTGGGTTGAGCAGGCCAGGAGGGAGGGAAGGGGTTCTCCACAAGTCCCCTGCCTGCCATTTCCTCCCTTCTTATCTTTTGGAGGCAGAAAGCGAAGGAAATACTGGAAACGTTTGGATCTCAAAAGGGTTCACTTGGTCAGGATGAGATGGTGGACAGGAGAGAAAAAGCGTATCCATTAGATGCCGTATTGCCTACTCCTGATATATAATCCTCGAATTCTAGAGCTGGAAGAGACCCCCAAGGACCATCCAGTCCTACCCCATGCCTTGCAAGAAGGCACAATCAAAGCACTCCTGATAAACAGTCTCTGCCGAAAAGCCTCCAGAGAAGGAGACTTCATCACACTACGAGGAAACCACTCTCCAACAGCTCTTACTCTCAGGAAGTTCTTCCTAATCTTATCAGTCAAATCTGTTTCTCTGCCATTTGAAACCATTGCTCCCTTGTGTCCTGGTCTCTAGAGCAGCAGAAAATCAGTTCTCTTCTTCCTCAATGGTACACCCTTTTAAATCTTGAAACATGATTCTCATGTTCCCTCTCTACCTTCTCTTCTCTCAGCTAAATTTCCCCCAGGAGGAAAGAAGGAAGGAAAAAGAGGAGGATGGAAGGAAGGGTGAAAGGGAATGGAGGGAGGGAGAAAAGAGAGAAGGAAGGAAAGACAAAAGGGAATGAAGGAAGGAGGAGGAAGGAAGGAGAAAGAGAGAGGGAAGGGGGAGGAAAGAGAGAAGGGAAGGAAGGATGGAAGGAAGGAAGGAGGAAGGGAGAGAGGGGGGAGGTAAGGAAGGGGCGATGAGGAAGGAAAGAGAGAAGGAAGGAAGTATAGGATGGTGAGAGAGAGGAGGGCCTGAGAAAAGAAGCCCAGGGGCTGCATCCTAGGTTTGCCCATACCCGGTTTAAGGTGTTGTCAGAGGCTTTCATGGCCAGAATCACTGCGTTGCTGTGAGTTTTCTGGGCTGTATGGCCATGTTCCAGAAGCATTCTCTCCTGACAGTGATTAAGTTCATAGCTCCCAAAAGCTCATTATTATAGCACTAAACAATGGACCAGTGAAATATCCATCAACCTCACACACCTCAGATGCATTAGACTCCCATCATATCCATCAAGCACGGATGGAGCAAGGAGAATTGTAGTCTAACACAGTGTTTCTTAAGTTATCTGATGTGAAAAACTGGTAGTATTTTTCACAATGTGCCTATCTTTGTGTCCCTTGGCCACAGTTATTTCTTTCCTGGAAACCTGCTGTGAACCAGAAGCCAATAGCTTGCAGATTGGCAACGCTACGAAGACACACTGATCCAACAGATCCAGGTGTCAACAGTGAGAGAGAGGTTTATCTCTAAAATAGGCTGATAATGTTTGCAGATAGATGTTTATGACCTCAGTTTTGCTACAACGTAACCTGTTTTTCATAGGATTAAGATCTTATAGCAAAGTTTTCATGGGGTTTCCCTGGGATTCGTCATCGGCTTCCTCTGAGGCTGGAAGGTTATGGTTTATCCAAAGTTTCCATGGCAGAGTGGGATTCAAATCCTGGTTCACACAGCCCTATATCCTAGAACAGGGTGCTCACACTTTTTCAGCATGCGAGCTACTTATAAAACAACCAAGTCAAAAAGATCTACCTACCCATATTTTGATAGAAGAAATAAGGGACATTTACGTGATTATTCGCAAAAATAAGTGACACTTCATAAAATGCATCCAGACAAGAGTTCCTTTTCCCACCCTGACATAATTCCACAGATATAAACAGGCAGAATTAAAGCACACATACATTTCAGCTGCAAGGACATTCAATGCTGATCAGTGTGACCAAGCAGATGAACTCCTCGTAGACGCAGTTGGCTTTGGCAGCCATTTCCTGTTCTGGTTGTCCTCCCTCGTGGCTCCTCCGTGCGCCGCCACACGCTCCAAAAGCGTATGCGCGGGCCAGGCGCCTGCCCCCTCCTTTGCTCTGCTGCCCTCCTTCTCCCTCCCTCCCTCCCTCTCAGGCGACGCTGCGACAGCACTGAGGATGGAGGCGGGGGAGTCGCCCCAGAGGCAGCGGATGGTGCGCACGCACGGAAGGTGCGCCGTGCGGAGGGCAGAAGCACCCCATCCGGCTGCGATTGACCTTGTTTGGACCCTCGATCGACTGGTCGATTGCGATCGACTTCGTGGGCAGTGCTGTCCTAGAATATAAGGCAGAAAATTCCACAATATCTGCTTTGAACTGGGTTATCTGAGTCCACACTGCCATATATCCTAGTTCAAAGCTCTGTCTGGAAGAGGCCTCTGTCTTTTACTCCACTCTTGCTCTCTTGTTCAGCCTTTACTTCCAGTGAATTTCAGCCCACTAACTACAATAATTCAAGAAGTTATGCTTTGAGTCATTTTCTTCTCTTCCTGTTCTTCCTTCTCAATTCATTAGTTGACTGTCAATGTCATACAGTATATGTTGGTGACAACAGGATTAATTGTAGGCCTGCAGAACAAAGAGATTATGGGGTAAAATATATATTTCTGTGGGAATCTGCCTAGATTTTGTGATGTGACTATTGTTGCTATAGCAGAAAGCCCCTCTGAAATCTTCGTAGTATTTTTCTCTCAAAATTGTACTGTCACCCACTCCTAGGCCATCACTTTGTTAAAAGAGCCTGTTTTGTCAGATGTTTTTAAGCATGATCCCAAACCAATAATGTTATGGGTTTTTTTTATCATGGTTGTTGAGGTGCTGTCTTGCTTCCCTTTTAAACCAACTTGATTTTATGATCTGACTGAGTTCATCTGCTATTAATATCTTCCTTGAGGTTGATGGCCACTGTGAAGACAGTGCATATCCTCAAATACTTCACAGATGACTACTGGGACATATGAGGCCAAGGAATATTGGAGCCTGTTTAAGATGACAAAGGTTATTCATGAGGCTGCAAGCAAAGAGAGGTTGCAGTAGTTTGCTTTCCCCTGAGCCTACTGGGAAGGGCAATGCTTCGTTTGAAATTGAACTGTCTATCTTTTCTTTAATAAAAATGTTGAATTGGAAACATGAATTGATTTTCTCTCTTTCCTAGTCTGTGGGTTTGCTATGCTAATCTGCTTGGTAAAGAGTCTAAAATGGCTAGTAAAGGAAATGTTCATTCTTTATTGTTTTTATTTTTCATTTTGTATTGCGTAAATAAGTATAAAACTGATAAAAATAGAATGAGCACAAGCCGCTAAATAGTTTAACAAAAAACAGGCAACAGTGAGCATATTGTCTGTAGCTTTAAACAATTTTTGCTCTGTACATGAGGCAGGACATTGTGGACAAGCATACAGATGCTGAGGTGTTTGTTCTGCTCCACAGACAGACTGCACAAGGTGGAGGATTCCTTTGGTAATGCTATTTTGCCAGGCTGTCTTTTGATCTGCCCACTCCACTTCTGAGTTTGTTCAGGGACTTCCAGGTTTGCCCCTAGAGGCAGACCCTCGTGGGGGGCCATCCAATTGGGATTTTCTGGTTTAGCTGCCCAGAGGGATACTCTTGCTGTTGCTGGGGAAACTTTAAGAGGGGTGGTGGTTCTCATGAAGCTTTCCCTTGATTTGAGTCTACTCGGAGGAGGCTGATAGCCATGCAGTTGATGACTTTCACAGTATTCAACCTTATTTCTCTCACAGTTGGCAGCAACTTCCCGTCACACATCAAGGGGGTGGTGTCAATTCCAGCTAGCTTGTAGAGTCTATCAATAGCAGGACTGACTCTGGCCTTCTTCTAATATACAATTAAAACATTCCTTTTGGGAAAGCCTTTGGATCCCAATTATTTTGCCTAAACCTTCATATGTACTGTTTTAACAATTTTAATTTGTTTTTAACCATTAAACTGTTCCAAAAGCGTTAGATTATATTTAAATGACCTTTGACAATTTGGTAACTTTTACAGCTCAAGGTGATTTTGTTTGTGTGCTGCCCCAAGATCATCTGATGTAGGATGGAATAAAATATTTCAATAAATGAACAAACAGTTATAATAGACTTGATAGTGAAAGACTGTTCGACCTTACAGGGTTGCAACTGCCAATTACTGGGTTGCGGTGAGTTTCCCAGGATGTATGGCCATGTTCAGGAAGCATTCTCCCCTGCCGTTTGGCCCACATCTATGGCAGGCATTCTCATAGGTTGTGAGGTCTGTTAGAAACTAGGCAAGTAAGGTTTATATAACTCTGTAATGTCCGGGATGGGAGAAAGAATTGCATGTGCAAGGGTAACACACCTCGCACCAAGAACAATAACACAGGCACAAGTAGTTGGATGAAAAATGGCCACAACTCATTTATTGAAAACAGGAACAAAGGGTTGGCGTAGGTCCTGGGTCAGGGACAGACAGCCCCCATGAATGCCCAAAGGCGTTTGTAAGCCTGGGGTGTGAGCGGCCCAATGCCTATCCACGGAAACTCGGCACCCCAGGGGGCCAGAGCGTTATTCCCCCTTACAACCAAGGGGCAATAAGCCAGCCTGATCCAGGGGCCATGCCACACGCCAAACATGGAGGCAGCCTAAATAAGCTGCCCGGGTTGGAAGTACATGCTGGCTGACTACAAGGAGGGGGCGGGGCGGGGTCAGCCCCATCATTGGCCGGCTGGCTTTGGTGACGAGAAAGCTTCCGACCACCCCAGGGGCTTCTGGGGAGAAGAACCCCCTTCTCCCTGGCCAAGATGGCGCGAGGGCAACCCCGCACGGCAACCAGCCCGGCCGGTAAGTCGGCCAAGCCCACTCTTGTGTGTAAATTAATTTTTTGCAAATAGATGTTTTGGGCAGGACTATCTTTTTTGGTATTAAAAACCTGCATCTTTGAGGCAAAGCTTTGCAAAACCTTGATTCAAAACAACTACAGAGAATGCTCATGAAATGTGCTTTGATTGTTGACCTTCATCCAATTTTTCTGCATTGGTTTGCAGTTAAAGGGAAAAAAACCAAGCTGCAATTCTTATTTGGAAGTAAAACTCAATAGGAAATACCTTTGATTCTGATTACTTAGGACTGTGTTTCATATTTTGAAAAGCTAGTTAAGCTGCCTGAAACTACTCTTATTATCAATCAAACACTCCCATGTGTGCACAAAGGTTTTCAGGATCAACTTGTTTTCACCCAAATTGTTATTGGCCCTAGTGCTTTGCATAAAGCACACTTGATTTAACAACTACTCCATTTGGAACCAGAAATTGGCCTATTGTCACTAATTTCATTCTCCATCCAAAAGTCTCCTATCATTCAGAAATAAATGGATGTGCAAAATGCTCTGATTCCAGGAAAGAGACGAAATATTGTACATCACATTGCATTGTGAATTATACAGATTTATTTGTCCTTGCAGGTGCAGAGTGGTTCCAACATTGTTTCATTCCAGACAGCCCTATAATTAAAATGCAGAGAGATTTTGCTTATTTGCTGCTACAGGTATAGTGAGCAAAACAATACAGCTGTTTTCCCAGAGCATCTGTGTAGGTTTCCCCATTTACCCTGTAATTGGATGCAAAAAGGACCTATTGCACTTAGCCAAATGTCATTCAGAGCTAGGCAAATCCCTTTACCTTCCTGCCAAATAACCTTTGTTATTAAAAGACCATGACTTCACAATCAATCTGTTCCATATGCCTTTTATTCTCCCAACATATTTCAGGAGTGGATTTCCACTCCCCCTCCTTTCCCCCCTCTCCCAGTGTTTTATTTCAGTGAGCTGGGTTTCATTTCAGCAGATTGGGCAATCTCCACTTTTCATTCTATCATAATTGTTTTGTGAATTGTCTCAAATTCTCCAATGGATTTATGACAATCTTAAAATTGACAATGGCCTCTTAATTGCACAGGGCCGTGTGAGTCACAAAACCCTTGCTTGACCAATTTTCTTTCCTCTCACTTGAGTTTGAGCAGCTATTCATAAAAAAGGAGAAAAACCCCCTCAAAAATCCAAAAGAATGCTGTGCTGAAATGCATATACATTAAGCTATTGTCTAGTTCCCCTCCCCAATCTGGAAAGCAGGCTTTTCTATGAGCTGCCTAGTCACCATTTTCTAGAAGTCAGCCAATATGAATTTTATATCATACTAAAGTGGGGATAGTTGCTTTCAGACAACAGGAGAATAAGCCAGCTGGACCATATATTAGGATTCAAAATTATAATTAGCTCACTTCTATGGAAATATGTTACCCACAATTATATTGCTTTTTGTCAAATTCCGCTAAGTTCCTGAATGGTGTGAATTAAATTACCATTGCAGAGGAAGTGCATTAGTTACTGGTTATCACAGAAATAACTTTTTGGATTTGAAGGTGGTGTGGATTTTTGATCACAGTGACACAAGTATATCTTCTGCCTTGCAAGGTGATTCCATATTTATTACAGAACTAGCTGACCCGTGCACGCGTTGCTGTGCCATAGTCTGTGGCTAACCCCTTCTACCCACATGGTGGGAAAGCACAATCAAAGGGCTCTTGACAGATGGCCGTTTTGCCTCTTGTTAATAACATTAAGAGACCTTTAGCAGTTTGCTCAGGATGAGTTGGGATTTGTATCTTCCCTTTGGGACAACCAAGTGAATGTTTGTATGTATGTGGATATGTGCCAGCTTTCTGATTGGTTGCCACTGTGGGATTATTTGCATAACACCTCTGATTGGCCAGCACCACCAACATTCCGACACTCTAAACTGCCAGAGGGGGGTGGTGTGGGGGATCATGGGAGTTGTAGTCCATTTGTTTTTTTTGTATTTTTGGTCGTGTTGTTTAATTTTAATTTTATTTTTTGGGGTGGTAAACATACCTCGTGGGGTTTTGTGTGTATGTGGGCTGATTTGGTGTGTCTGCCTTGTGTGGTTTTGCTGTCTATAGGCTACTTAGGACGACAACAATCATTTTATATATATATACACTACAGTAGGTGGCTGTGTAAGTGTATAGGAAGAACCAATGGGGAAATAGTGCATACCCACAAGAGAAAGGAAAAAGGATTACAACACAGTGTAAGCCTTGAGCTCACTTACCACCTCATCACATTGAGAGGGAAAACCATGGGTGACCATCTCTTTAAGAGTAGAGAATCTCCCCTCTTATATTGTCAGCAGTCCCGTTTAGCGTTCTGCCTCCCCATCAGACTCACACTTGGAAACTTAAGAGTTGGCAATACATTCATCTTACATTCATAACAAGGTCAGTATTACTCTTTTGTTTTTAATCAGGAAAAACAACAATATTTAAAAACCAAGAGATCCCTTGCTCTGTCTAAAGCCCCTTACATTAAAGGAGACTGATACCAGTTTAAAACCATTTCTTTCTATGGGATCTTATGGTTCTGCATCAAGAGACAGTGAGCCAGGTTAAAACCATTGCTGACAGTTTGGCAATGCAACAGAATGGGAAACTGTGATGGTTTCAATCGCACAAGTTTTTCAGTTATAAATATGGGAGTAGAGTATGATAAGAGGTAGGAGCTCTGGACATTATTGCTGGGCCTTAGTCAATTGTGAGAAGTCATGGTAGCAAACAGGTTGAAATTGAATCCTGACAAGACAGAGGCCCTCCAGGTCAGTTGCTCGGCTGAACGGGGTATAGGGTGGTAACTTGTGTTTGACGGGGTTACATTCCCCTTGAAGACACAGGTCCGCAGTTTGGAGGTCCTCCTGGACTCAGCACCTTCGCTTGATGCTCAGGTGTCGGTGGTGGCTGGGAGGGCCTTTGCACAGTTAAAATTTGTGTGCCAGCTGCGACTGTACCTCAAGAAGTCTGACTTGACCATGGTGGTCCACGCCTTAGTTACCTTGAGATTGGATTACTGTAATGCTGCCCTTGAAGACAGTACGGAAACTTCAGTTGGTGCAAAGGTCGGTGACCAGATTGTTAACTGGAGCAAGTTACAGGGAGCAGTTGACCCCCCTGTTAAGTTTCCGGTCCCAATTCAAGGTGCGGGTTATTACCTATAAAGCTCTAAATGGTTCAGGACCTGCCTATCTGTGTGACCGCATCCTCCCTTACAAACCCACACGGTCTCTAAGATCTTCTGGGGATGCTCTTCTCTTGCTCCTACCCCCGTCTCAGGTGGGGACGAGAGAGAGGACATTCTCGGTGGTGGCCCCCTGTCTCTGGAACTCCCTCCCCAGGGCCATTAGGCTGGCACCCTCCCTACCCACTTTCCGTAAGGGATTAAAGACATGGATATTTCTTTGTGCATTCAACTGAGTCATGATCTGAACCTTAATTCCTATATTACATTACTATATACACGTTTTTATTATGTGTATGACATAATTCTTTATTGATTAGTCAATTTTGACCATATCAAATCATACAGCACATACACATACATACAGTAAATACCAATGTATTTTTAGTTTAAATTGAATTAATCATGTTCAATTGCTCTGTTCCATGCTATACCCTATGCTAATATACGTTTCTGTCCATCTTATTGAACTACTTATCCTTTAACTAGTTCGCATAGTGGCCTCCTTCCCCTCCTCCATAATTAGCCCGCTGTACCTTGATACTTGTTTATTATTGTTATGCTTTTTATGCTGTTTTAATTTGTTATTGTTTTGCTTTTAATTGTACTTTGCCTGGGCTTGGCCCCATGTAAGCCATTCCGAGTCCCTTTGGGGAGATGGAGGCGGGGTAGAAAAATAAAGTTGTTGTTGTTGTTGTTGTTGTTGTTGTAGCCTGAAATGTCTGAAGAATATCAGAATGGGAATTGTGTTAAGTATGCTTCAAATTGCTTGGGATCTATTGTGGAGTGGAATGTCATCTCCAGGGAAAGCTAGAACAGTGCTTTTATGAATTGATAAATGGAACTGTAGCTGCATTGAACAGATATGGCTACTAGAATATAAATTGCTGTGCTGGAACATCCTAATTTCTTATCCAATGTGTCTACATGCAAAACTGTTCTTGTGTGTTTTGAATATCCTGCCTAAGGATGCTTTGCTTGTGAAAGAACAGTTATTGTTTTTATTAATTTATTTATATGTATGTATTTCTTATTGTATTTATTGCTGATGTTTTGATTTTATTTTATTGTAATTGTTGTCTGGGCTTGGCCTCATGTGAGCCGCCCCAAGTCCCCATTGGGGAGATGGGGGCAGGGTACAAATAAAGATTATTATTATTATTATTATTATTATTACAAAGAACATTAAGCTTGGAAGAGCATCCTAGCCTTGCATTAGAACAGGGCTGGGGAACATCAAGCTGTCCAGATATTTTGATTTTTGACCACTAGTAAGGAGTTGTATGCCAAAACATCTGGAAAGCCAAAAACTTTACATGCCTGCATATGATTATTTGAGACCCTTCTTGACTCGTGCTTGAAAACTTCAACTGCTCCAGGTGAATCATCTCACGTCAATTGTTTTACATACTACTCATTTGGGGGGAGTGCTGTAGTGTTAATAACTTGTAAAACCTTGAATGACCTAAGGCCAATTCACATCACAGAAGTATAGTGCAATATTCCACTTGAACTCACATGTTTCCAACCTATGGGATTCTGGGACTGATAGTTTAGGAAGGGGCATTTAGGATCCTCAGACAGAGAACTCCCATACCTCATTAGATTGCAAATACCAGGATTCTATAGGATGGAACCATGGCAGTTCAACTGAAAAAAACACTATAATGATAAAGGAGCCCTATGCCACCAGTCTATGTCTGCATTCATTTGTCTATATCAGGGGTGCTCATTAGGTAGATCGCGATTTACTGGTAGATTGCATAAGGCGTCCTGGTAGATCTCAGGCAGGGCGGGAGGAAGGCTCAGTCCCGCCCCACAGGCTCCTGATGCCACCCAGGTGCAGAAGGAGGCTGGACTGGATGGCCCTTGGAGGTCTCCTCCTATTATAGGAACCCATTGTTATTATTATTATTATTATTATTATTATCAGAGGCTGAACGGCCATCTGTGAGGAATGCTTTGATTGTGTTTTTCCCTTATGGCAGAAGAGGTTGGACTGGATGGCCCTTGTAGGTCGCCTTCTACTCTAGGAACCTATTGTTGTTGTTGTTACTATTATTATTAGTAGTGTAGCAGCAAATTAGGAGTCCCAGAACTCCGGGTTGGCAAATAACCTTCTTACCAAAAGCGACGTGGACGCACGGGCACAGGAACGAGAGAACGGACAATTGACTGTTTTCAAAGTGAAGTCAAGTTTATTAAAAGTGGACACCAGCTGGTGGGGTTCACCCACAGACAAGCTGCTCTGGGCAAATCCTAACATACATTCTAAGAGCAGTCATTACATACCCCTCATGGCGGCAGATCTTGGCCCGCCCTTCTTTGTGACCCCCCATTGGCCAGTGAATCCACATACATTTCATTATCCAATAAAACACAATACTTTCATTAGCATCATATCATTATCAGCTTCTATTCGTTTAGCATTATGGCGCAGCAAGAAATTCATTTCACATGGAACAGTATCAGTGGCTCTGGTCAGTCTGTACCCAAATCGCAACATTTGCTGCTGCCTCTTCCCTGCCAGCAAAGGAGGGGGCAGACCCTTCTGCGCCTGCGTAGTTCTTATCCTATTAGCATTGAGGTAAACAAACCCATACCTTGTACTGCTTTGGCCAATCAAGGCTTTTGTTATCATTGAAGACACATGATGTACTTTAGCAAATCACTGCATACACTTGGCGTACCAATCAGGGTACAGCATTTACGGCATACATGCCAGCTTGATTTCTGGCACAGAAAGCCAGCTATACTAAAGCTCTCGCTTGTGCATCACTCTCCACTGACTGTACTCCTGCTTGAAGTACCAACTCTGCTATAGTAGTATTAGTAGTATTAGCAGAGGCTGAATGAATATCATCATCATTCTTATTATGAATAAATTCAGGGGCTTATTATACCCACATTTAGTTGAATTCAGTCTTAAAATATATTATATGGCTCTCACTGAAATACATTTCCAAATATTTTGCTTTTATGGCTCTCTGAGTAGTGGGTAGGTAGATCATTTTGACTTGGTTGTTTTATAAGTAGCTCGCATGCTGAAAAAGTGTGATCATCTCTGGTCTATATGGACCATCCTGAGTGCCAAAATCATTGCCTTGCTCTCTAGCTCACCATTACTAAGGTGTGATCAGTGAGTAAGGGCCCTTCCATACAGCCCTGTATCCCAGAATATCAAGGTAGAAAATCCCACAATATCTGCTTTGAACTGGGTTATCAAAGTCCACGCTCAGATAATGTGGGATTTTTTCTGCCTTTATATTCTGGGATACAGGGCTGTGTGGAAGGGCCCTAAGACACCAGGGAAAGGGCTTTCTCAGTTATGGTGTCACCATTGTAGGCTCCTTCTCTTCTTTTCCTTGGTATTCAAAGACACTTTAATATTTCAGAAAACATTTTATGAATGGTATACTGCTTTCATTGTTTGGGTTTTAACAGCATATGCTTACAATATCAAAGGTGATTCACATGTATTTTAAAACTCACTTATAGTTTGTTTGATCCAGTTTGGGAACAGAATACACATAATTTAAATCAACCAATAAACAACTGAGAATCATTTTAAAAAGAGCATTTTGGAAGGGTTACTAGGATGATGTACGTAAATCAGGTTTAAACACTTGCAAATTGCTATATAAATGCTAAGTATTATTACTATTAAGTCTTATCCCACAGCTTACTGCTGGTCTACAAACTCCTCTTAGGGAACATCACTGATAGACAATAGGCTTAAAGGTTGGCATTGCTTTGGATTTGGAGGTCTACAACATGTGGTCGGCAATCAACATTTGGCAGAAATGCTCATTCCTCCTATCTCTTTCACCCTAATAAGTCATTTACTTGATGCAGGGCTTTTAATTTAGGAATTTCAAAAAAATTGCTTTGATTATCTGCTTAATTTCATTGCAACAAGGCTATTGGAAACGTATCAGGCCGACTTCTGTTAACTCCATAGATGGCAATGAAAGTGCAGGGATGTATCTTGTCACTGCAATTTGAATTGTAGTGATTGGTTAGAAACAGTCTGCTTAAATCCAGCGTTTTTATCCTTGTGTCAGCATTTAATCCATTTGCATATAAGCCTATTTCCCTTCTCTAAATTTAATTTGTTAGAGTTTGGCCCTCAGCAACAACAACTACAAAAAGTAATTGCATCTCAGTGTCGGGCATCGGTGCCAACACAGCATGAGCTATAAAAGATGCTTCACACACATTTTAAAAATGTAGTCATTAGTGCCATCATTCTGCCTGGTAACAGGAACGTGATGGCATTAAAATGTGCAAAGGGTTTTCTGTATGAGCATGTGTTCTGCCTCATCACGGAATGCAACCTTTGCTAAGAGGCCCGGTCAGTTATTTGGGCTGACACAGTATAGTGTGTTGGTTTGAGTGTTGGGCTAGGAACCTCAAAACCTCATCAGAAGAGGGAAGAATTGGTGGCATGCTCCACCTCGCCGCCCCTTTGATCATAGAGTCTGCTGGCTTCCATTACATGACATGTTACTACTTCTGGAGAGGATACATGCTTAAAGGGGCAGTGAAGAGGAGCATGACATCATGCCGTTTCCACCCGTGGGATCGCTGAGTTGGTAAGTTCCCTATGACCACTGATAGTGTGGCGATTCCAGCAGCCAGTGTGAAAAGGTTGATGTACTCGGAGAGATCAAGCTTTGAATTCCTACTCAGCTGGTAGCTTCAGACAAATCACATTTTCTCTGTTTCACAGGAGAGCAATGGCAATCTATGGCGCCCCCAACGGGGCTTGTTTTGCATTTGTATTGTTTTGCATTTGTATTGTGTACCTATTTTGCCCTTTACTTGCAAGGCCTTTTGTTGTGGCCATGTGGACTGTGATGGGAGGAGTCGTGCTTGGCCCATACCTGGCAGCACCACTCTGAATTCCTCCCCTTCCTGAGTTTACTTGGGAGGCTGGACTTCCTTTCTGCCTCCATTCCAAGGAAGAGCTTATGGACGAAGCACGTGGAAATCTGAAGCTCGCTTAGACAACGCATCCTTGTCCACGTATAGCTTTCCACTAATGCTCTCAAGCCAGGATTGCAGTGAAAGGAAGGCCAGCCATTCACCCAAAGACTGTAATCTCTGTGTGTCGGAGGACCATTTGGAGCAACAAAGGAACCCTGGAATCAGAAGAAAGGTATCTTCACTCTGCAACAGAGGCAAGTGAACACATTTCCTTTGTTTAAAGGACCCTTTTTGCTACCTACTTCAAGCTTTTTGGACCATCAGTTTTTACTGATTGTGAGCAAATAAACCTTGTTTAAGTTCACCTATTTTTGAGTCCTGAACTCATTGCTCATAGACTCCAGGTTTTCTTTTATGGGAAAGCTAGAACGCTACCCCAAAGGCCCATAGAAACTTCTCCATTTCTTAAAGACCCTTTTTCTAGTCCTTGGGCAGGACACCACAATCCACTCCCAAATAAATTTTGCCAGAAGATCCCACAATATATGCTTTGAACTGGATTATCTGAATCCACACTAGACCAACTACCTGCTCCCTCGACCCGTGCCCCTCCTGGCTTGTTAGATCTTGCTGGGAGGGGCTACGAGGCCCCCTGGGAAAGATTATCAACAGCTCCCTTGAGCAAGGAGTGTTCCCAGGGGGACTGAAAGAGGCAATGGTAAGACCGCTGCTGAAGAAGCCGAATTTAGACCCTTCGGCTCCCTCCAATTACCGACCTGTTTCCAACTTGCCATTTTTAGGCAAGGTAATTGAGAGGGCAGCAGCGGATCAGCTGCAGCAGTTCTTAGACGACACAGCTAGACTTGATCCCTTCCAGTCCGGCTTCCGTATTGGGCATGGGACGGAGACCGTGCTTGTCACCATTACAGACCAACTTCGCCGCCAGCTGGACCAGGGTGGATCATCCCTGCTTGTTTTGTTAGATCTAACAGCAGCGTTTGATACCGTAGATCATGCATTGTTGGCCCACCGTTTAGCCGTGACTGGGGTTAGGGGGATTGCCCTTAAGTGGGTAACCTCCTTCCTCCAGGATCGGGGACAATGTGTGGAGAGGGGAGAGGAGGTCTCCGGGAGGCTCCCATTAGGTTGTGGGGTCCCCCAGGGGGCTATCCTCTCGCCCTTATTATTCAACATCTATATGCGCCCCCTGGCCCAGCTGGTTTGCGACTTTGGTCTGGAGTGTTATCAGTACGCTGATGACACCCAGCTTCTGTTGAGAATGGAATTGCTTTTCTGTTCACAAAGAACCAGATCTTTGAGAAAGGCACAGTTTACAGGCCGGACACCGTACCCGATTGTTTCCATCTATGCCTTGAAGCCGTGACTGGATGGCTGCATGCCAGCCGGCTGAAGGTGAATCCGTTGAAGACGGAGATCTTGTGGCCCGGTCGCCCTGGGCTGGATGAGTGCCTGCTGCCTACCCTGGATGGCGAGCAACTTAGCCCGTCATCCCTTGTTAAGAGCTTGGGTGTCCAATTGGACCCTTTGCTATCCATAGAGATCCATGGTTAGCAAAATGTCGTTTTTCCATCTGCGACAGGCTAGGCGACTGGCACCCTACCTGTCCGGGGACGACCTGGCCACGGTGATCCAAGTGACGGTCATCTCGAGGCTGGACTACTGTAACGCCCTCTACGTTGGTCTTCCCTTGTCGACAATCCGGAAACTCAAGCTGGTGCAGAATGCCGCTGCTCGCTTGCTGGTGGGAGCACCAGTGAGGGAGCACATCACTCCCATCCTCCGGCAACTGCACTGGCTTCCTATCGAGTACCGAATTGCCTTCAAGGTGTTGGTTTTAACCTTTAAGGCCATACACGGTCTAGGGCCTGCATACCTGAGGGACCGCCTTGCCCCGTATGTTCCCCCGAGATCACTATGCTCAGAAGAACAGAATCTGTTACTTGTTCCATCAATCCGCTCTTGCCATCTGTCCACAACCAGGCAGAGAGCTTTCTCTGTGGTGGCCCCGGTGCTGTGGAATTCCCTTCCTGACGACACCCGAGCGATCCCAGAGCTTGCCCCCTTTCTAAGGGCTTGCAAGACTGCCCTCTTCAGACTGGCTTTTAATTAGTCTGGCCTGTCCTGGCGTGTCCTGTGCCTTGAGTTCTAAGGAATTTGTAACTCCTCTGAATTTTAATTCTGTAACTGTCTCGTGTTTTTATGCTTTTATTGTATGGCTGCATGTTTTGTTACACACAGCATGTTTTATTGTACGTTGTGATCCGCCCCGAGCCTGCAGGGAGGAGCGGAATATAAGATTGGATAAATAAATAAATAAATAAATAATGTGGGATTCTCTGACTTGATTTTCTGGGATATAGGGATGTGTGGAAGGGCTCTCAGTGTGTATAGACATGTGTCCATCCTGTTCCATTTCCTTCCAAAACTCATTTATTGACTACCCCTGATACCTGCCTGCAGTTTGAGCTTCTGCTCTCCTAAGAACATAGACTAATAAAACAGAATCTTTAAAAGCAAGGTACTAGCATTTTCTGCCATATCTTTCAAGAGGGGTCTCTCTTTGTCCCAAGTTCCCTTGCTTACAATTGGCATTGATGAAAGGATTAGTTTATATTTCCTCTGTACCCTTTGAGATCACTAGTCCAATTATACATCTGAAAATACACACAAACATTGCTAAAACTTCAGGCTCACTTCCAGTCCTTCCTCCTATAGGCTGACTCTACATGGTGTAATTTATGCAGTTTGACACCGTTTTCACTGCCATGGTGCAATGCTATGGAATTAGTTTGTTAATTAGTTATCCAACTAGAAAATTCATTAATTATGTTCCCACCTTGCTCCCAATATGTGGGGCCCAAGGCACTTCACAACATTGACTGAAATACAGTGTGATTAAAACACATATGAAAGAGGATGGGTGTGCCTCCTATCTTGTTTGAAGTTGTCAAAGAACATATTATTTCTTGTAAACTAAGACACACTTTGAAAGTCTATCCAGGCCCCGTCTATTTTTAAAACAAACAAACAAATAAACGGACTGCAAAATGAGAGAACATAAAGATTGAAATTCCCCATCAACAATTACTCTCCCTTTTTTAAAAAACAGATTGAACATTTTTTCACGGTGGTGAAATTTCTATTACATTTCTGTTGCAGTTATGGCTCTTTCCCCTTAAATTTGCATATGTAGATATTAAGTAACATGTGAACATTTATATGCATCTTTTTCCCTTTTATCTTTTTTTAAAAACCGATGTATTGCCTTTTTCTGGTGAATGGAGAGGGCCTTCCTATAAGAAAAACAGAGCTTCCATTATATGTGTCCCACTTCAAGTACAGTTCATTTCATAGGTAAATCTTGACGTTTTCTCTTCTACGTGCCATATAATCCATATTATCAAAGGAGATAATCCACATCTGCTTTGAACTGGATTATATGAGTCTACACTGCCATGTGATCCAGTTCAAAGCAGATAATCTGGATTTTATATGGCAGTGTAGAACGGGCCTGAGAAAACACCACCTGGGTTTTGGATCCAGGGGTTAGTTGCAGTAAAACTGGCTTTTGTTCTAAATATATTACTGCCCTACCGTCTTTTCCCTTACTTCTTCACTCTCCCACGCTTTACCCTAGTTATAATAATAGGTGTGTTAAAAGGTGCTTAGCTGAGAAAGCAATATTTTCATTGCATTTCTTATACCTAGTGATGTCCTAACTTTTGTCTTTACTCAGGGAACTCTAAGTTTTAGATTTTTAGTACAACAACCAAGAAAATATTGAAAAAATGGTACATTGTTAATTCCTTATCATGCTTATAATCCCCAGGAACCTCTCTGTTGCCCTAAGCATGTGCCAGGATCGGGCTAAAATATAATTTATGCAGGGTTGAGGTTCTGTTTACATTCCTGGAGTTTTGGAGAACAACTGGTGACTTGCACATCAGAGCTGCAGTACAGTGAGCCCTTGGTATCTGTTGGGTTTTGGTTCTAGGACATCACCTGGACACTAAAATTCATGGATTTTCAAGTCTCATTGTACACAACGGCATAGTAAAATGGTGACCATGGTATAAAATGGGGAACAATTCAGAGAGAGCCTGAGGATCTATGAAATGAGGCTCCAACAACAACAACAACAACAACAACAACAACACACACACACATATACATATATACACATAGCATAGCAGTGTAGTACTTAACACATGACAAAATCAAGGTTTGCTTTTGGGATTTTACTCCTGAATTGTTTTGAGCTGTGATTTGTTGAATTCCTGTCCAAAGGATTGCTGTATACCTGTTGAGGGTTTTATCCATAGAGCAGTGTTTTTCAACCTTTTTTGAGCCGGGGCACATTTTTTACATTTACAAAATCCTGGGGCACACCACCAACCAAAATGACACAAAATTACATTCTAACACAGTAATACATATAGTTAATATGTTTTTAAATGTATTTATACACTCAGTGTGAAACCTGGGCCTGTTTCGATGAATACAACATATATATGACTTCCTCTCACATATTTATACATGGCTATCATGTCTTCTCTCAGCCTTCTCTTCTTCAGGCTAAACATGCCCAGCTCTTCAAGCCGCTCCTCATAGAGCTTGTTCTCCAGACCTTTGTGAAATTTCACCCTGAGTGAAACTTGCTTCCAGTTAACTATGGATGTCATGAAGCTGTTATAAACAGTTCCTTTGGGGGGTTGGGGGTGGGTGGGGAGGCAACTCTAAAAAAATCCAGTAAAAAATTAAAAAAAAAAAACATTTCCAAGCGGAGAGGCTCAGTTTGTTTTTTGGAAACTTGTGAGGGGGCTGCTAGGAGGGGGGAGAGTGCCAATTTCCCACGGCACACCTGATGATTGCTCACGGCACACTAGTGTGCCATGGCACACTGGTTGGGAAACACTGCCATAGAGGATCTATTGATGGTGCTTAACCTATTATAGTTATATGTGCTTCTCTACCACAGGCAAAGCAAGCAGCAGAATTCCCTTCTGAGTCTGTATGAACTGCAAAATCCCAGAGAAAAGAAGAGCAGATGTGTCTAGCTCATTAGCTATCGATCTACATTTAAAAAACCAGGTTTCTTTGTTTGACCATCTAAATAAAAATAATAAAAAGTGGAGGTTTATGAAAGAAAAGAATAGGAAAATCTCTGGAGCCCCTCAAGTGTTCTGTAGAAAGTTCAAAAGGTGTTGTTTACCTATGCAAGATTTATGTGATTTTCCCCCTCTACATGTACATATTGTTCAGAATTGAATAGAAGTTTTGCTCAACATTTTTATGGAAGTAAAAACTTTCTGCCTCTGGTATCAAATCTTATATTAAAGAAGTGATGGCTAAAAACACATCTACTCCAAACTGCAGTATACTTGTATCAGTTAACGGTAATCACAATTTAGCTGCGTAACAGGGAGATCCCTCCGGTCGTATTTCAGTGGAGGGGTGGGCAAAGTATGACCATTCAGGCATTGCTAGACCGCATTTTCTAGCAGTTCTATACTCATTATAAGATCAGAAATGCTAAGGAGTTACATTCCAACAACATCTGGAAGGTTGCATTATTTGTACCCCCGTTTTAGCAATTCAGTCCCATCAATTGCCATCAAGCTGCTATTTGACAGGCTGCAGTGGCTATTTCACAAAGTTTTGTTTTTAAAAGAAATCCAAGTAGGGCTTGATATGTGATAGTCAAGGTGGGGAGCAGGTTATAGCCACTCTACTTGGCCTCACACTCCTTTTATTTCATGCCAGGTTTGAAATTAATCTGTTTGCCTGTCTAGAATTTGGACTTTCCAAGACATTGTCCAGCAAATGGCATCTTTCCCCACTCATTCACAACAAGATACATAATCTCTGAAGCTCTCCTTCCCAACCTTTGCAAAAAGAAAAAAAAAGAAGAAAAAAAGAAATTAAATAAATGGGTTGTTGTTGGTTTTTCGGACTGTGTGGCCATGTTCTAGAACAGGGCTGTCCAACAGACGGCCCGGGGGCCGTACACGGCCCCCAAGCCCCTTCCCTATGCCCCCCTAACCCCCTGCAAAACATCAGTTTTTTGGGGGGGGAATTCCAAAAAAAATTGATCTCCGGGGTGGGGGGGGGGCGGCGCGAGGAGGGGCAGGGCCGACGTGAGTGAGGAGGAGACAGAGGGAAGCCACGTCAGATGCCCGCGAGCAGCCCCGCCCCCACGAGCGGCCATGCCCCTGCTGCGCCCCCGCCCCTGCGAGCGGCCCCCAAGGTGATCAGTCACCTGAATTCCGGCCCTTGGGCCCAAAGCAGTTGGACAGCCCTGTTCTAGAAGCATTCTCCCATGACGTTTCACCTGCATTCAGTAAGCACCCGCTTAGGGCGCCATGTGGTCAGGGGCACATCCGGCTGCAAGCTTCCGTGCATGCGCCATTGGTGCAGCGCGACTCCAGCTGGACGGAGACGCCAATTGACCGAAACAAGGCCGAAAATGAGGAACTTCTCGCAGCTGGTGGTGGGAGGCTCCACCCCAGCTGCAAAAAGTTCCTCCTTTTCGGCCTGGCTTAGGGCAATTGGCGTCTCCGTCCAGTTGGAGTCCCGCTGCACCAATGGCGCACGCATGGAACTAGTTGGCCCCACACATGCCCACCCGGTGTGCATGTGCAGAATTAGCTGGCTCTGCGCATGCACACCCTCCACGAGGCTGGAGAGCGAGGGGGCGCCAAAATAATGTTCGCATACGATTTTAAATTATCTTAGTCCGGTCCTGCCTGCGTCTATGGCAGGCATCCTCGAGATTCTGAGGTCACAACCTCTGAGGATGCCTGCCATAGATGCAGACCTCACAACCTCTGGGGATGCCTGCCATAGATGCAGGCAAAATGTCAGGAGAGAATACTTCTGGATCATGACCACACAGCCCGAAAAACCTACAACAACCCATTGATTCCAGCCATGAAAGCCTCTGACAATAAATTAAATAAATGTCTATTTTTCTTTCATGTCATTCAAAATTCGCTCTCCTAGGTGGCCACCACAATCTAATGATAGAACAAGATCTTTAAAGAATCCTGACTTGGCTGGTTATTTCATCCTGAATAATTGAAACCACAATTGCCATATAGCTGAATTGTTCAGTTAGTTGAGTTCCTGGCTGATTATTATACAAATAGAAGTGGGTTTGCTCTAGAACAGGGGTGCTCATTACATTGATCGCGATCGACTGGTCAATCGCGAAGGCCGTAATGCTGGATCACAGGCAGGGCAGGAGGAAGGCTCAGTCCCGCCTCATACAGTGTTTATAGCTCCCATCAGAGCCGATTCTAGCATTACGCTTATTACACATGCGTGTAGAGCGTGCGTTAATTGGGGCACACACGCGCAGCGCCCCTCCCATCTTACTTTTTCTGGTGCCGTGCCCGACTCCTTGCTGCCGCTGAGCTGAGCCTCCTCCATCCTCAGTGCCAAGCAGGCCTGAGGAGGAGGGAGGGGGAAGAAAGAGGGCAGAGGGAAGGAGGGGGCGAGAGAAGTAACAGCAGCCAGCCACACCCCTCTCGTTCCTGCAAAAGGGTAGAGAAAATGGCGCGCGTGACGTCATGCCGCCGCCGTGACGTCACGCGTGCCCATTTTCCCTACTCTTTTGGCAGGAACGAGGTCGTGGCTGGCTGCCTCTCCTTCTCTCGCGGTGCCCCCTCCTTCCCTCTGCCCTCTTTCTTCTCCCTCCCTCCTCCGCAGGCCTGCTCGGCAATGGAAGCAGGCGAGGGGATTGGGCCTGGGTGGGCGGCAAGCAGCTTTGCGCTGCTCCTCAGGTGAGGCAGGGAAGGGAGTCTGCGAAGGCCCTGCCTGGGCGAGGAGGCCCTGCTGGAGCACTTCCTGACTGCTCTCCTCACCGCCAATCGGGGGCACCGCGTGACTCTGCTCCGCAACATGACTCTGCTCCCAAATGTCTTGGTCTATTTTCCCCAAACTCCAACAGTGTTCACATTTGGGCGTATTGAGGATTCGTGCTAAGTTTGGTCCAGCTCCATCATTATTTGAGTCCACAGTGCTCTCTGGATGTAGGTGAACTACAACTCCCAAACTCAAGGTCAATTCTCACCAAACCTTTCTAGTGTTTTCTGTTGGTCATAGGAGTCCTGTGTGCCTCATTTGGTTCAATTCTATCATCGTGGAGTTCAGAATGCTCTTTGATTGTAGGTGAACTATAAATCCCAGCAACTACAATTCCCAAATGACAAAATCATTTTTTTAGTGATGGTCACTCCTTTTAGGTGTCTTGTGGCCAAATTTGGCAGCAATTCGTCCAGTAGTAAGAAATCAGTTTGTGTGTGTCTACTGTAAAATAGGATGTGTGGAAGGGCCCTGGGAGAAGGAGGTTGGACTGGATGGCCCCTGGAGGTCTCCTCCTATTCTAGGAACCCGCTATTATCATCATCATCATCATCATCAGAGGCTGATTGTTTGTGTTTTTCCCTTATGGCAGAAGGAATTTGGACTGGATGGCCCTTTGAGGTCTCCTTCTACTCTAGGAACCTATTGTTGTTGTTATTACTATTAGTAGTAGTAGCAGCAGAGGCTGAATGAATATCATCATCATCATCATTATTATGAATAAATTCAGGGGCTTATTATACTCACATTTAATTGAATTCAGTCTTAAAATATATTATATGGCTCTCACTGAAATACATTTCCAAATATTTTACTTTTATGGCTCTCTGAGTAGTGGGTAGGTAGATCATTTTGACTTGGTTGTTTTATAAGTAGCTCGCATGCTGAAAAAGTGTGAGCACCCCTGCTCTAGAATATTTCACTATGTGGACTTGCTGGAACCACCTCTGGTCCATGATTCTGGGCTATCCTTGAAGGTAGTTCCTGACAATTATCCTGCATTACTCACACTGTGCATCCTCCCTCTTGATTCCTCCAGCCCTCCCCACAATGTTACACACATTCATTTAAAATGTCAGATCAGGCTAATCCTCATGTGACATTACTACAGATGGGCACATGGTGGTCTTTACTTAAACCTGATGCTCTTTGTCTGGCTAATCTGTCTGAAAGCGGGTTATTGAAACCAAATCAGTTTTAAGTACTTTTGAGGGTTACCAGGTATAACACAGCCACCAAATCAATTTAATTTAAAAACTGGCTATTATTAATGGATTGCTTTCATGCCTCTGCCTCTTGTAATACTACCACATCTCAAAATACTGTTATTGACTTAAGCACATTCCAGCGTGCACACATGTTCTATGTCTCAAATTGGATGGGGAAAAAAGATTCTCCAACAGATTTTTAAAATTTTAATTTAGTGCAAAGTTTCACAAGGCAGATGTTTGGAATTTGTTCAGAATATTCATGGGTTCGGTTTTATCAGGCGATCCTCAGGCAGGCTACCTAGAATTAATTGGCACTGTATGCTCACAAATTTTGGTGGCGTTTCGTGGCAGGAGGACAGTGTGACGCCCTGAAAACTGTAGCATCCAGGGACTATACGTATTTCATCAATGCAAAGTAATCAGCCAGAGAAGTTTGGGCAGTAGTTCAAATACATTTTAATTTCACAGCTAACCTGCATGTCTGCATTAGGCCATCTGGGTGGTATTTGATTTTAAAATTATGCACATGTTTATGGATTGAAAGGAATAAACCCTATCTTGGCTGAACTAATATAAAGGCTAAATCTTCTGTTGATGGAGGCAGGTCTAGCTTTACCTCTAGGTGGCTGCCTAAGGCAGCAGTTTTTTAGACCTTTCTTTTCTCAGAGCTTGATGTCTATTTTTCTGCTGCTCCATAACAGCAAACTGTGGAAGGAAGGAAGGAAGGAAGGAAGGAAGGAAGGAAGGAAGGAAGGAAGGAAGGAAAGGGGGGAAGGGGAAAGCACCCTGAATCCCCTCGGGGAGCTAGAGCGGTATATAAATAAAGTTTATTATTATTATAAGGGGATGGAAGGGCAGGTGTTGAGTTCCTATGGGAAAGCCTCTGCTTTCCCACAGGATCTCAACTTTCTGATACTTTGAAATTAACAAATACTCCAGTCATTTACGTCATTGGTAGAGATATGAAGATTCCACCCTCATTTGTAAAACGACACCTTCATTCATTTGGAATTTATTGAAGGTGAATTATTTATTTATTTATTTATTTATATTTATTTATTGGACTTGTACACCGCCACTCCCAGAGGCTCGGGGCGGTTTACAACATAGTTCAATAAAAACAAGCAATGAATAAAAACAAAAATGCAATAGTAGTAGAACAGTAAATAAAAGCACGGCTAAAATCACAAGCTTTCAAAGGCCTGTTGGAACAAGTGCGTCTTCCAGGCTCTGCGGAAAGTGGCCAAATTTTGCAGAGCTCCCGTTTCCGGAGGTAATGCATTCCACAGAACCGGGGCAATGATTGAAAATGCCCTGCGCCTTGCCGAGGTTAGATGGAAGGACTTTACACGAGGGATGTCTAGAAGATTCTGGTCTTCTGAGCGAAGTGATCTTGTAGGGTTATATGGAATCAGGAGATCCCGTAGGTACACTGGCCCCAGACCATACAAGTCCTTGAAAGTAAGAACTAGCACCTTGAAAGTGATCTGGTATTCAATTGGCAGCCAGTGCAGGTTCTGCAGTATAGGTGTTATGCGGCAGCTCGCGGGTTCCTCTGCAAGCAGCCGGGCTGCAGCATTCTGCACTAGCTTAAGTTTCCAGATCATATTCAAGGGTAGGCCAATATAGAGAGCGTTACAGTAGTCAAGTCTTGAGATGACCGTGGCTTGGATTACCGTGGCTAGGTCATTCCTTGAGAGATAGGGAGCCAGACGCTTCGCCTGTCGCAGATGGAAGAATGTGATTCTGCTGACATTGGAGATTTGGGTCTCCATTGACAGCAGAGGGTCCAAATGGACACCCAGGCTTTTTACTGATGATGACGGGCGTAATGCCACCCCATCCAAGGTTGGCAGTTGGATTTCCCTATCGCCCGGACGACCCAGCCAGAGGATCTCCATCTTTGCCGGATTTACCTTCAACCTACTGGCTCGCAGCCATCCAGTAACGGCTTCAAGGCACAGATGGAAATTATTGGGTAAGGATTCCAGCCGGCCCTCTATCCTCAGAATGAGCTGAGTGTCGTCAGCGTACTGGTGATACTCAAGCCCAAAGCTACGTACTAGTTGAGCGAGCGGTCACATATAGATTTTAAATAACATTTATTTCAAGGTTGATATTTGTGTTGGATACCCCTAATCTTGAAAATAAAATTTCCCTGTTATATGTGGCACTCACTGTTCTTCTTTTCAAAGGCTCTAGAATGATGCAACAGCAGAAAGATACTAGGAAAACAAAATGGTAACCATAGGCTTCTACTGCTGCTGGAGAAAGATAAGCCTTGTGTAATGATGTTGATTATTTGTGTGTAAATGTTGTGTGACATGTGTTAAAATGTATGTTGTTTTGAATGTTCTATGGTTTGTTTCTGTGGGTGAAACAGAAGGGAGGCATGGCAGAAGCTTAGAAGAGCTGTCGCCATGGCAACCAGGGCTAGAGGCTAGTAGAATGTTCAGGTTTGAATTCTACAGTTGGAAGAGAGCGGGAAGCCAACTGCCAAATGAGAGGGGGAGGAGTTATGTTCTAGTTTAGAGTGTCCTAAGGACTGAAAGAGAACGGTCCAGTGTTAGTGTGTGTCTTAAGGTCTGCTAGTGAGCAGTCCAGTTAAAGGGTATAGAGACCCTAGTTAAAGTTGCAGGGGTTTATAGAGGTTTAGTGGAAACCCTATAATAGGTCCCCATTGTGTTATGTAACAGAAAAAGTTGTGCCTCTAAGGAAGTTTGAAACCAACCAAGATTGTACCCATTTGTGTCAAAATAAATTGTTTGCATCTTAAAAGGAAAACACCTCTCCTGATTCTTTTATTGGTGGTGGCCCTCAAAGTCAGTGGTCAGCCGGATAAATGGTGGCAGCGTGGTCAAGTGGTCACTGAGAAGTTTTAAAACCCAGTCAGTTAAATGGTGAAGGGGTGAGACAGTACCCTGCCAATAAACGTGAAGTTGCTGAGGTAACTTCGAGGTTTCCTTGGATTGGAGGTCAGCAGTGTGGACATAGAAAGATTGTCCAGTCTGAGGCCGGTCAAGAAGTGGAGTGGTCACATATTGGCGGCAGCGGTGGGATCTTTAAGAGAGGGTCCACCCTGTCCAGCCGGTTGATTTGAACGTAGCTTCACCGCATATTGGCGGCAGAGCGGTGGATCGTGTAAGAAAACTGATCCAGTGCGAAAGCAAGGCTACCAGAGGAATTTGTTTAATTTCTCAGTTTACTGACCAAAGTCGTGTGGTAGTAGGAACTTTAATAGTTTAGTTTAAAGTTCTGAGGTAAAAGTTCGGCAAAATGACCACCAGGAGACAAACGAGGGCTTTGGAGGAAGCAGGGCAGCCTGAGGTTCTGCAGGAAGGAGAAGACTCTGAAATTTCAGAATCAGAGTCAAGTAAAATGTCTGGAGAATACCGGTTTAGGCTTGAGGTGATGAAACTTGAGATGCAAAGGGAAGAGAAAGAAAAGAGAGAGAGAAAGAGAAAGAGAAGAAAAGGAGAGAGAGATGCAAAGAGAAAGAGAAGAGAAGGAAAGAGAAGAGAAAGAAAAGGAGAGAGTTGCAAAGAGAAATAGCCAGGTTGGAGTCTGAGAGAGGGAATGCCTCTCAGCGTGCCAGGCCAGTTCAAGAGGTGCAGGCAGAAGGTTCTATAGACCAACTCCTGAGGAGATTCCCGAAGTATGTAAAAGGGGATAGTGTGGAGAAATTTTTGGTTTCTTTTGAAAGATGTTGCTATGATTTTGAAATTGAAGAGGAGAGATGGATGACATATTTACGACCACAGATCTGCGGACAGTTGCTGGAGATTTATAGCGATATGGCAGAACAGGACCACAAGGTTTACCAGAAGTTTAAACAACAGGTCCAACAGAAGCTTCAGTTGACGCCAGAACATTACAGAGTTAAGTTCAGGTCTTTGAAATAGGAGAAAACCGAAAGTTTCTGTCAGCTAGCATCAAAGCAAAGCCAGTATTTCGTTAGTTGGTTAAAAGGTGCTCAAATTACCAGTTTTCAGCAACTTAAGGATCTGATGATCCTGGAACAGTTTTATCAAAATGTTCCTCAGAGTATAAATGGTTAGTTCAAGAAAGGAATCCTGAAACACCCAGTCAAGCAGCTCTTATGGTGGATAAGATGGTGACATTGAGAGAAGGAGTTTGTAAGGCTGAAGGCTACAAACCAGTGGAGAAACATTGTTTCAAGAAACCATACAAAGTGTTGCCACAGTATCAAGAGGCTAAAAATGCTGCAGGAGAGTACGCTCGTTACAGAAGGCCTGAGGAAAAAAATTACCTCAGAGATGGCTCCCTCAGTAGTGGAAATCGTCCAAGCTTTGATATGGCTAAGAGAATGTGTTTTTCATGCGGCAAGTTTGGACATATGAAAGCACAATGTTATCTACATAGCAAGGAAAAATCTTCCTTATGTATAACTCCAATATTAGAAAAGAGTTTTGAGAAGGGGCTTGAGTCTAATAAAGGAAAGAGTTCTTCGGAACCAATGCAAGTACATAATCCCTTAGAAAAACAATGCCTTTTTGTTATGTTGGACACAGATAGAGATGACTACTTTGAACCACTTCAAGTAGGTCAAAACGAAATATTAGGATGGAGAGACACCGGATCGGAGGTCTGTGTGATTCGCCCTGAACATGTGCCAGAGGCATTCAGAAAACCTGTGTCTCAGCTTAGACTAAAAGGAGTAGGGGCAGTGTTGTGCGACGTTGTGTCTTTGCCAATCCAATATAAGAATTGGAAAGGATTTTGGGATTTTGCAATATATGAGGACATTCCTTTTGATTGTCTGCTGGGGAATGATATTGTAAGGAAGATCAAGTATTTAACAAGAGATGATGAGTTAACTGAAGGTCCAGTTAAACAGCAAGATGTTTCTTGTTTACCAGTTGATATTATCCCTGAAGAAAATCCTGAGACAAGTTCAAATATAATAGAGTTAGTGAAAACAGGAGCAGGAGAAGAGGATATTGCTAATGAGCAAAAGGCAGATGAAACACTGAGATCTTTATTTACTGCGGCTCAGGATGAGACGAAAGTCTTATCAAAAGAAAATCCTTCAAGATTTGTAGTTAAAGGACGAGTGTTGTATAGAGAGACCATGTGTGTAAAGTCTCCAGGAGGAACTAGTTCTTGTACACAAATAGTTGTGCCCCAAGCTTATAGGGAACAACTTATGAATTTGGCACACGCAAAGCACACAAGGTGGCCATATGGGAATTCGACGCACCACACAGCGCATCACCAGAAATTTCTTTTGGCCCAATATGTATCAGCACATTAAAGAGTTTTGTCAATCGTGTGATACATGTCAGCGTGTCGGAACAGGAAAAGACAAGACCAAGGTCCCCTAATTCCTATGCCACTAATTGGAGAACCATTTTATCGTGTGGGGATCGATATTGTGGGACCCTTACCAAAGGCAAGTCATAGAGGACGTCGGTATATCCTTACTTTGATGGACTATGCCACGAGGTACCCAGAAGCAGTGGCGTTGACTAATATTGATACAACCACAGTAGCGAACGCCTTGTTGTCTATATGGGGAAGAACAGGATATCCCAAAGAACTGATTTCGGATTTGGGAACCCAGTTTACGTCAAGACTGATGGAAAGACTGTTGGAGATGTGTGGAATTAAACATCTGACATCGTCTGCTTACCATCCACAAACTAATGGTCTTGTGGAAAACCTAAATAAGACCTTAGTAAGAATGATCAAGGCGTACACTCAACAACATCCAGCCGATTGGGATGAGAAACTACAGCAACTCCTGTTTGCATGCAGAGAGA
The DNA here is from genome assembly GCA_030556195.1 of Anolis apletophallus. Classification (NCBI taxonomy): domain Eukaryota; kingdom Metazoa; phylum Chordata; class Lepidosauria; order Squamata; family Anolidae; genus Anolis; species Anolis apletophallus. The sequence goes on along the minus strand of JARBWK010000005.1, from coordinate 115,363,721 downwards.
CTCCACAAGGCAGTACAGGATACAGCCCTTTCGAGTTACTCTTTGGAAGGAAGGCGAGAGGTCCGCTGGATCTAGTGAGAGAGCACTGGGAGACTTCCTCGGTTGCAGAGCCAGTTCCAGTGAGTCGGTATCTACAGAGTTTACGGGAGACGATGGAGATGGCAAGAGTTATCGCTCAAGACAACCTTGCAGCAGCACAGCAGAAACAGAAGACCTGGTATGATCAATCAGCCCGAGAGAGATCCTTCGACGTTGGTGATAAAGTACTATATTTGATCCCGGAAAGAGTCAACAAACTTCAATTGAAATGGACAGGACCATGGACAGTTGTTAAGCGTGCCAGCAGAGTTAACTACTTGATACAAGAATTACAATCAGGACTGGAAAAACTGGTGCATGTTAACTCGCTTAAACCTTATGTTGAAAGATCAGTAGATGTATGTATAATAGTTAATGAAGGTGTAAATGGATCGTTTCATTTCTGGGAAGGGAATAGGAAGGCTGACAAGAGTGTGAGTCAGGTAAAGCTTGATGAAGGGCTGACTTGCAAACAGCAGGAGCAACTTAGAGAACTGCTCCATAAGTATAAAAATTTGTTTTCAGATTTACCGGGAAGAGTAGAAAGGGTACTAACAACAAACTCTTAAGATGGAGTTTACTCTTGCAAGACTACGATTTTAAGGTAGTGCATGTGAAAGGCAAATCGAATGTAGTAGCTGACTCTTTATCGAGAGTTACTTAAATTCAGATTACAGAATGGATATGGTTTGTATATAGTTGTGTAAGTATAAATGTATATGTGAAATGTATAAGATTATATAATGTCTTGCTAACGGCAAGTTTTTATGTGATTATCTGACTATATTATATTACATTTTACCCTACTATATTTTATTTCATTCTGTTTTATTGGTGTAATATATATTGATATGACTGATGGTCTCTCAATAAAGATTCATTCGGCATTCGGCATTATTTTTAATTCACTCTGGACAGAGAGAATTAAAAATAATTTCGGGAGGAAGGAAGGTAATGTAATGATGTTGATTATTTGTGTGTAAATGTTGTGTGACATGTGTTAAAATGTATGTTGTTTTGAATGTTCTATGGTTTGTTTCTGTGGGTGAAACAGAAGGGAGGCATGGCAGAAGCTTAGAAGAGCTGTCGCCATGGCAACCAGGGCTAGAGGCTAGTAGAATGTTCAGGTTTGAATTCTACAGTTGGAAAGAGCGGGAAGCCAACTGCCAAATGAGAGGGGAGGAGTTATGTTCTAGTTTAGAGTGTCCTAAGGACTGAAAGAGAACGGTCCAGTGTTAGTGTGTGTCTTAAGGTCTGCTAGTGAGCAGTCCAGTTAAAGGGTATAGAGACCCTAGTTAAAGTTGCAGGGGTTTATAGAGGTTTAGTGGAAACCCTATAATAGGTCCCCATTGTGTTATGTAACAGAAAAAGTTGTGCCTCTAAGGAAGTTTGAAACCAACCAAGATTGTACCCATTTGTGTCAAAATAAATTGTTTGCATCTTAAAAGGAAAACACCTCTCCTGATTCTTTTATTGGTGGTGGCCCTCAAAGTCAGTGGTCAGCCGGATAAATGGTGGCAGCGTGGTCAAGTGGTCACTGAGAAGTTTTAAAACTCCAGTCAGTTAAATGGTGAAGGGGTGAGACAGTACCCTGCCAATAAACGTGAAGTTGCTGAGGTAACTTCGAGGTTTCCTTGGATTGGAGGTCAGCAGTGTGGACATAGAAAGATTGTCCAGTCTGAGGCCGGTCAAGAAGTGGAGTGGTCACATATTGGCGGCAGCGGTGGGATCTTTAAGAGAGGGTCCACCCTGTCCAGCCGGTTGATTTGAACGTAGCTTCACCGCACCTTGTAATGGTGATCAATAATAAATACATTTGAATGCTGGTACTGAAAAGAATTTCATTCTTACAGATTGGTTATTTTTGGCACATAGCTTGTATCAAGTACTTCCTGTTCACTCCATACTTTTGGTTCAATGAGAAACACACACATCTGCATATTTAGAGTATCATGTATTGAAAGTCTGGGAAAAGGAAAGCTGAAACTAATATGCAGCTTTTAACCACAACAAGAAAAAAATCAGAAGTTTTAGAACTGTGAAATGAGTTGCGATAAGTAGTAATAAATTATACATAAATTAGTCTGCTATGTTAGCATAAGTAGGTCTTGTACTGCTGTTATAAATTATTTCATATTTAACGTAATATTAATTATTCCAGCCTATCTTCATGTCCTGGGGTACCTTTTTTAATCCTCCTTTTTGTTTTGTTTTTGCATAGACAGATATATACAGAATTCTATTGTATGTTTAATTCACAGTTAGTGCTAAAGCTTGCTTGGCGGCTCTAGTCATTTGAAGGCTTTGTTTCCAGGTGGTAGGAAAATGCATGTTTCTAAATGGAATATTATTGTTTAGGAGAAAACCTCCAGATGGTCTCAAGATGAGCCTTTGCTTTCACTCAGTGTCACTACCATGGACTAAAGGGAACTCCAGACATCTCTTGGGGCTCTTCCACACAGTCACTTAATCCAGATTAGTGTGTGGATTAAAGAGATCCAGTTCTGCTCCTGAGAGTCTCCACAGGCACCCTGGGAACCGCTAAGAAGCTTCCATGGTATCCACAAAGCTCTCCTCATGCTGAATCAATCCATAAAACATGTTTTCCATACCCCATTGGGAGAAATGTACTGAGCAGAAGCAACAACCTCATCTCTTCCAATTCTAGGATTCTATGATGCTATGAATTGAAGGCAAAGCAAAAAAAGGGAAAGCGACTTCTTCTCAGAGGAAAGATGGGTGACTACCTTTTTGAGAAAGTCTTGTCCAGTTCTTGCATCTGGATATTCTTTCAGTGCTGCTGTTTACATGAGCGCTCTACATATTCTTCCCGAATTTCTGTTCTGGAGCGACCATACACTGGTCCGCTGCAGTGCATTTTATTACCAATTTTGGATTCTCTGGTGAGTTTGTAATGCATTTTATTAAGTGAAATGTGGGCTCCAGTGCACATTGGGGACATGATTTTTCTGGACACCCCCCTTCCTTCTAGATTTTCAGGCCTGTGTAGATGGGGCCTGGGTTTTCTATGGCAGAGATGCCTCTATTCGGGGATCTTTAGGGGCAACCAGTTCTTCAAAGTTCCTAAATGTGAATGTTAAAATTCCTCCCAACTTATGGATCCATCGTGGCATAGCGGTTTGAGTGTTGGGCTACAACTCTGGAGAGCAGGGTTGGAATCCCTGATTGGCCATGAAAACCCACTGGGTGACCTTTGGTAAATCATACCGACTTAGCCTAAAAACATGATAAATTCAGCTTCGGGTCATCATAGTTCTAGCTTTCTGACCTTCTCACGTGTCCACCATACATGACAAAATGTCCCTTCAAGTTCACATTTCCAACAAACATTTGAAACATTTCTTATGCATTCTAGATATCTTCATTGGTGTCAAAGACATCATCTTGTAGAAATTTGCCTTGAGGCCATAACATAATGTAGACTTCGAAACCTCTTCTCCCATCACATCCTTCCCCATTATCTATATACTATAACCCAGTGTTTCCCAACCAGTGTGCCATGAGCGATCATCAGGTGTGCCGTGGGAAATTGGAACCTCCAATACCCTTTCTTCCCTCTCCCGCCGAACACTTTTTCTTCTCCACTCGGGCTCCCTTCTTCCCAGCCTCGCTCTGCCGCTTCTGCAGGAGGGAGGAAGACGTGACCCGTGCGGGCGCTACTGTGCAGGCTCATCCCACGTCTTCCTCCCTCCCCTCCACAGTGCTCTCTGAACATAGGTGAACTACAACTTCAAAACTCAAGGTCAATGCCCACTAAACTCTTATAGTATTTTTTCTTGGTTATGGTAGTTCTGTGTGGGAAGTTTGATTCCATTCCATCATTGGTGGAGTTCAGAATGCTCTTTGATTGCGGGTGAACTATAATGCCCAGCTGTTGAGCAAGACCTTCGTGTGTGTCTTTCTGCCATTCCTGCCAGGATATCTATGTTGTGTTCATCGAAACAGGCCCAGATATCACACTGAGTGTATAAATACATTTAAAAATATATTAACTATATGTGTTACTGTGTTAGAGTGTCATTTTGTGTCATTTTGGTTGGTGGCGTGCCCCAGGATTTTGTAAATGTAAAAAGTGTGCCACGCCTCAAAAAAGGTTGGGAAACACTGCTATAACCAACAATTCTTATCCCGTTTTACAGAGTGTTCTTCACTTGTTCTTCCTCCATAACAAAAGTTTGTACATTTTCCCATCATGAGCAGACAATTCCAATCCTAACCCCGATTTACCTTTTTCGAAAACATACATCTTTTAGTCCATTTTAATTCATTCAAATAAGCATCACAACAATTTAAATGTCAATTAAGAAACCATAATTTAGAAAATTCTTGCATGGCCTTTTCAGTCAATCAGAAACTGCCTCCTCATGAGGTCCGTTCCAAGTAGATGAGAGAAGCATACATGATCAGTCATGCCATCATGGCTGTAGAATTCCCTTGTAGCTGTGGTTTCACTGCAGGTACGTACTAATATGCTTGTATGACAGTACAGTATATGTACTTCTCTTGCTATCATTGATTTTTGCAAACTTGGTAGTGATCATTCTATACTCAGATGGTCCCCAGCCATTTCTATATCCAGAATAATCAAATACATTCTGCAGCCTGCTTTCTATAGAATCAAATGGTCATGTTCATCTGCAGTAATTACTGTATATACACACATATAAGTCTAGAAATGTTAGTCAAAAAACCAACCTCTCCAAAACTGGGCCGACTTATCAAAGGGTCAGTGTTGGTCCAATACCTAAACTGAGTAGAGAGGTGAAAGATGAAATCTTAGTCTGTTTCAGGGAGGTCTCCTCTCTTCTCTTTGCTGCAATGCTGTTTTAAATGCGTGGGCAAGAAAATGGCAGTAGTGGTGAATTTTTTGTGCTTTCAAAGGAGCGCCGAGAAAGTAGAGGGAATTAGTGTTTCTTTTAGCTGGAAAAGATTGAGCTTTTAATTTAATTTTTTTTATTTATACCCCGTTGCCATCTCCCCGAAGGGACTTGGGGCAGCTTACAAAAACACTCCAGAGTGCTGCACATCAAATAAAAAAATGCATAAGCATAAAAACAACAGCATAAACTTACCATCACAACACGTTGAACGTACATAACATCACATGTAAAATGTTCAAATTTATAAAACACAGTGATGCCTGCGGGTAAACCTGGCTGTCTTCAGTTAAGGAGCTAAAGTGCTGGAGTGAACAATAGGTCCTCACATGAAATCATTGCACACTATGCAGAAGGCCCATTTAAAATACCATGTTTTTAGGCTAGATTGAAAGGTTTGGAGAGTGGGGGCTAACCTGATCTCTTTAGGGAGGGCGTTCCAGACCTTTTGCTATCCTACTCATTGAAAGAGAGTATCCTTTTGCAAAAGAGTTAATACTACTTCCTATCCTCTCAGAGCAGAGTGGATTTTTTGGATGTCTGGGTAGGAAAATGGTGGCAGAGTCAAGTAAAGCAGCATCTGGAGTATGTGGCCCGGCCCTTGAGACTGTGTTAGTGCTCTCCCCTCTCTGCAGAATAATAAAAAAATTATTATTATTATTTTCTGACACAAAAACACAGTATGACACAGCAAATGAGATATTTTTTTAACGAAATCCAGCAAATATATCTCGTTTGCTGTGTCAAACTGTGTTTTTGTGTCAGATAATAATAATAATAACTTAATTTTTCTATTCCGCCACCATCTCCCTAAGGGGACTCAGGGTGGCTTACAAAGGGAACACGCCCGAAAATTACAGATAAAAATAAGACACATTCAAATCAATGAAATAAAAATAATAAAAAACAGAATCATAAACAAAATCCTAAAACAATGTGGCTGTGATAAAAGTCATAGCTGGATTCAAGCTCAATTAGTACAAATAATTCCTAAAAGGACCCAATGAAAAGTGCAAAGATCAAATGTACGGGGACTAGGGCATAACCTTAGCAAAATGACAAGGAACCAATAGGAGGGCCGGAATAAAGTGACTCTTAACCTAGTCATAAGTCATCAAAAGTCTAGTCCCAAAATTTACCCTTGGTTTATATATCACTAATACATGATTTATATGTAAGTAGTATATATTAGAGTAGAGGACTGTATGGATACCTATTATTAGCCACAGATGTCAGAAGTGTTGTGAGATTTTTTTTATTTGGACTTAATTGGGACTTTTACTTGGTCCCAAAAAACCTTCTCAATGCCTATTCTTGTTGGGTGAATTCTGGGAGCATTGGTCTTAAAAATAACTTTTTCTAAGTTCTGATTAGCTGTCATCAGCAAATTAAGCTTCATGCTTGTGGTTCGTTTGTCTTTGAGAACGACAGGCTAGGTAAAAGCCTAAAACAATGCATGCATTTGGGAGCATTTGTGTGGCCAGTGACATGTTATAATACAAAGAGCTTTGATATGGCCCAGCAAGACATTTCTCATGTTCTGATGCTCTTTCCCCAAAGGACTATTTGTTTTGCTGTTACAGATCTGGAAACGACATTTCCATATTGGAAAAAAGGCTGATACGCAAAGACGGAAACATCATTTCTAGATATACTGTTTAGTAAAGCATGTGTCTGTAGAAACGCCGTTGCGTTGCAATGTCACTGTTGAACACGGGAGTAGGGAAGAGACGCTGCACTGTGTTTTATGATGTAGATCTCTCTGATTCACTGCCTGCTTCTGAAATCAAACACATGTTCTCGTCGCATCCATACATGCTTATTATAACTAATGGATTATTCATCCTCTTTTTTTTCTTCCCTCCCTCCCTCTGTGTCCTTGGGATAATCCTGTATAGGCGCATAAAGCTCAGATCCTATTGCCCATAAAAATTAGTGAGGCCAGAGTACTTCAGTAAGGTGTTGAACATTTTGGCCAGTGCAGATGGTAAAGATATGTTTAATAAAGAGAGAGAGGATTAGCTGGAACAGAAACCAGCTAAGAGAAAGGGGTCATTCTGTTTTATATGAAGCTCAGTGACATTTTAGGGACCTACTAACTGATTAAAATGGTATCAAAGCTGCTCCCTTGGACAGCTTGTCCTAATGCTGACCTGGCTTGTCTTGTCAATTGTTTTATCCACATGCATTATTATTTTTTCATGACTGTGTGAATAACTCACCGGCAGTCTCATTTGATCTGCCCTGATTAAAACACATTTGTAAATGAATAAGCAGCCCGGCCAGTTGCATAGATTCAACGAAATATGTTTAAAATTGAATAATTGATAGCTGTCATTGAGCCGTGAAAAGGAAATCTATATAGGTCACCTCAAAAATAAATGCATTTTTAAAAGGCAACTGTCACAATGTTTACTTCTAGAGTTTAAGGTTTCTCTTAATATTCAGAGGAGGGATAATAATAAATAAAAAAGACTACAGCATAATGTATAAACAACATTGTATTTTCGTTTTGAAGGAAATTGCCTGTTTTGATTATGACTCAGAATTGAAAAGGAAGGGAGGGCAGGAGTACTGCAGGCAACTTGTAGGGCTGGATAATATTGGCTATGCAGATTGAATTGTCCCTTTTCAAGGTTTTATCAAGGAGACCAGAGGAATTAAATCTAACAGTAGGATATAGCTTATGATTTGTTTCTGATTCATTTTTGTAATGCTATAGGCTGCAGTACTCCTATTGATCTAAATGCAGCTTGCTGCAGTTACTGGTGTTCAGAGTGGAGCCTACATGATCATCTAGAAGCTGTATATTCAGGTACCATCAGAAAATCACAATACCATTACCCCATTATAATTTGTTTACAACCATTTATATGGCCTATTATATAAATCTGAGGACACATACACACACTAATAGGTAATTAATTACATTTCAGAATAACAAAAGCATATGTTAAGTCACATTATAATAGCATTTTTACGAGAAAAGCATATGCCTTTTTTGTGCCCAATTGTACATTTTAGCCATTTTATCAGCTGTCAAAATGTAACTTCACTAAATGGTGGAATGGAAATATAATATGATTCAGGATCTAGTTTGTGTTGCTGCCTTTATAGAATCATAGAATCATAGAGTTGGAAGAGACCTCGTGGACCATCCAGCTCAACCCCCTGCCAAGAAGCAGGAAAATCACATTAAAAGCGCCACCAACAGTTGGCCATCCAAACTCTGTTTCAAAGCCTCCAAATCCATCTCAATGTTAAATTTGTAGTGACAATGGTGGCTTCCATGTGAGTGAATCTGCTCTAGGTTTTGGCTTACAGTTTTTGGAACTTCCCAAAATGTGGACTCCTGACCCTAAGTTCAGCACCTCAGATAAACTTGGACTAAAACATAGAGCAGGTTGATTTCTCCATTCACATGAAAGAGACCAGCTGTCACTGCTGCCTGAGCATTTCAAGACTCCGCCTTGTTTTCCCATCCTTGAGCTCCCAGTTGCCTGAGCTAGGTCTTTATCTCACTTCTTATCTGACTTGGACACTTTGATGATACACAACTATAGTTCTGATTCTACCTTAACTGCGATGACTGCATCTTATGGAATTTTGGAGAGTGTAGTTTGGGGTAAATATCAAGATTTTAGAGGATGAAACCTTGGCAGTTGAAGTTGACTCATACTGCTATATATGGTAGAAGGAGAACAACAATGTCGGTAGTGACATTGCCCAGGGGACGTCTGGAGGACTGACCCTGTGGGAGGTTTCTCTCATGACTCCGCATGAAAAGCTAGAGCACAACAGATGGGACACGCATGAAAAGCTAGAGCACAACCCTGCTCCCTGGATTTGAACCGCTCACCTGTCGCTCGACTAGTCCTGTAGGCACAAGGGTTAAAACCAGGGGTGCTCACACGTTTTCAGCATGTGAGCTACTCTTAAAGCAACCAAGTCCAAAAGATCTACCTGCCCCCGCCGCTGCACGCTCCCATGTGCTCCCGCCGCCACGCGCTTCCTGCCACTGCGCGTGCTCCTGCTGTTGTTTTCCACCTGCGCAGCGCTTCTTTCCCCTGCGGGGCATTGCAGGGAGGAGAAAGCACAAGGCGGGGCATCCAGAGGGAGCGCTCCACCCTGCCTGTCTCACCTGCAACGGAGGCTGCACAGCTGCTTCTGGACAAGAGAGAAGCAGGGCGCTCCCTCCCGAAGCCCCGCCTCGTGCTTCCTTCTTCCTGCAATGCCCCGCAGGCGAAAGAAGCACCGCGAGAGCGGAAGCCAGCAGCAGAAGCGTGCGTGCATGCAGGGTGTGCGCACATGTGCATGGCAGGAGCGCCCCATCTGGCTGGTGAGGCCCGAAGATCACTTGGAAGAGGGCCGAAGATCTACTAGTAGCTCATGAGCTACCTCATGAGCACCCCTGGTTTAAACTATTGTGCCATGGGCAGGGGGGGGGGTCCTTTGCTTTCATTTCCATTTTTCATATTTCCCCGTCCTCCTCCAGGTGTGGGGAGGGGAGCCATCGAAAAACAGAAAAAGGGTGTGGGGTGCATTATGTTGTGCACAAAGCAAAGTGCATTTGACAATGCCTAAAGCAGGGTGCATTTGGTATCATTGGTGAGAAAATAGGGAGCACACCCTCTTGATCGGGAGGGGGGGGGGTCGATTGGGGTCCCCTCCTCTTCTTCTTTCTCCTCTTCCCCCTTTTATTCCTGTTTAGGCAGGAGCCGGTGCACTGCTTTGCCTGTGGGCCTATATTGCTGTTAAGAAAAGTCTTGCTGGCCCTCGTGGGAGCTATAGTCCCAACACCTGGGAAGTGGCTTTCTTGAGAAGGCTGAACATTTGAGATCGATTTGACCTTTTCTCCAACTCATTGGCTTTATTGTGCATTACTTGCACATTGCCTTTATTAGCTCATCAGTTTGAAGCATTTTATCTTATCCTGCTCATGTTTGTCTGTGCTGACTGTGAACAGGATTATACCTCGCCTAGAGTTGTACCCCACTTTGAGCCACAAGGGGAGGCAGGTAATAAATCTATTATTATTATTATTATTATTATTACAATATATGTTTTTAGTCATTTGCTTTAAAGCAAATGATAAGTGCAAACTGATTTAAAAGTCTCAATTTTGTTCCTGATCTTTCAGATTATATACTGCATTAAAATAAACTAACATGGAGAGCTGTTTTATGATTTTCTTAGGAGCTGACAGAAAATATGTTGTGATCAATAAAATTTGCATGAATATCAAAAATAAAATAGGATAGATCCTTAACAAAATATTGAGTTTTCTGGTCTTTTTAATCAGTTGGATGTGCCCAATCTTGCTCAAAAAATGTAAACATCTGATTTAAACAAGCAGAGTTGTATATGTCAAATATGAAAATGCACATTATAGCCAAATGCTTGAAAAAGAGAAAGGAAATACCTTTTTCATCTTGTTTTTTCCAGGAATTTATTCACTTAACAGAAATATCAAAATGTTTCAAGCTCTTCCTTTCTTTACCTCTTTTGACCTCCTGAGCAATCTGTTATAATTACAGTGTTTTGTCTTTTTATAGTGTTAGATCTTAGCAACATCTGAGAAAAGATAATCCAAAAACCAAAAAAGAACAAAACAAGATTGTTGCTATACAGGGCCTTGTAGAGTCTGCTATTATGGAAATATTGTCCACTGACATGCCTAATAGGTGATGAGGTGGAACAAATTAGGCCAGCTTTTTCTATAGGGAAAACTAAGCATTATTGGTACCTCTTTATATTCTTTTTTTCCCTTGGAAAATGGGATGACTTGGGAATTTGGATTTAATGAAACACATTGAGAGAAAGACCAGTGTTTGGATCTTAATTCAACTAGTTTAGCTGGAGAGCTCCCTTGGAGCTAGTTGACCACAATGATGAAGATTTCATTTCAGCCATGCAGAAAGCACTAATATGGGAGATTGGGGTCTAGTCTAGTTAGAGATTATTGCAGATGAGAGTTACTGGAGCTATTTATTCCAAGTGGGAACACATTTGCTAATGTGCTACATTTATGTCCCACCTTTCTTCCAAGATGTTGAAGGCAGTGTACTTGGCTTTGCCCCTCTTACCTTTTTCATAATGATGAACTCTGTGAGGTAGATTAGACCAGTGTTTCCCAACCAGTGTGCCGCGGCAACTAGTGTGCCATGAGCGATCATCAGGTGTGCCGTGGGAAATTGGAGATAGAATTCCCTCCCTCTTTCTCCCCTTCCCTCCCTCTTTCCTTCCCTCTTTTTCTTCCTTCCTTCTCTACATGTTTCTTTCCTCCCTTTCTTTGCTCTTTGGTTCCATTCTTCCTTTTCTCTTTCCTTCTTTCCTTCTTTCCTTCTTTCCTTCTTTCCTTCCTTCCTTTTCTCCCGCTTTCCTTTCTTCCCTCTTTTTATTTTCCTTCTTCTTTCCCTTTTTCTTTCTTCCTTCTCTACTTGTTTCTTTCCTCCCTTTCTTTGCTCTTTCTTTGTGTTGTAGTGTATTTTTGTTTTTGTTTTTTTTTGCTTTTAAGTCTCTTTTGCTGTGTTTTTCAATGTTTTTATGAGTGATGGTTACTTGTTGGCCTGAGAGGTGTATTGTGTCCAGATTTGGTGTTAATTCATCAAGTTAATCCCACAAACAAACATTTTTGAGTTATGTTAATCCCACAAACAAACATATATGTGTGTGTTATACATTGTTTTACAGCAGATACATAATATTCAAAACAACCTATAAGAACACAGAGAGAGACTGACAGCTGTTGAGCAAGACCTTCGTGTGTGTCTTTCTGCCATTCCTGCCAGGATATCTATGTTATGTTCATCGAAACAGGCCCAAGTTTCACACTGAGTGTATAAATACATTAAAAAACATATTAACTATATATATTACTGTGTTAGAGTGTCATTTTGGTTGGTGGTGTGCCCCAGGATTTTGTAAATGTAAAAAATGTGCCATGGCTAAAAAAAGGTTGAAAAACACTGGATTAGGCTAAGAGAGAATGAGAGCACTCCACAGACCTTTAGTCATCTGCATAGCTCATTGGGGCTTGAACATGGATCCTCCAAGTCTCAATCCAATGCGCTAAGCATTGGCTCTGAAGTATGCTAACCTCCCAATAACCTGTGGGATTCCTGGTGTAAGACTCAGCTCTACAAGGCCTAGGCAAAATTGATTTGATTTTCATTTGGGGAATGGTGAGAGAAAGCGATCTGACATTTAGAAATGTCTTGACCAAGCAAGGAAAAAGTTAAAATGCTTTTGTTCAAGAAAAACACAAAACAAAACACCCAAACTGTCATTACAAGACAGTAAACTACAGCGAAACAAGTAGAAAATTTACAAACTTTGCAATTTCTGTCTGATGACTGTTTTCCCTTATTAGTCTACTATCTTTAAACAATAATGTAATCACACTTCTATTTATACCCACACTTGACTACTTCATAAATCCCAAAGTTGAAAATGCCACCATCATTGTTATGAAAAGGTAATGAGCAGGTCACAATCTTTGTTAAAGTTAATCAAAGATTTCTCCTTAATTAGCATAGTCAATTTGTCCATTCCTGCTATTTCATAGATTTTCATCATCCATTCTTCTTCAATTGGAAAAACTGGTGTAGCGGGTTAAAGCGCTGAGCTGCTGAACTTGCTGACTGAAAGGTTGGTGGTGAGATTCTGGGGAGTGGGGAGAGCTCCCGCTCTTAGCACTAGCTTCTGCCAACTTAGCAGTTCGAAAACATGCAAATGTGAGTAGATCAATAGGTACCGCTTCGGTGGGAAGATAGCAATGCTCCATGTAGTCATGCTGGCCACATGATCTTGGAGGTGTCTACAGACAATGCCGGCTCTTCAGCTTAGAAATGGAGGTGAGCCCCACCCCCAAAAGTCGGACATGACTAGACTTAATGTCAAGGGGAAACCTTAACTTCTGAGCATATACAATTCTTGCAGCACTTATCATATATTGTAATTCTCCCAAAATTTATTTCTAGATGATAGTTAAGCATTCACAACAAATAAAACCTCAGTCGCAAGTATAACATTAACAATATCTTCCAGCATCAGATATATTTGAATCCAAAATATCTGAGCCTTTCCTCAAGACGACCATATGTGATAGAATGTCCCAACATTGTGCTTCTACCCCAAATATTTGTTAGAATTTTTAGAAAGTCTCTCTGATGTCAAGTACAATCTGTACACCATCTTACAACTTTTTTCTTTCAAACCCCTACTCAAATAAAATTTCAAACTCTTCCTCCATATTTTCTCCCTTTGTTCTAACTGAATTTGTGTACTTATTTTTGATCCCATTTGACTATGCAATATTTCATTTGTTCCTCCTCCATTCATATTTTACCAGCACCTTATACATTTTGGCAATCAAATTATCATCATATGAGCACAGTAAATTTTCTAATTCTGATTCAACTGTTTGAAATACAAATGTTTGTTGTCCATCTTAGATGGCTCATTTATTTGTCCATAAGTAAATAATTGCATTGAATGACTCACCATCCTTTACTCCATTAGCACTAGTTTCAAATGGGAGTTGGTATTGGTTTTGTCCCTCTCTTCTTGGTGACTCTGTTCTATTGAGACTGTTCATCTCTGAAGAGAGAATGGAAGATAGGCAAAATCAGATCAAAGGCATCCAGGGCCAAAAGGTCCCACTCCACATAAATAACCAGTTAGACAACTCAAATCAATTGCCACAAAATAGAACTATCCATTTATATATCAGTGATTGAAACATTGCAAACTGGATGACCTTGCAGTTAGTTGTTGTCGTGATGCAGATGCCAATTAAAGCCAAACCCAGGAGTAAAAAGGAATAACAAAGAGTTTATTGTACAAGAAAAGGGAATGAGACTAACAAAAACTAGCCTAACCGGCAAAAACCCATAAAAAACTCACGGAGAAGCCCAAAAATTGCTGAAGGAATGATCAGAAGCAAACTAAAGACGTCATCTGCAACGTCCTCAGAGGGTTGAGCCAAAAGCGTAGTCAATAACCGGTCCGGAGTCGTGGGCAGGAGAAAGATGGAGAAACGAGGAGACAATCCAAGGTCCACAGGAGCTAAATGCGTGGGGGCAATATTCATCATAATCCCCACAAAAAACATTGTCAACCTCCCTCCATATATACAATACCATTCTTGTAGTTTGTGACACTCGCAGAAAGTCCAGAGGAGTTCAAACCCTGCCACAAAGAACACACGGGTATAGCTGAACAGAAAACAGAACATTGTAACCCAAAACCACCCACCTTTCCCAACTGCGGCAGCAGCATCTCAGCCCAAGAGGGCAGAGTAAAACCTCAACACATGAGTAAACTGCATCAGGAACACAATGCAGGATATCAGGATACCAAACAGGATACCAAGAACAACTTCTTGCTCGCCGCAAGGAAACTCCCAAAAAGCCCACATTAAATAGACCTAGAGATCAGACTCGCCCGAAGAAGACAACTTCCCCTGATTAGGCGATGCAGTTGCTTCTCTTTCTACAGCTGAAACCTTTTGTGAGTCCCTCCAAGATCCCCAGCGTCTTTCAAAACTTAGCGTATCCCAATCATTTCCTGAGGTTTCAGAGGGCCACTCATTATCACTATCAAACCCCAGAAAAGTATCACTACTGGTGGCTACATCACACACATTCTGAATTTCCTCTACTTGAGTCCAGTCTAATTCAGTATCACTGTCTTCTGATGATCCTTCCCCATCCCTGGGAAAACCCTCAAAGGACTCAGAGTCAGAAGGAGCCATAAGTATTTGCCGTACTCTCTTTCTTTGTGCCAAACTTTCCCTGCTGGAATTACTTGCAGCCCTCTTTCTGTCTGCTCCAGCGTTTAAGTTACTCTTAGCCCCACCCAGTTCCATACTACATTCAGACACTGTAGATTCAGCATCCTCCCTAACCCAACTCACAGGCAGAGCCGCAGGCTCAATCACAACAGTTGTCCTTACCAATATTGGCATACACAACTTGAGGGTTAATGAATATTCCTGGGATACTGTAGGTTCTATAGAATATGCATGTATAGTGAGAAGAATATAAAACCACCAATGAACACACATGAAACACACACATATTTTCAAAAAACAGGAGCAAAGCAAATAATTGACATTCCCAGTAACTTCTTGCATGATCCATTCCCTCCAGCATTTGAAATGAAGTTGTAACACAGAGACAAATGAAATAATAATGTTGACTATCACAGGCTGCATAAGAAGTTGGACATAAATATCTTCTGTTCGGCAAATGTTGAAGAAGACTATATTACAAAACTTCCTGCTGGGCCACAAACACACATCTGTAATGGTTTGTTTTCTACACAAGAAAAATTGCCATTGTCATATTCCAAACTGTGTTTAAATTGTTTTATTATAAACTCTCGGTTGGTCTCTGTTTAACTGGGAAATCATTCACTCTAAATTTATCTTCTCTCTGCATGGCATTGACATCTTCTGGCATTGTCAGCTCTGTCTCTGTTACAAAAAGATTCCCCCTAGAAAAAGAGATGATACTCCACTGATTTAGCAACCTCCAGAGCATTTTTGGCAATCTCTGTATATGTTAACTCTTCCTGTGTCCTGTATCATGTTAATGCTTCATTTAAGACACATTCATTTGAGCCTTGGCATTTAATGAGAAGTGAAGCGTGACTGAACTAAACATGTATTTTGCTTAATTTTTAAAACTGGAAAAAAAGATACAATGGACAAAACTGACCTGTTCTCTATAATTATCGGAAATGTTTTTCTCCCTCCTGAGTGATTTTCATATTGTGTTTGTGTGTTCATGCATGCAAAGTCCTCTGTCTTGTAGCCAGGATCTCATAACTATGTCTTTTCATGCTGCAACTAATGTCTGGAATCAGTGTCAGAACATGAGATACAGGGCATGAGGTATCAATAGTTATTCCTAAAGATGAGAAGAAGCTGGGCTTGTGGTGAGGGATGATGAGTACTATTGCGCCCCCTGAGGCTTGTTTTGTATCTGCACTGTGTACCTGTTTGCCCTTTACCTGCATGGGCCTTTGTTCTATTGTTCTGCCATGTGGACTGTGATGGGAGGAGCTGCGTTTGGTGCCAACCTGGCATCACCCTGAACTCCTCCCCTTCCTGAGTTTACCTGGGAGGCTGGACTTCCTCTCTGGCCTCATTCCAGGAGAGCACATGGACAAAGCAGGCGGAAATCTGGAGCCAACGCCCAGACAAAGCACCTTCATTCACATATAGCCTATCAAACGCTCTCAAACCAAGATTACAGTAATAGGAAGGCCAGCCCTTCACCCAAAGACTGTAATCTCTGGGGACGCAAGGACTTTGTGTGCCAGAGGACCATTTGAGGAGCAACAGGAAACCTGGAACCAAAGAAAGGCACCTTCACTCTGCAAAAGGTAAGTGAACGCAATCCCTTTTCTCAAAGGACCTTTTCTAGCAGCCAACAGCAAGCTTTTTGGGCCACCAGCATTTTTACTGGTTGTTATTAAATAAACTTATTTTGAGTTCACCCTTTTTAAGTCCTGAACTCATTGCTTAGAGAACCTCCAGGTCTCTTGTACATGGGAAGGCTAGAATGCGAACCCCAGGGCCTATAGAGCTCGTCCATCCTTTTAAAGCCCCTTTTTTGGCCATGGTGGGACACCACAAATACCTTTTACAACAACATGTTTGTATCTCATCCCATGTTGTGCTGGAGACTTGCCTTCTCCCAATATAAAATGTCTGATAGCAAGTTTTTTTAATTGATTGTATTAGAAAGGATCAAAAAGGTTGTGGGCTTCCTGATTATAGTCTTTATGTTTCAGGGCTCATTTGCATGAGAAGTGTTAAGATTTCTGGCCATTTATTTTGTTTCCAGATTCACCAGTTCACCAGTCCAGAAACTGTCATGTCTGAGGTGAATCAGTAGTCTCAGCCAGCACTGTGTCTTGACAATGGACCTCATCAGATGGCTCTTTGTAAGGCATGGCATAGTGGGGGACAGTGGGGGAAATCATAGAGCAGTGTAGGGAACAGACTCTCGGTGTTCCTTACTATTTGGGTCTGTGCTTACTTTCCCCCACAACGTTTCCCCACTGACCCCTGCTTCCTCTTTGGCTCCTCTGCTACCAGCATGGAGCTCTATGGAGTTCCTCCAGAAGTAGCCCTGGGTCATGTGATGGGTTCCGGTGGACTAAGAAGCAGAGAGAAGACGTTTCTCTCCGTGCATGTGTTGGGGTCGTCAATGTGATGCTGGAACCACCTAACTGCTGGTGCCAATGATAGCAAGAGAGGTCGGGGGCAGGGGGAGGTGACTTGTAAGTAACTTTTCTCCCGTAAGACTTCTTGAACAAGCCACAAGTAGCCAGAAGCTATGAGAAACATTAGTTACTGCAAAAGTGGGGCTCTTCTTCTGGGTTGTTATTCTGGTGACCATCTCAAAGTCTGGGATATTTTTATTTTTGTGGTCCAGAGCTTCAAAAGCAACCTGCTAGTTGAGACCTCTAAGAACCTGGGTGACAGTAACTTCACTATTTCATAGTAACTGTTGGCTTTTAAAAAAATTAAATGCAGTATGACCTGGTGTGGGACCAGTACCTACAATTCTATCTACTCGCATCTGACAAAACACAGCTCTCTAGAATGTTTCTCTGTCCTCCAGGTGATTCTATGGTATGCATCTGCTGGATACTACCATGGGGTTTTGTTGGAGGGCCCATATAATTCCTAGAGGATGCATCTCTAGGAATTTTCTAGGTCCTTCAACTCAATTGCGGTAACTTCTGGTGAAAATTCATTTCAATAGAATTTGCTGTTATCTATGGGGTGCTATTTCCAGAAATGTAAGAACGTATCCCACAGATATTGTGGTAGTGGTGGTGGGGCATAGTGTACATCATCAGCTGCCTCAATTAGTAGGCAGCTTAATACTCCAGATACATAAATAAAATTGAATTACACCAGTTCCTTGTTGGCTCTATTATTAGGTATTACCATCTCAGGCAATAACCAATAGAGGAACAGAGTAGTAAGTTCCATTTGGGCTGCCCTGTAACCGGTTAACTACCTTCCCTTGGTATTGTTGAACTAAGGATTGACCATCTTCATTTGGAGTGAGGAGACATACTTTAACTTTAATAACAAAATATTGCGCTACTTGATTTCTCTGTACAAACCAAATGGGTCCACTTCTCTTTTAAGGTATATATGGGAATAGGAAATGACTGGGTTCACTAAAGCCTGCAAAAAATTAAAGAATATGATTACCATCCACTATACAATGTAAAAAAGTAATTGCGCCTGGTAACTACACTTTTTCTAGTACAAGTTGGATTGGGTTGTTGTAGGTTTTTCGGGCTGTATGGCCATGTTCTAGAAGCATTCTCTCTTGACGTTTCACCTGCATCTATGGCAGGCACCCTCAGAGGTTGTGAGGTCTGTTACAGTGGATTGTTACAGTGCTAAAAAGTCACATTGTTGCTACCAATATAAATAATTTTGATGATCTATTGTGAATCACTTTTTCATCCAGACCTACAGCCTTCCCACCGCAGATTCGAAAGAAATAATCCTTCAGATTCTCCTTCTCATTTGCCTTTCCCTCCCGTCACTTAGTTTTGAAGATGAACCTTGAAATCCTGTGACATACAGAGTGATGCTACTTCATCTTGCCTTTGTTTCTCTCTCTCATGCAAACTGTGTGTGATGCCATGTCATTGTTCTGGGCACATCCTAGCCAACACCATGTGAGGTGAGCCATTTTTGCTTGGCTCTACCTGCTGCCATATTTATTTAGCAATAAGTTACACCATAGGAAGTTCCTAATATTATTTGATTTCTGGGGCTCACTATTACACATCAGAACAATCCTGGCATAAGGCCTTCCTAGCTTGGAACAGAGCTGGCTGTGAATGTCCTTTGTTATTATATAACAATCCTTAAGAGTTATTATTTTTAGGGGCTTTGGTTGTTTTTCTTCTTCTCCATATCCATAAAGAGGAGACTTGAGTTGACGTTTCGATGTTCAAGATGTGACTTGTTTGAAATGAGTGGATGTATGAGACCCTTGTTTTGCTATAGTTTGAAAAACAGAACTCTCCACTGCCATGTTTGAACATAGATTTGGCTTCTCCTCTGGTGACTCTGTAACATTCCTTGGCTGCTTTAGACCTCATTTGAGAAAGAGCAGCGCCTTTTCCTCTGTGTTTGAGCCTGTGCACAGCTTCTGATGAATTGGCAGCCAAGAGGTCTTAGCTAGTCCAGCTGTGGCTAATTTAAGAAGTCACAGGTGCAGCAATAACCAGCCAGCAGGAAGAAGAGAAGCAATGTGGATTTTGTTCTAGGGAAAAGATGTAGAGTCGGTCCTGGGGTTCACACCAGGATGGTTGATCAGGACAGCTACCCAGCCTCAGGTGCCAGAGCCAGCATCCAGTGACAGTGTCGAATATGAAATGGAGCAGAAATGGAGCTACTTGCTGTATATCTCCCACTCATTCTCCTCTGGCCACTGAATGGCCATAGGAAAGGATGCCTAGCTTGGAAAGAAGTGGGTTGGGTGCCTAGGGAGAAATGGGAT
Source organism: Anolis apletophallus (assembly GCA_030556195.1). Classification (NCBI taxonomy): domain Eukaryota; kingdom Metazoa; phylum Chordata; class Lepidosauria; order Squamata; family Anolidae; genus Anolis; species Anolis apletophallus. Next base: position 115,344,190 of record JARBWK010000005.1, on the reverse strand, counting down.
GAGTAACTAATGTCTAGCAGAGATTTTGGATGCTGGATCATGGTCAGGGCATAATAAAGTGGACTTTTCATGTTACAGTGAGGAATGGAATACCACACAGTTCAATTCCTGGCTAATACTTGTGCCTTCTGTTGTCTTGCCAATGTTGAAGTGAGAATAAGGTGGATGCAAGAATAGTGTGTTTAATACTAGTTCTAATTCTAGTTCTTAACTTTTTTTCGCAAACGAAGATTCAGGACGGATTCATCCCACGCTTTCTACAAGCGCGTTGATGATTCGGAGGTTGGATGTGTCCTTCGAGCCTGTGCAATGGACTCTTCTGGTGGAGCGCAGCGTGCACAGAACTGGCCTCACCCTTTAAACCAAAGGTTCGTCTGCCGGGGCCTAGCAAACTGGGACGGTGGCAGCGAGGTCCTCAGGTCATAGGTTTGGTTTGAGTTTCCTTCTCTTAGATGGTTGACCTTACAGGGTTAAAAGAGCACCATCTGCCCGGGTTTGAAATCAGTTTTCCTTCTCCTAGGATGGTTGCCAAAAGGCTAGAGAGCCCATCCTGCCCTTTGATGCTCTTTGTCAGACCCTTCGGTTGCGACCTGTCTGGCATGGGAGGCCCTACCGGTGGCTATTATGCCACCGCCAGCATAGCTCACAACTTCATTAGGGTACGCAAGCCTCTCCCCCACAACAAGGGGGCGCCAAGAATTCTAGTTACTGTTCAGTGATATGACAAGAAATGACAACAGCATAGTATTATTTATTAACATTACTTATATCCTGCAATTTCCCCTAAGCCAGATGGCTTAAAATTAAAACACAATAGAGTGAAAACATATTAAAGATCACCATTACAATGAAAGTAAAGTACCAACAGCATTTTAAAACAGAAGTTCTCTACCAGCCCGAACCACAGGAAGAACACCATCCCCACGTCAGCATACGCAAATCTGTGCTTAAGTCCATTCAACAGTTCACCTACCTGGGAAGCATCATCTCTTCAGATGCCAAGATTGATAAAGAGATAGATCACAGATTAGCAAAGGCATATAGTGCATTTGGAAGGCTTCACAAAAGAGTCTGAAGCAACAAGCACCTGAGGCAAAGCACCAAAATCAGTGTGTACAGAGCTGTCTATTCTCCTTTATGGGTCTGAAACATGGGTCACTTGTCGCTAACACCTACGACTCCTCGAACGCTTTTATCAGTGCTGTGTTCAACAATCCTAAATATTCACTGGACCGACTATGTGACGAATGTTGCTGTCCTTGAGCAAGCAGGGATCACCAGCATTGAGGCCATGCTATTGAGTACACAGCTGCGCTGGGCAGGGCACATCTCTAGGATGGAGGACCACCGCCTCCCAAAGATACTACTCTATGGTGAACTCGTCACGGGTCAGCGCAAGAGAAGCGCCCCCAAAAAGAGATATAAGGACTCCCTGAAACCACATCTCAGGCTCGGCCAGATTGATCACCAACAATTATCCACCCTGGCCTCACATCGGGAGGCATGGACATGCACTATCCACGATGCTGCGGCCTCTTTCGAGAAGACACGCCGAACAGGTCTCGAAGAGAAACGACAACACAGAAAGAACCGCAACTTGGAAACAACATCACCCAAGGAGACTTTCTGCTGTGCATTCTGCAACTGAACTTGCCTATCTCAGATTGGCCTCATCTACACGCTTGTAAAAAGCGTGGGAAGAGTCCTTAAGAATCTTCGTTCACGAAGTAATGCCTAGAGAGAGAGAGAGAGAGAGAGAGAGAGAGAGAGAGAGAGAGAGAGAGATCTCCTGCAATTTCCCCTAAACCAGATGGCTTACAAATTAAAACACAATATAGTGAAAACGTATTAAAGATCACCATTACAATGAAAGTAAAGTACCAACAGCATTTTAAAACAATTGAAAGCATACAATTCAAATAATTTCAAGAAGTATAAAAACAGTAGAAATGGTGCAGCACCCTTCTTTAAAGACCTTTCATTGAAACATTTTAAAGTCTGGGAATTATCTGGCTTTAGGGGCCAGATGGTAATGAATTCATTTTTATAAGTAATGTTCGCAGCTCTGGAGATCAAGAGAAATATTCAGGTATTAAGAAGGACAAGGGACAGTCCAGAGGCAACAGGAATCTGATAAGATCTGGAACTCAACTGAAATCATAACACAGTTGAGCAATAGATCTTGGATATTTTCATGATTGCTTGTGAGGGGATCTGGGATTGCCCATGATCACTGGCATGGCGACATCTTCATCTGAGTAATCTCCATCATTAATATCTGCCAACTTTTCTGCTCAGACATGTCTTGAGCTGAATTGGGGCACATAACTCTGTGTTTCATCATAACCTCCTCTGAATGAGTGCTTCGAATGGATGCCATAAAAAGGATGGATTTTAGGACACAGCTTTCTTGCTGAAATGGAAACAATAATCTATGTCTGTAGGAATTGTATCAATTCCCTGATTCTTGAAGTGGTTGCATGTTTTTTGTGTATTTCCGTTCCCTGAATGTATAAGACTGTGCTGTATTGCAGAGCTAATCTCCAGCTGTTTTATTTCCAGTTGCGATCCACATAACTGACTTTACGTATAGGCACAATCACTTGAAAGGTCAATTGAATGCACGATTTGCCAGGTTTCCTAATTCTCTCCCCCAATAACCTTGATATTCCATTTTAAACCGGAACCTTTGCACAGCTATAGTTTCTTAACACCTAGCACACACGCAGCTCACTGCTGGAGAGCCTATCTCCTTCAAGGTTAAGCTGAGATGAAGCTGTAACTTGCTTGAGATGAGACACGGATAAGCCAATCGAAGTAAATCGTGTAATAGAACCCACCCGTTTGCCAAATGGTGCTATCTGATTCTGATAATGTATATCAGCTGACAGATGTCTTGTTGAGCTTTGTTCTTCCCATTATAGTTTCAAAAGGTGCCTGCAACGAAGTACAGATGACTATCTAAGAAGCCTAAGGAAGTTAACTTAATCAGATTGCATGACAGCGTCTATCTGCTTTCAAATACTACTGCTATCATAAAACCAAGGAGTTCAAGGACATCTGCTCATCACACAAATAGCAATTATATATATTTGGTCCCGCTATACTTAAAATATCCATTAGCATCTGGATATTGTTTTTGTTAAATTTTTAAATATTGGTTTCCATGGTAATAAATGACAAAGCAGAAATGTGCCACATTTTATAGGCAATTTTGGGTTTCTGGGTCAGACGATTCTGAAAGTCACATCATATGTTCACTAGGGAAGGCTTGTAGTATTCTCTTCACTACACTCTTCTTCATGTTCTGGGGAGAAATGTTTAATAGGATTTCAGAATGGGAAGAGGAGACTATTGGAGGTTGTTCAACCTAGTCCCCTTTTAATATAGTTATTATAAAATCATTTAATTTTAGGAAGGGGGTACACTCAGAAGTTAGGAGAGTTTGTTGCAGCTTCTTTTTGCCTGAGCTTACTAGGAAGAGCAGGATCCCACCTCTCCTTTCCACTGACCCCTGGGCTACCTAAGGAGCCTGTTGGGCTTACACCGGAAGCATCCAAATGAAAATTAATTTGGAATAACTGTAATTATTCTGAATTAATTAAATACCCCATTACACCCCAGTCTTCCTGAAATGCCCAGGTCTAATGAGGTATTGGGCCTGTGGGGACTGACTACCGATTACTCCTGGGGGGTCAGTCCCCACAGCTATCTCACACTTTTGGGCTCTTGGAGGCCAAATGTGCGAGATAGCATCCACCCCCTCCCCCTCAAAGCCACCCCAAACTAGCCTTAAAATTAAAAAAACTTACTGGGCCGCCATTAAGCTGCTTCAGCAGTCCTCCTGGCACATAGAAATGAAGTGCCAGGAGAAGGGTGTGTGTGGTGTGTGATGGCTTTTTAACACCTGGCTGCTACTAAGTACTGTGGTGAGGGCTCGCCCAATCCCTCAAGGCTGGGCAGAAATACAGGGTACTTTTATATTTTGAGGCTGGAGAGGTTTCACTTCTTTAACCCTGCCACCATTAAACTCAGGGAGGATTTAAACACAGGGAGGCAGGACTTGATGAACAAAATTAACAGAGTTTATTTAACAACTTGTGAGAGAATCACAGGCACAGGAGGGTAATGGTTACAATGAAACATTGGAGCATGTGGTTACTTAATCAAAACTGGTACAAAACTTGAAACGAGTTACAAACAACGTAGCACCCCAGATAATACTGTGCTACGATATTATCTGCTGCCTACAACTACCTGACTCTGCCTATTCTCAGCTAGAGTCCTACAAAACCCAGCACAATGCTGCTAACTCTCTCAGGAGCCTAACTGACCTTCTCTGTCAGAGACTGACCATCAACTCTCTCTCCAGAGTTCTGAGCTTCCCCACTGCCTAACAGGCATGGTTTAGAACCCAAAAATAGGGAATCAAAAATCTAATGGGGGGGGGGGATTTTTTTTGGATTGTAGACTTACAAAAAAAATTCCAAAAATTTCTAAAATGTAACGTAATTACTAACGAAATTCGTTAGTAGTTTTAAAGTAGGCAAAGCAGGGAAACAGGACTGACACTGTTTTAAGCACAGGCAAATCAAGGGGCAACATTTCCCTTGGTTTCCTTGCAGGGAGATATAATGCATTAATATTATTATTATTATTATTAATATTATTAAAAGACAGGGTTTCTTTGCAGGGACATATAATGTATTAATATATTATTATTATTAATAATATTATAAAAGGACAGGGTTTCTTTGCAGGGACATATAATGCATTAATATATTATTAATATTATTAAATAAAATAGTTGACAATGCCCACCTCTGGTGCAGGCCTTGCTAATCTGTATAGTTCTCCTCACTCCAGCTTTTCCCCATTCAGTTTTACCATAGCACTCTAGGATCTCCGTTTGAACTCTATGGCTTTTCTTGATTCTGAACTCTTCCTTCTCCTCTCCGTGCTCTTTTCACTCCTGCTGCCCTTCTCTCAGTAGTTCGTATGTCCTTCTGCTCTGTCCTTCTATCTAAACCCCCTTCCTGGGTGTTTAAATCGCTTTTTTCATCAGTCCTCCAGCCCCTCTAGGAGTCCCGATCTGGATCTCTCTATCGTTTCCGGCTCCTTTTTCACTTCCTAAAGGAGGCCTTTCACTCTAATTAGGCTCCAAGCATGGAAAGGCCCCGATTTGACTGTGAGTTATGTCTGCAAAGCTATTTTGGAGGGGGAAATTTTCCTGTTGGGTGGGCATCCGAAATATTTACTAATCTAACGAAAATTTGGGCCCAGGGAGTGCGGAAAAGAAAGTCCACTTCCGGGATTGGCCCTGCGATGCGTATAAACTTGAAAGTCCCATACATACGAATCCCTTCCGATTTCTTTTAATTTTCATAACTTTTTTCTCATGCCTACTGCCTAAACTGCTCACCAACTGTCAGTTTTTAAAATTCTAACTGACGATCTTCCTCTGGTGCCTGGCCCAACTGCATACTGGCTCCCTAAGGTTCCATGTCCCATTTTCCTAGGCTAACTCAGCCTAACCTGGGACCCCTAACCTTACAATGGCTATTCCTCCAAAACAGACCATTAACTGGCCAACCCACCAAAAAGGGCTTTTCCTCCTGGGCTTCTTCTGGCCCAAAATATAGGCAATTCGTCACAGGGTAATAGCAGAGGGCTACACCTTGGTAAATGCAAGAAGCAATCTAGGTATATGAATCATGCAATAAACAAAAATTGTCAAAAATAGTATTCTATTTGCAAGTACATCAATTTTGAATAAGCAGTCCGCAATGGGAACATAAAGTGCAGTGTTGTAAGTACAGAGCGATTACACAATATAAAAGTACATCGCTGTGAGAACCAAGATCAAAATAAGGTCCAGTATACAGAGCACATGCAATTGGTCACAATAGTCATATACAGGAGTCTGTAGCTGAGAGAATATTGTTAGTATTCACTCAGTTCCTGGGTCGCTACAACAAGATAATACACAGTTGATACCTGTAAGGTGTTCTATCAAGGTAGGGAGCCAGTAGGGAAGTCTGTGTTTAACGGAGAAAGGAAAACACGTTCTTGGCAAATTCGTCACAGGGGGCAAGAGAAAATTTGCTTTTTGGCCCCCCTCCCCTGCCTCCTGGCATTTCTATGTGCCATGAGGACTGCCGGAGCAGCTTAATGGTGGCCCTATTTAATTCAATTTAAATTGGCCCCCCTCTCCTGACTCCTGGCATTTTTATGTGCTATGAGGACTGCCGGAGCAGCTTAATGGTGACCCAATTTAATTTAATTTATTTATTATTTACTTTATTATTTATTTACTTTGCTTCTATATGCCCCTCTCAGCCCGAAGGCGACTCGAGGCGGTGTACATATGGCAAGGACTGCCCAAAATAAACACATCAACAATTACCAACACAATCACATCATATACAAATTAGCAATTAAAATTAAACACAATATCAGCGTCTCATTAATAAATCGATTTTCAATTGCGGCGGTGTTGTTCCTTAGGTCTCAATTAATAATCATACTACATCTGCAAATGCCCGGTCAAGTAGCCAGGTCTTGACCTTCTTGTGAAATGTCAGGAGGGAGGGAGCTGATCTGATGTCACCAGGAAGGGCGTTCCAAAGCTGAGGAGCCACCACTGAAAAGACCCTGTCTCTCGTCCCCACCAATCACGCCTGCGAAGCAGGCGGGACTGAAAGCAGGGCCTCCCCAGATGATCTTAAACATCTTGAAGGTTCATAGGGGGAGATGCGTTCGGACATGTAAGTTGGACCAGAACCGTTAAAGGCTTTAAAGTCTAAAGCCAGCACTTTGAATTGTGCCCAGTAGCAAACTGGTAGCCAGTGGAGCTGGCACAACAGAGGAGTTGTGTGCTCCCTGAGTGCCACTCCTGTTATCAACCTGGCTGCTGTCCATTGGACCAGTTGAAGCTTCCGAACAGTCTTCAAAGGCAATCCCACATAGAGGGCGTTGCAGTAATCTATACAGGATGTAACCAGAGCATGGACTACCGTGGCCAAGTCAGACTTCCCAAGGTACGGGCGCAGTTAATTTTAATGATAGTTTGGGGGTGGGCTTTTGGGTATCTGGGTACCCTTCCAATAGTTACCAGGAGGGATGTCTATTTCCCCGAGAAAGTCCAGGTTTTGGGGGGAGGTGTGTGTCAGTTCATGAAGGGACAATGGGACATGTAATCCCATATATCCACAGTTGCAGGTAAAAACAGTAAAAGGTGGTTGATGGGTATTTGGCAAAAATAAAAGCAAAAAGAACCAAGTTTGGCTTTATACAAAAACACAAACCTTTATTTACAAAATATAGCTTTGAACAAAAAAGCAATAACATGCTCTTTCAACATAGTTCGTGTAGAGATGAAAAAACAAAGCAAATAATGCAGTTCTCTTCTTCAATATACTTCTACACATTCTTTAGTAACAGGCATTTGTGTTAATTCACATAGAATTGCAATTCCCAGCATCTCTGTTACCATCTCAGCATTGTTGCAGCTCATGAATGCATTTCTTCATATTACAGCATTCCAGCATTTCAGCAACACAGGGAACCATTTACTCCAGGCTTCAGCATCCAAACATTTAAATGCACTTCTTCAGTCTACAGCATTCCAGCATACCAGCATCACAGCAGTATATCCAGGAAACTTCAGCTAGCACAATAGCCAGCATAGACAGTAAGAAACTGCAAAAGCCTTCTCTCCCCACACACCAATCTGTAACATAGAAGCTTTTATACAAACACAGCTGCCACACCCTACTTGATTCAGGAAACACTCAGCTGCACCTATTCAATCATTTAAACAAAAGCTTTACTCCCAACATAAACTAGGAGAAACAGTTACTCATAACTCAAACAATTTGTTTTAAATCTTTACAGTCTATCAGTGTGGGTTTTTCCTTGTCTGGAAGCACCCTAAGTGCGAATGAGGGGGAAATAGATGCAATTTTAAAACAGCTGAAAATTAAGCAAACTTGTTTCTGCTAAATTGGGATAGTCGGGGGACATGGTTTAATTGCCATAGTTCCATCCTATGAAATTCTGGGGTTTGTAGTTTAATCAGAGGTACTTCAGCCCTGTGACTGAGAACTTGAGAAGCTTTCCCCTAAACTGCAAATCCCAGAATTCTATAGGAGAGAACGATAGTAGTTAAAGTGGAACAATAGTGTTCTGTAGCATGTATGGTCTGATTGTCCTTCATTACTGGCAAGTCTTGTGAAATATAGCACAACATTCAATGTGTTAGGAATTATGGGTGTAGCTACCTTTAGAGTGGCAAGGGCATTGCCTCTGAGACACAAGACAGCAGGGACCTCCTGCCTTGACTCCCCAATCTCTGAACTCAGGCTGGGTCTACGCTGTAGAACAGTGGTTCTCAACCTGTGGGTCCCCAGATGTTTTGGTCTAACTCCCAGAAATCCTAACAGCTGGTAAACTAGCTGGGATTTCTGGGAGTTGTAGGCCCAAACATCTGACGACCCACAGGTTGGGAACCACTGCTGTAGAATGAATACCACTTTTCTTGCCATGGTTTAATGCTATGGAATATTTAGATCTGTAGTTTGGTGAGTGAGGCACCAGTACTCTTTGCCAGAGAAGGCTAAACACCTTGTAAAACAACAACTCCCATGATTTCATAGCAATGAGACATGGCAATAAAAGTGGTTTCAAACTGTATTAATTCAACAATGTAGATGCACCCTTAGAGACAAGGTAGGAAGCACTGTGTGTGTGGTCGCCATTTTTTTAACTTTTTTTACTTGACAAAGGCACAATGCCTCAGTAATATTGATAAATCTGAATACGAAAGGAATTTTTTTTGACATTTGGTGCTTGATAATCAGAAGAAAAACACAAGGGAAATGTCAAAACACAAAATAGATTTTATGATCATGTCAAAGTTGTCTTCTGAGCAAGGGCTTCCTTAATTTTCAAGTGTAAAACCCATCCTAAAAGTAGGTACTATGGCATTGCCCTGCTCCCCTTAATCTTTTCCGTCTATCCGTGAGTTTAATTCATTTGAAGAAAAGGAAAGTAAGAAAGACGAGGGAAAAGATTACTCATCCACAATGATTTGGAAAAGACTGCCACTTTCCAGCAGAGGGCAATAATATATACATTTATATTGCAAGCTAAATATGTAACTAGATAAAGGAAAAAGGGATATCAAAAGGGCAAGCCCAGGTATTAAAAATTGTCTTTCAATATCATTGCCCCCAAATCCTCACAACATAAAATGCCATTCGGTTTGGATGAAGAATTTTCCCTTCACTACTACTACATTAATTTTAAAGCACTTTTTTTTGAAGAAAGAGACAAATATCTTTCTTAAATGATCATAACAATTACAATAAATATTTAATGTTGCCTTTCCAATTGCACTGTTTCATCAGAAACACATATTTTATATCTACCTTCTGTTTTACAGTTTGAAATACTGCAAAGATTTAAACATTAATGTTTATGTACATTGGACAAACATGTGGAGCAATTCTGCCTGTTTCCTGACTTTAAAAAGGTCATCACACAGAAAAATAGAAAAGGGATGTCTCCTAGAAAAAATGTACAAAAAAGAAAAGAAAAGAAAAGAAGAGGATATTGGTAGAAGCCCATATTTTCCTATATTAGGTTCATTGTATGGGCTGCTGAGCCTGGAAGAGCCTCCATGAAAGGGAAAATCCACGAATAAAGACAAAGTTAACATTTTACCTGAGGCAACACCTCTCCAGGAATTTCTAGGTATTTCAGAGTGACTCCATGGTCAGGTTCTACTGGGAAATGACTGTACCAACTAAAGGGTCTGAAGCATATAATATCTCTCTTTAAATTTTGTGTATTTCACAAGATATAAAGTCATTTAAAATACTATCACACATTATAATAACAACAATGTTTGCCGTGTGGTTCCCTCCCAGTGTTTTTTGTCCAAACACAATAGTCAAATACCGCAGGTATAATGCCTATCAATGTTCACCAGTAAAGGGTTTTTAAAAATCCAATTTCAACAAAATGTTCCATAAATTCCCGGTGCTATCTTCTCACCGCTCCTCCTGGTTAGGAAACCCCAATAATCCAAACGTAAATTTGTAATCCATGTGTCGCTCCTCCTGGCTCGGGAGCCTCGATAATCCACAAATAAATTTGTAATCCTCAAATAGATAATCCACAAATAGGTAGGTATATGGTAAGTCGACTTCAGCCGACGAGGACACGAATGCGTGGGTCCCTTCTCACGTTTCGACCTCTACGGGTCTTTATCAAGGCCAATCAACTATCTTGTAGTAACCTCCGGTAAATACAGACATGCACAGCAAAGTATATCAACAATATAGATTTCCTGTGTAGAAACATAATATACAATAGAAATACTTGAAACCGTCCCTTATAAAGCAACTATACATATTATTATATCCAAATATTTTATATAAATTGTATCATTAGAAGCATACCTATCCCATAGAGTTGGAGGCTTCCCTCTATGGAAACTCAGTGGCAAATGCGTTCTCCAATAGTAAACCTAGGCATTTGAACATTTCAGAACTTTATCAAAATTTCAGTATTATTTTATTATTGGCAATCTTTAAGACAGAACCAATTAGGAACTGCCATTTATAATGAAATTTTGAAAGTTTTGTTAGAGTTCTGAAATGTTCACTACCAGAACTTTTGTTTTGTAAGTACTTTTGAAGCATTTAGAACCATGGATCAACCAGGCCTTGTAATTACTGCTCTGTCTCCTGTCCTTAGAATAATGGCGATAACTGTATCTTTGGGCTGCCACAGGAAAACATCACAAAACAGAATATGGAAAAAGAAACAATTCCAATCACACTTCAATTTTGCCGTTTTTAACCATTTCTATGCATAGGGACACATCTGGAGACAATTCCTAGGCATCTTTAGAATCCTTGCATTTTCAAACACTCGAAACAGGCTCGAATAGGAAACCCATAAACGTTCTGGTGTCATCTGATGGGCTCTGTGATACTCCATAGGGTTCTGTGTTTTAAGGGTCTAGAATGCTTAGAGAAATACAATGGAATGAGTTCCCTTCAGAGATGTTCTCTGTTGAAATTTCTAGGTGTTCCAGACTGACTGGTCCCCGTGTACAACTGGTGGGCCACTGTGTGATACAGAATGCTGGACTAGATGGGCTGAGGTCCGATTCAGCATGGCTCTTCTTATGTTCTTATGACTGGAGGAAGTTACACAAATGAGGACTTAGAGATTTCCCCAGAGAACATTTTAATTCAATCCATGATAGCCATGTATAAGTATGTGAGAGGAAGTCAGAGGGAGGAGGGAGCAAGCTTGTTTTCTGCTGCCCTGGAGACTAGGATGTGGAACAATGGCTTCAAACTGCAAGAAAGGAGATTCCATCTGAACATTAGGAAGAACTTCCTGACTGTGAGAGCTGTTCAGCAGTGGAACTCTCTGCCCCAAAGTGTGGTGGAGGCTCATTCTTTGGAAGCTTTTAAACAGAGGCTAGATGTCCATCTGGGGGGGGGGGGGACTTTGAATGCAGCTTTCCTGCTTCTTGGCAAGGGGATGGACTGGATGACCTACGAGGTCTCTTCCAACTCTACAATTCTATGATTCTATGGTTCTAATCAAATCCGCAAAAGTCACAACTGCAAATTTGAAGGTTCAATTGAACATTTGGTTGGAGGTGTATGTATGTGTGAGAGCCAGTAATATCAGACATTGCAAAGAACAGGAGCAATTGAATATTCTGAAAGTTAAAACACATTAAAAACATTCGTAGAAAGTTAGTGTGAACACTTGTGAGCTTCAATCACAGTTAAGTAAGAGAAGGACTTGGCTAACTCCAGCAGGAAGGACTATCCAAAGGAACGGACTGGCATGTTACAAACTCTTCTAAGGTGTTTCTGGGAAATGATGCATTTCCCAACCTCCGAGCACATTAATAAGTGTTTTAAAAGACAAGTGTTCATTTTTATAACCTTAAGTAACAGTTTTTTTTAAAATTTTAATAGCATTAAACTACGGTGCATATTTCTTGATGCTAATGGGTGTGTTAATTTCCATATGGCATTTTCTTACGCCATTTTTAATTCAGCTCCCTTTCCTGTTTTTAGTATAATAATTGCTTACAGTATTCTGACTTGATTTTATATGACTAATTAGAGTCATGCTGAAAAAAAAACAGGTTTGCAGGTAATATTGAAATTAAATATGTTAATTTGTACCGCAGAGCGCAGATTTTATATGAGTTTTAATTTGGTATAGAATCCATAGTTCTGTATTTATCAAGTGCCCTTGAAAGCCTGCTCTGTTTTTCAAACATTAATACCACAGGGAAACCAGTATACAAACTTATTGCTAAGGGCTATTTCAATATAAATTAAGTGGTCGCTAACATGGAACGATGGCAGTATTTTAAATAAATATAAGTATTACTTTAGGTTCATTGTGAAGTTAACATAGTTCAAATACATAACATGTCTGTATGCTGAAAGAAGTAAGAATTTACACACATACATATATATTTATTAGGGTGGAGGGGTCTAATGATCCTTTCCATTGAATGGTTTGGTTTTTCTCACACAGGACAGCTGCTGATGTTCAATTCTTCCTTCCATTCCAGGTTTCTCTTCCACATTGGCTATGACTAGTCAGAATTGTGTGCATGGAAATCACAATTCATAACTTTTCTGTTGCAGAAGAATAAATAAACCCCATATGACTTGATAGATGTACTGCCTGCACAAAACACAGAAGGGACTCCTTATCAAAAAACGCTAAAACACACAAAAAGCTAAACCTTACACAGTAAATATGCAGTAATAGTATCAAAATAGCAAATAGAAGATAACAGGCCTGCATGGCACTGAGATTATAAATATATGCAATGAATGCGAGTGGGACCTGACCAAACTATTCCGACAATAGGTCTATGTATATATGTGTTGTCTGCAAGTAATACTATGAGCATTGGATGCTAGTAACAGAGGACATGGGAAAGACCATGAGCTATTAATACACAAATTCAGGGTGTGTTCAATCCCAAATGAGTCTGTAATGCTTCACTCGTGCCCCATAGACATATAAAGGTATATTCTTTTGAACACCTCAGTATGTAGACACACAGATAAACCAAGGAGGACCCGTAAGAAGATATAAGTATATCACAGTAGTAAGGTAATGTATTACCTCCAGTGGCTTGTGCCATTTGTATAGAGAGTTCACGTTTGTGTAAATACAAAAAAACCAGTCCAGCACAGCAGTATCCGACGCTGTGCTACTTCCGCGTCTGTGTCCAGACGTAATGAAGGGATGGCCGATATCCTGGGTCTATGGAGTCGCGGCCGAAGAGCGTCACGGCAGGCCACAGCAAGCTGATGACGTAGCGGCGTGCGTGGACCAGAATACCGATAAAGCAAGTCGGTCCTAGAGCGTGAGGCGCAAGTTCCCCAGCCTCCGTATACAATGTCGGGCTCAATGAATGGATCTCAGATGGAATCGTCTGATGATTCACTTGAAGGGTCGGAAATGTGTTCAGCAGTACAAGGCCAAAGCAAATGAGTGCCGACTGATGGATCCGTGGGCACAGCTGATGCAAAGGGCTCATATAAATAGCGTGGATAATCCAACCTCCGTACTGTGGGGGGCCCTTAATCTAGGATCCACGATAAGCAAAAATCATAAGCACAGTTTGGTCGTGTCCATGTATTTATCAACCCGGAAACTTGACGTGATGGCTGGTCCTCATCCTGAGATTCTTTGAACATGATTCCGAATGGGTCTTATCACATGACGTTTGCCCCATTGGAATCCATCCGCAAAACGTTGCAGAAACAGAGTAATTGCAAACAGGATTCTAATTGCTTTTTTTGATTTAGGATTATTTTATACATTGCTGAGGGGCTGTTTTTACATGTGATTGAAAATCAGTAAACATCCCATCAGCTAAAATCTCATGAGAACAGTAGTTCAAGACTTCCAGGCTACGTCATTGCACAATATTAAAAAAAAAGTGATGTAGGGGACATTCAAACATATTGGGAGAAGCCAGGCTTCCGTGGTATGATGAGTCAACAAGCAGTATTTTCTCAATGTAAGCATCATAGTCCTCAGGTGTGATGCATAGTGACTGCATCCCATCTCATTACAGCAATGTTTCCCAACCAGTGTGCCGTGGCAAACAGGTGTGCCGTGGGAAATTGGCACTCCCCCCTCCTCCTAGCAGCCCCCTCACAGGTTTCCAAGAAACAAATTGAGCCTCTCCACTTGGAAATGTTTTTTTTTACTGTTTTACTGGATTTTTTTAGAGTTGCCTCCCCCCCCCCCCAAGGAACTGTTTATAACAGCTTCATGACATCCTTAGTTAACTGGAAGCAAGTTTCACTTAGGGTGAAATTTCACAAAGGTCTGGAGAACAAGCTCTATGAGGAGAGGCTTGAAGAGCTGGGCATGTTTAGCCTGAAGAAGAGAAGGCTGAGAGAAGACATGATAGCCATGTATAAATATGTGAGAGGAAGTCATATATATGTTGTGTTCATCGAAACAGGCCCAGATTTCACACTGAGTGTATAAATACATTTAAAAGCATATTAACTATATGTATTACTGTGTTAGAGTGTCATTTTGTGTCATTTTGGTTGGTGGTGTGCCCCAGGATTTTGTAAATGTAAAAAATGTGCCGTGGCTCAAAATAGGTTGAAAAACACTGCATTACAGTATGTATCCAGTGTCTATGGACAACGCCGGCCCTTTGGCTTAGAAATGGAGATGAGCACCAACCCCAGAGTTGGACACAACTGGACTTAATGTCAGGGGAAAACCTTTATCTTTACCCACTGATATAAATTGATTATATCTCAAGGTCCAAAATGTGAGATCTACAGTTGCAGGCAATCACATGCTGTGATAGGCAGAAGACTTCTTCTACTACTTGAAGGAGCTCTTCTTACCTCTTTTAAATATATGTTAAATGCATTTTCTTTGGATCCACACTGCTATATAATCCAGTTTCAGAATACAGATTAACTTCATTGAACTGAATTCTATGGCAGTTTAGACTCCTGTAATCCAGTCCAATCTACATTATATGAGTTTACAGTGATCATTATAATGCAGTTCAATCTGAATTATATGGCAGTGTAGATGGGTTCTTATTTTAACCTATTATGGAGTATCCTTTGAACTTGTGCATGGAGATCTACGTGACTTGAAATGTACCACAATGAACTCTCCTTCTGTGGCATCCACTTTAGACTAGTTAACTTTCTGTAGGATTAATATTAAGCATCCACTGATCAAATGGCATTGCCAGCAGTACTTACCAATAATGCCCTACTACATTGTCCATACATTATGCATTTTAGGAAAACTCTACTTGGTTTCTTCATTGAAGCTATTAGTTTCCTTTTTCCAACAGGTATTAGTACTTTGCCAGAGGCAACTGGAGCAGGTGTCTGTTGGAATAGCCCTTGTTTCCATCTGGTTCCTCACTGATGCTGTTTGTTTCTTGTTTTTTTCCAAGTAATTATTATACAGAACTGTTCTTTGTGAAAGGCGTCTGTCTTTGGTACAATCTGAAGGGCAGGTGCCAACGGACTCTTGACCTCTGGCTTTTAATCCATGTCTGAAGTCTGAGACTACTGAATATCAGCAGGCCATCTACCATGAGTAAGATAATGTCAAAAGCATTGAGAATTACCAGTAATGCCATCCTGCTTCCCGAAATGGAAGATAAAGTAGCTACTGTTGTAAAACAGTTTTGACAAGGAAACAACCTTTGCTCCATAAAGATTGTCCAGATTATAGGAGTAGTCCTCAGATTTAGCAAAAATCAATAAAGGTCTCCCCCTCTCCAGTTGTGGATGCATTAGAAAGGGGGGTATTGAATAGGAAGAACAATGAATTGGAGACTTGGAAGAAATTGTATCAGGAGATTGGAATATGTTTGAAAAAGCTTTTCATTCTTCTGTCAGTAACCTGTTTAGAGTTGTTTCCAGCGGCAAATCTTCCTACTTGTTATGTGATAATTATGATGCCCATAGACTCAGACCTGACAATCCTCCCCCCACCCATCAGATACATATGCTGTAGTCAGCCTTCTGTATCCACAAATTCAACCATCCAGATTCAGTCATTCATGGCTTGAAAATATTGCAGTATCCCCTAACCCAGTGTTTTTCAACATTTATTACATTTACAAAATCCTGGGGCACACCACCAACCAAAATGACACAAAATGACACTCTAACACAGTAATACATATAGTTAATATGTTTTTAAAATGTATTTATACACTCAGTGTGAAACCTGGGCCTGTTTTGATGAACACAACATAGATATCCTGGCAGGAATGGCAGAAAGACACACACGAAGGTCTTGCTCAACAGCGGCCCTCTGGGTGGTTTGGACTTCAACTCCCACCATTCCTAACAGCCTGAGGCCCTTTCCTGCTTAAGTGACTGAGGGGAAAAAAAGAAAAGGGCCTGAGGCTGCTTGAAATGGTGGGAGTTGGAGTCCAAAACATCAGGAAGGTCCAAGTTTGCCCATGCCAGCTTTCGATTCCATCGCCACATCTATCTTCAGTCTCTGGCAGTTTGAATATATGTGATTATCTACATGATTTTCTACCTTGTCGCTATGATTATGGCGCTGCTTCTTTAAATAGTCTGCAAACTGACTATGTTATTGTGCGGATCCCGGAACTGTCATTGGATAACATAGTGAGGATACACTTTGTTTTTTGCAAATATCGTGAGTTTTCCATAGAGGAGCACTCTGTGAACTCGCTACTTCCTGGTTCGCAACTCCTCCGCTCTCTGTGGCGACCACACCGAACTACCTTATGTAAGACTTTTGATTTTCTCCAGCAGGATTGGGTACTTTGAATGTGTTTTTTGCGTATGATTATGTATGATTAATTGTGCATTTTGTACTGTGAAGTAGCAGTGCTCCTTTAATAAGTAAGGGTATTGGAGGTTCCAATTTCCCACGGCACACTGGTTGATGATTGCTCACGGCACACTAGTGTGCCCCGGCACACTGGTTGGGAAACACTGCCCTAACCCAAAAGGCACACTTTGATTTTGCTCTTTTATATAAAGAACACCTCTTTATTGTGTCATTGTCAATAATGGGACCTGAGCATCCATGGATTTTGATATTCACAGGGGCTACTGGACCAAACCCCAGCAGATATCAGGGATCTACTATATATGACAAACTTATTCTGTTCAAAATTTAATAACACTGGAAACCTAATAATCAGTTCACCTCCTGTGACAAGAGCAAGAGTTCTGCAGCTACCCATCATAGTACCACCAAAGAAACAAATGAAATGCCTAAGGAATTAATTGGTTTTATAGTAGTATTGGCATCCAGTCCCCTCTGAGGACAACCAGCTTTTAAAGAAAAACAAGTATATTCTCAATAGTTATTCAGACTGAAGTTAAACACAACACTCATTTGGTAAGCTCATTGCCAATGTGTTGACGAATCAAATTTCTCAGTACAAGCACTACAGTTAACGGTCCACAATGTTAAATTTAAATTGGCTTCCCATTAAAAAAGTGAAATATAGGCCTCTTGGTTTTTTTTGGAATTAGTACATTAACTTTTTTCATTGCCATGAACTCTTCAGCAGTTCAGCAAACATGAAGCTTCATTCTTCAATAGGAGAGGTGCAGTTCCTAGCCTCCAAAATATGGAAATTGTCAAGAGTGTTGGTTTTAGTTTTCTTCTCAAATCTACTAATTTACAGTTTTAGAACTCTACTTATTTGCTCTAAATATACATAAAAACAAGGGAATAAATTCACATGTAGTAGTCGATTGACATATTTCCCAAACAAAAATCACAACACTGTGTAAGGTTTCTCAGTGTACTTGTTTGAATATGGATTAACAATGCTAAAGTTTACACCATCTCGATTATTTGGTGAGGGACACATCTAGTGTACATCTTCCATATTCAGTACCAACAGAATTGGGACTTCCTTCCTTTCTCATTCTAGAAATTTTTCCATAAACATGTTTTTGAAGTAACTTCAAGGCAGAAGTAAGAACAATAATTATGGCAGAAGTAAGAACAATTGTTCAATTAGTGGCAGAAGCCTACATCTTTCCAGAAAAAATGTCCCTATAAATTAATTTTTTTTAAAAATAGCAATTAAACAGAAAGATATATGTATTAATATTTCTACCTTTTTCGTAAAATATAATAAAGAAACTTGTAAATTAGAAACATTGAAGTTTGAAATTATGAAACTATTTATTGAACTTAGAATAGAAAGTTAATACAAAAACAGTTAAAACATTCAAAATCATCTTAATGAGAAGGATGAACCTGGTATGCTGCTACCAATCTAGTAATCCTTGGCTCTATTTTCGTCAGCAGTAATCTCAAATCACCGCAATTGACTGTTTTGCAATCGGTTTCTATTTTTGTTAATAAATTGGTTACCGCACTGAATTCATGTTCCACTAAATATGTTGAAGGACATTATCATTATTGTTATAAGACTCAACCAGTTGGAAGGGAACCCCAAAGGTATTATTATTATTATCCCTTGCTTGGCGAGAGGAGGAGGAGGGAGCAGGAGGAGGGAAGAAGAGAGAGAGACACACACAGAGAGATGGATGCTAGCCTGTCACCTGGCTCATGCCTCCGCCCCCACTGCCCCCTTACAGGGATTTAGCATCCCCCCCCAAATTCTCCTGGGCCTTCCAGCGCCCCCCTTGATTGTCCCACCGCCCACCAGGGAGTGGTACCGCCCACTTTGGGAACCACTGAATAATGTTATGTAGTCTATTTGCTTGAATAGCAACAGTGCACTTTACATTCTCTTATGTCTATTATACATTTTAAAATTTGGTATTATATTTTGATGTCTCTTTCTAAGTTGCTGAATAAAGGTTTTCCCCTGACATTAAGTCCAATCGTGTCCAACTCTGGGGGTTATTACTCATGTCCATTTCTAAGCTGAAGAGCCGGCATTGTCTGTAGACACCTCAAAGGTTCTGTGGCCAGCATGACTGCATGGAGAGCCGTTACCTTCCCACTGGAGCGGTACCTATTGATCTACTCACATTTGCATGTTTTCAAACTGCTAGGTTGGCAGAAGCTGGGTTGTCTCTTAATTGATAAATATTTGTCTGCACAAGAGATAAACAAAAAGAGTATTGGACAATCTGAAATGTTTATCTCTTTTAAAGCAGGATTAAAATGAGGAAGAAAGCTATTGCTGAGTCCACCTACAAGAGACAAATATGAGAGACAGGCCCTTTGCAGTTAAATAAACCTTTGCGCTGACAAAAGCTTTCTAAACTGCTTTAGCAATGAGACTGGTTAGCCTGGAATATTTCATGGCTCAGAAGTTCATTTTTTATTCATTCTCTTCTTACAAAGTAGAGATCATAAGTGAACATGTCTAATATTCTTACCTTTGAGGAAGCTACATTGGAGATACCACCTGGAATTAATGACTCATCGAAAGGGAACAGAGAAATTTATTCAAGAAACCGGCACTTTGAAATGGTTGAACCATTTTTGAAAGCTAAGTATGGGCTTGTTCTTAATATTTCGCCATTCTGTGCGGAGCTGCTAATGCAGGTAATCCTCAGGGAAGGTTCATTTCATTGGAAAGGAAACAATAGTTGGTTCTTTTAACTACTCGAGGATGTCTTGCGCCTGAATCTTGAGAAGGTGTTACTGCACTGTAAAATCAGCAGGTTTTTTCCCCCATAAAGGAAGAGATGCTGATTCAAAATGAAACGAAACTCATGTTCAGTAGCACCACCTTCTTTAGGAAAAGAATTGTGTGGTTGTGTAAATAGCTGCCGTGTTCACTGAGCCTTTTACAAGGTTGTTTTTGACAGCAACAATCATTCCTTGCATTAATTAAAGAGATTACATTCTATGGATCTCTGAGCTTGCGTTACTGGCAGCAGGCCCACCTCTGGCAGCTCATTGCATGGACAACCACTTTTGCAACTAAGGGCATCTTTTGATCACACCACGTGGCAGCTACCTATGTTTACACACAAGTAGGGAATACAGATTAGAATAACCACTCAATAAGTATCAAATACTATATATTCTGGTACTAGTTCAGCGCCACGTTATATCTAATACATCAAAATCTAATCCAACAATTATCATATATGCAAAGAATTCGCCTGTCTTCTTAAATAAATTGTTACAATGAAGGTAAACAATATCACCCGTTGGAGTCCAAGCAGCTCACGGTGAGTGGATAGATGGTGAATCCTGTGGTGGTGAAGCCAAGAGTGGCACAAAATATTCCATAAGTAGTGTGTCCATACAGTGAGTAATCCAAACAGGATGTGGATATCCAAGGGGCAAGCCCCCCAAAAATGGGAACCAAATGGAGCCAATGTAAATCTCTCCAAACTATAAATCACAAACTGCTCTGTGTTGTAATGCTGGAAAAGGAGCGCACGAAGGAAGACGCCGGTCAGAGGAGGTAATGCAGGATCATCCGGGAGAAGGTTCTTCTACGACTAGTAATTCCTTATGTTTCTTCAGCTTCAATGAGCATATATTATCAAACTACAGCCAACGGATTTACATAGGAGTATAGGAACTCATTCCGTTTCGTCACTTAGCGTGACTTTATCAAGGCTGAATATATGACAGAAGAAATTTGCCTTCGTCCTTTCACTCAAACCTCCATGGTGTAGAGTAAGCAATAATGTATCTGCTAGGTATAATCAAATACATGCATCCTTAAAGGGATGGGGTGGCCAAAGCCTATGTTGTCAGGCCTCCTGTCAATCAATTCCTGGGTTATGCTTGGAATTGCAGTCTTTATTTCCATGAAATTCAAAGGAGAAATTGTCAGAATGGTTTATGAGGACAGCTGAACGATTGCTTTCTCCCACATGAGCCTGCCCCAACTTGAAGATCAAAAGTAGAGGCGCTGTTATGTTACTCACTACCATAAGAATCATAGAATCATAAAATTAGGAGAGTCTTTGTGGGCCATCCAGTCCTACCCCCTGTCAAAAAGCAGGAAAATCACATTCAAAGCACCCCCGACAGATGGCCATCCAGTCTCTGTTTAAAAGTCTCCAAAGAAGGAGCATCCACCACACTCCGGGGCAGAGAGTTCCACTGCTGAACAGCTCTCACAGTAAGGAAGTTCTTCCTAATGTTCAGGTGGAATTTCCTTTCTTGTAGTTTGAAGGTTGGTGGGTACACATGGCAAGGCTTTATATGTGGCAGCACCTCTCTTTGCAACTCTGTCCCAAGAGAGAGCAGACTGGCTCTATCCCTCTCATTTCTGGCAGACCGTGAAGAGACTGTTGTTTTGTGTGGCCTTTGGCTCTTGCAGTTAGTTGCATTATTCTGACTGTTTTTAAACTGTTTACTAGGTTTAGAATTAGAGAAGTGTTTCAACTGTTTTAATTGGTTTTTAGTTATTTGCATATTTAATATTTTTACAGTGTTTCTTTTAATTGTGAGTTTCCTCCAGAGCCTTGGTGGGTTGAATGACAATAAATCTATACCCTGAAAACATACACACACACACATACTTGTGAATTAGCAATCAGTAGACTTGAATAAGTAGCAGCAGGATAGATTCCTTTGCTGGAAGCCAATCAACGTGTCACAGATCTTTTCAAATTTGTGTGCACACTACTGTGATTACATATACAACACTGACACTATGTTTTATGAGCAAATATATATATATTAAGAAATTTTGCAGATGTCACTGATCTCTCCTAAAGCCTCTGATGTGATAAAGAGTGGGTGCAGCAGTGAAAGAGATCCTGATTATGGAGCATGGACACCAATGGCTTGGAGAAACAAATGAAATACTTTATTATAGGAACTGATTATATAAATCCATCACATTGGAAGTGCAACAACGCTTACCACTAAAGGGTCAAGAATGCCTCCTGAGCCCTCTCAAAGATTTTCTCCTTCCTAACCACTGTCTCTCTACTCTTCCATATAATGAGGCTAAATTAGACTAGCATTTTGAGTAACATTTCTATCTTAAAATGAAGATAGAATGAAGATAGAAATGTTACTCAAAATGCTAGTCTAATCTAGCCTCTTTCTATGGAAGAGTTGAGAGACCATGGTTAGGAAGGAGAAAATCTTTGGGAGGGCTCAGGAGGCATTCTTGACCTTTTATTTATTTATTTATTTATTTCAGGATTTTACCCCGCTCTTCTCAACCCCTGAGGGGGGACTCAGAGCGGCTTACAGTAAGGCACAATTCGATGCCCACACAGTAACAGTATCAAACCCCAGAACCCTTCAACAATTAAAATACATTAAAAACATTAAAATACAATTACATTAGCATCATACGCATTCATTCCTGATTAAAACAATGTTCTGTCCATAAAAGCATTGGCCCTATTCATCCACTTTCCATTAAAACCCCATCTAAAATGCTGCCTTGTGCTGGTGTGCAAACGCCTGGTCCCACTGCCAGGATTTTACTTTTTTCCTGAATGCCAGGAGGGATGAGGTGGATTGTACATCGATAGGGAGCACATTCCACAGGCGGGAAGCCACCACCGAGAAGGCCCTCTCCCTCACCCCCACCAGCCGCATTTGAGAAGTAGGCGGGAGCGATAGCAGGGCCTCCCCGAATGATCTTAGATTACAAGGTGGGACGTAGCGGCTGATGCGTTCAGACAATTAAGCTGGGCCAGAACCGTGTAGAGTTTTAAAGGTCAAAACCAGCACTTTGAATTGAGCTCAGAATTGGACAGGCAGCCAGTGGAGCTGACACAACAAGGGGTGGTATGCTCCCTGTATGTAGCTCCCGTTAGTAGTCTGGCTGCCGCCCGCTGGACTAATTGCAATTTCCGAACTGTCTTCAAAGGCAGCCCCACGTAGAGTGCGTTGCAGTAATCTATTCGGGTAATCTTTAGTGGTAAGCATTGTTGCACTTCCAATGTGATGGATTTATATAATCAGTCCTCCACATTTTCTGGGATTAGGGGTGCAGGGCCTCCATGAAAGTGAAAAATCATGAATTAAAATTGCTAATTTTTTGACCTGAGAGAACATTCTAGTACATTTCAATGGTCAACTTCCACTGGAAACTGACCATTGAATTGCGGTGGAAAACCTAGAGATTCCCAGGGACGTGTTCTCTCAGGTAAAATAAATCCTAGGTGTTCTCAAGGAATCTCTAGATCCTCCAGCATGTATTTATGGTTAACTGATAGAGGAACTGCACTAGGGGGGCTAGAGAAAACATTTGAATCAAACCTGTAAATAATTGAATCTGCAAAAGTTAAAACTTACTGACTGTAAATGACAGTTGGTGGCTCTGGAGTCAGTGTGGTTGTCATTCTGCTCTAGCATTTAGTCCAGTCTTCAAAGGGGACTATTGAGGCTCAGCACCCTGGATAGCTCCTTCAAGTACAGAATGAAATCCAGAGCAGATTCATTATTCCTTTGATGTGGGAACCACTACATTGTGCTCCCATCATAGAGTTGGCTTGCTCATAGGTATCTGATTGGCCCTGTGGGAACAGTGCAGGAGTTGATGATCTTCTGGCTAAATCAGGTGTTAGAGAGCAATCCTCTGTTGTTGAAACTCCGAGACTTTCGGCATTCTTTTTTGTCTGTGGCTACTTACTTCTTCTCAATGTACAAGTACTTTAAATAATACAGCACAAACCAACATTTTAGCAGTGGTGTCATGAATTACATGATAGAATTCTAGTATCTATGGGAGCAGGCACCACAGCAAGGCTCACTTGCACAATTTGAAACTGCTGCGAATGCAAGCAGTTGGAATGATCACCCACACAAAAGCGCCAGTTTCCTAGCAATTAAAGTGATAAGTTGCCTATGATTACAGTACATAACTTGGCAACTGGCTGATAAGAAGACAGCAGGATGTGAAAGAACTAATACAGTTTCACTAGCTGGACACAGTGCCCATATCTGTTTCAGACAAGCTTTGGCTATGTTCCCTAAGCAGCTTTTGATTCAAATGGTTTAGCAACCACTTGTGTTCAGATTGCTTCAAACACCATTTCCAAACTTTTAGACAGGTATGTCTGAAGTAGTGGCACACATTCTGTAGTCACTAGCCAGCCGACTCTGTCCATCTCTTTGTTGTGAAGCTGTTGCTAGTTTCTGCAGAAAAGAGAAAGATTTACATACTTTCAAATAAATGTTTTCTCAGATATTTTGGCTAACCTCCTTCTCAGATCAATGACCTGTGTTCAAAGTTTGGTTGGGTTCCTATAAACTTTTTGTTTCTCCCTCTCTTTTGATGGATGGCTGTTGAATGGTTGACTCTTCCATGAGATATGTGAAGACCTTCATGGTGGATCAGAAGAGTTGGCAGATTGGAAGGTCCCACTACTACAAGGAGAAATGCTTTCTGGATTTGGGTAGTGTGGACTGCACCACCCCATAAAAGACTCAGAGACCTTGAGGAATGAATATATTTCCAGTCCTGAAAAAAACCCACTGAATCTCGAACATGCTCTCATCCATTCCAGGCACATTGGGAAGATACGTTAAATTCTCTGTCCTACAATAAATATTTGATTTAAATTTCCTCAAAGCTACATTATCATTTTCCTTTCAAACTTGAAGTGTCCAGATGTTGTCTTCTAATTTTTTTTGGAGAGGTGGTGGTGAAGGCATTTTGTGCCTTCCACATTTTTGCCCTACAAAAATGGTTTACATTGGGAAATCACATCCTATGAAGCTTATTGGGTATGCTTCCATATTGAAGCTTATGTTTCCATATTCAGAACTACATTGGGAGGCCAGGAACAATTTCATTTCATTGTTGGGCAATGGACTCAGAGAGACCCCATGAACAGCAGTACAGTCTTTGGCTTGCTGCAGGTGATCAAATGCTACACAATTTCCATAAAACTAATCTAGCAACAGCAGAAACATCAATACAAAAAAGAAATTCAGGCTTACATTTTATACCATTATACTTTATTTCTTTAAGGAGAAGAAAGCCCTTCCTCTACCAACACGCTTTTGGGGAAGGGTAAGGGGAGGCTCTGGGGATGGTGGGTGGGATTGGGTGGAGATATGAGTTTTAAAGCCCATTTTAGTGTATTTGCAGTATTTTAATTCTGTTGTTACCACATTGTTATTATTTAATTATTTTTAACTTTTGTATTGCTTTTTAAAAATTGTTTAGTGTGGACAGAGGTTAGCTGCCTTGAGTCCCCATGGGGAGAAAGGCGGAATATAAATGATAATGATGATGATGATGATTTGCAACTCGAAAGGCAGTTGCATCTGTCAAGTAGGAAATTAAGGTACCACTTAGTGGGGAGGCTTAATTTAACTGATTTACGAGGCCATAAAAAGATCTCCAGGAAACACACTGAGGAATGAAGGAGTGCGACAGCTCCTCCTGGTGGCCAGATGTTAAGTTGCCTCTGTCTGTCTTGTGTGTTTGTGTGTCTAAATGTAATGTGTACATTGTAATCTGCCCTGAGTCCCCTGCGGGGTGAGAAGGGCGAAATAGAAATAAAGTAAATAAATAAATAAAATAAATGATGATGATATAAATGTTGTCAGAAAGACTCCCTGTTCAGCCTGGCTCTTATCTGCAAACAACAAAGGAGAATCCGGCACATATTTCATAAGACATGCCGTTCATATATTCCTTCTCAAATTTCTCAAGTTTGCAAGTGCCTCCACTCCTTCCCAATAAGTGATAACTTTATTTCTCATTCGGAGTATTACTCTTCTCAGGAAGGCATTATTCAAGGCTGTCACTGGGACTCTCAAACATCTCTCATTCCAAAGGATATCACTTATTCTTGCACAAATAAAGAGCCATGAAATCAAAGGAGATGGAAAGTGTTACTCTCAAAAAGAATGACTCTGGCAATTTTTCTGCATGTATAACATTATTAATATGCTCACAATTTAGGCCTCTGGGTAAAATAGAAACTGCCTAAGTAATTTAATTACATTTTGATGGGAGCTTGGGTTAGAAGAGTGGAGTGAAGAATTGGCCGCATCTTTTTTCTAGTGCAAAAATAATTTTTCAGGAAAGTTTCGATTGCAGTTGAGCATGTAAGGGTGACTTATGTCAGACCATTGGTATATCTAGTTCAGTTTCATCTTACAGTAGAGATCAACAGCTTGTGGTTCACCAGCGGATAATGGACTGCATTTCTATGATTCCTCATCATTAACTATGCTGGATAGGATTGATGGCACTTGATGTCCACAAACATTGGGAAATAACTCATTGCTCATTTCATCCTACTATGACAGGAAGTAATGGGCCCTCCTTCTTTCCCTTCTTCTTTCTTGTCTCATAGGAATGTGGGTCTTTCCCTGATTCTTACTACCTCAGAACATTCCAGGGATTGCAAGAGGGATTTTCAACATGCAAAGATTATATTCTGACGATCATCCCTGCTTTCTCATGATGTACTATTCCACTAACTCTTTCCAAGTCAATTTTTGGAAAGAAGATCTACTTTCCTATCACATCTGAATGTTTTGTATCTGGCGGATCGGTTTACCTCTGATCAGGGCCGTAGCCAGGATTTTGTTTCGGAGGGGCTGAGTTTGGTTCGGGGGGCTGAGACTGGGTGGAAGAGGGTCTACCCTAGCAAATCTTTTGTATTGTTATCCCAATAACCCCATTAATGTGGGATATAATGAGCATGGTGATCAGATCATGATATGAATAAACATAACAGTTTAAATAATAAGACGGACCACCCTGAGAATTTCGGGGCTGAAGCCCACTTAGCCCCCCCTAGCTACATGCCTACTTCTGATCATCATTATCAGAAACTTTAGAAAATGCATGCTTCTTTATAGAGATTGTCAGCGTGAAAACTAAGTAAGACCAGAATAATAATCTTTGGAAGTGCAAAATGAACAGCCTTTCTGCAGGTGTGAAATCCCAACTCAAAGATTTGCTAGCTGTAGAGGACAAGGAAAAGGTAACTACAGCTAAATTCTACCATCTGATTTTACCTTAAAGTTAGGACAGTGCCCAATTTTCTGCTGTTGTTATGCACTTCCATGTGAAGTCTGGCTTATGGCATGATTTATTCATAGTCTTTTCTAAGGTTGAGAGAATGCAATTTGCCCAGTGTCACCTAGTGCAGTGTTTCCCAACCAGTGTGCCGTGAGGGATCATCAGGTGTGCCGTGGGAAAATCGGCACTCCCCCCCTCCTAGCAGCCCCCTCACAGGTTTCCAAGAAACAAATTGAGCCTCTCCGCTTGGAAATGTTTTTTTTTACTATTTTACTGGATATTTTGAGAGTTGCCCCCCCCAAAGGAACTGTTTATAACAGCTTCATGACATCCATAGTTAACTGGAAGCAAGTTTCACTCAGGGTGAAATTTCACAAAGGTCTGGAGAACAAGCTCTATGAGGAGCGGCTTGAAGAACTGGTCATGTTTAGCCTGAAGAAGAGAAGGCTAAGAGAAGACATGATAGCTATGTATAAATATGTGAGAGGAAGTCATATATATGTTGTGTTCATCAAAACAGGCCCAGGTTTCACACTGAGTGTATAAATACATTTTAAAACACATTAACTATATGTATTACTGTGTTAGAGTGTCATTTTGGTTGGTGGTGTGCCCCAGGATTTTGTAAATGAAAAAAATGTTCCGCGGCTATAAGAAGGTTGAAAAACACTGACCTAGTGAGTTTCCACAATCAGTCTCTTAGTGTCTCATCCTCATCATAGTGGGCTAAATTCAGCAACAAATGCCGATCTAACCCTGGTCACCCACATAACCACCCAGCTCCAATCATACAACATTGTGTTGGCTCAGTGACTGAAGAAGGGCAGAACCAGTGTGTCACCACCATCCTGGCAACTTGAGAGGCTTCTTATGTTGCCATTCTTTCAATGGGGGAAGCTGCACGCTACATATTGATTGATTGGCCATGCTTCTCCTTGTGTGAAGAACTGCTGGAGGAGTCCAGTGAAGTGGGACATGTGATGGTGGCTTCCTGATGACCAGTGGCGAACCGGAGTGCCACCAAGATCTGCTCCTGAAGGTATGATGAGGTGGGATAACATGGAAATTACCACTCCTCTCTTGCTCTCACAGAGTGATAGAAGTCCTACATAATTTTTATTCTCTTTGGGCTGAAAAGAGTTCCAATTTAACAAAGCTTCAGCTGGCCTAGGGTGAACTCAGTTGACCCTCTGCCTTCTTGGTGAGTTAGTGTACCGTGGAGTCAGTTAAATCTTTCAGTTAAACAAAATTTAGCATTGTGTCCTTGCCATGCATCACACATTTTTGGAGGAATCGATTTTGCTGACTTCCAATGGAGAAAGGTCATGTGGCTATATATCAGGCATGACTGCACCTGGACATTGAGTGTTGGGTGCAGAGTTGGATGATATTAAGGTCTTCCTTGTTGCTGGTGGTTGGGAAGTGAGATCGGGCAGTATATGTGAGTATCATATGGACTTAATGTGGAATCATGAACTCATTGTGGATATTGTTGGTGTTTAGGACGTCCCCAGTATCTTCAGGGTATCAGGTGGGTTGTTTGTGGGGTCAAATCCTAACTCCTGGAGGGCCTGCTACACTGCAATGGTGGAGAGCATTTTTGCTCTTCTAGTATATGGATGTTATTTGTGTGACCTATGTGATTTTGTTCTGTTAGTAAGAGTATCATTTTCCCCATATTTAAGATCATCTGGAGTTTTGGGGTTAGATGCCATCAGTACGTGGATGATGTTCAGCTCTATCACTCCTTCCCACCTGTCACTAAGGAGGCTGTGCAGGTCCTGAACCGGTGCTTGGCAGCTGTGTTGGTCTGGATGAGGATAAACAAATTGAAACTGAATCCAGACAAGACAGAGGCACTCCTGGTCAGTCAAAAGGCCGAACAGGGCATAGGGTTACAGCCTGTGTTGGACGGGGTTACGCTCCCCCTGAAGACAAGGTTCACAGCTTAGAAGTGATCCTGGATTCATCACTGAACCTGGAACCCCAGGTCTCGTTGGTGGCCGGGAGAGCTTTTGCACAATTAAAACTTGTGCACCAGTTGAGCCCGTACCTTGGGAAGTCTGACTTGGCCATGGTGGTCCACGTTGTTGTTACATCCCGAATAGACTACTACAACACACTTTATGGGGGGCTGCCTTTGAAGACTGTCTGGAAGCTTCAACTAGTCCAATGGTCGGCAGCCAGGTTGCTCACTGGAGCAGCATACAGGGAGAGTACAACCCTTCTGTTACACCAGCTTCACTGGCTGCCTCTCAGCTTCCAAGCACAATTCAAAGTAGTGGTTTGCTGTGCCCATACCTTGGGAAGTCTGATCTGGCTATGGTTGTCCACGCTCTTGTCACATCACAATTAGATTACTGCAACACACTCTTCGTGGGGCTGCCTTTGCAGACAGTTCAGAAATTGCAACTAGTCGAACGGGTGGCAGCCAGGTTACTAACAGGAGCTACATACAGGGAGCATACCACCCCTGTTGTGTCAGCTTCACTGGCTGCCTGTCCAATTCAAAGTGCTGGTTTTGACCTATAAAGCTCTATACAGTTCTGGCCCAGCTTACTTGTCCGAACGCATCTGCCTCTACGTCCCACCTCATAACTTAAGATCATCTGGGGAGGCCCTGCTCTCGCTCCCGTCAGAATCTCAAATACGGCTGGTGGGGACGAGAGACAGGTCCTTCTCAGCTGTGACTCCCCACCTGTGGAATGCGCTACCAAGCGAAATACAATCAACCCCGTCCCTCCTAGCATTTAAAAAAAAGTGAAATCCTGGTTATGGGGCCAGGCCTTTGCACAGTAGCAGGCCTTAGCACAGTAGCAGAATGCAGCATGTGGATTAGTATAGGATTGGCAAATTGACAGACGAAATAGGGCTTCTTGTTTTTAACCTGACTTGTGGATGGAACATTGTTTTTAACTTAACTGAGTACTGTGATGTTGTTTAAATATTGTAAATGTTATTTTATGGTTTTTATATTGTATTAGGCATCATATTGTTGTTGCCGCCCTGAGTCCTCCTTCGGGGGTGAGAAGGGAAGGGTAAAGGTATTGCAAATAAATAAATAAAAATAAATTTTAACCTTTAAAGCTCTAAACGGTTCTGGCCCAGACTACCTGTCTGAACGTATCTCCTGTTATGAACCATAATGAAGTTTAAGATCATCTGGAGAGGCCCTGTTCTCGATCCCACCGCCATCGCAAACGCGATTGGTGAGGACGAGGGACAGAGCCTTCTCAGCAGTGGCCCTCCGTCTGTGGAACTCTCTCCCCAGGGACATCAGACTGGCCACCTCCCTCCTGTCTTTTAGAAGGAAACTTAAGGCTTGGCTATGGGATCAGGCATTCGACCATTGAATAGCAGCAAGAGGAAAGAAGACTTAGGCAACTTGTGATAATGAATTGACCCATAACTTCAATTTGATTTTTACCTGGCGTGTTTAATCAATTGTTTTAATTAACTCTTTTAATGTTTCTAATGTATTCTTGAATGTTTTATGGTGGTGATGACATTGGATGGTGCTTGCTGTGAAGCTGCCTTGAGCCCCCTCCTCCAGGGATGAGAAGGGCAGGGTACAAATATAGGAAATAAATAAATCAATCAATCCTGGGGAAGTGGTGAGTCCTGATATGGTCTCCCAGATTTTTTGGATTTCAGGTCCCAGAAATCAATCCAACTGTGGTGTACCACAAGGGCCTGTAAAATTGGCTTTAAGGAGATGGACGTGCAAACTTTGTAAGCCCTAGGGTAGCGATATCCTTCCTATGCATAGGGAGACCTGGAGAGTCTTTTAAAAATGAATTCTGGACTCAGGATGGCAAATTAAACAAGATTTATTGGCTTACAACCAGTCAAACTGGTGGTGCAAATTCATTTATATTTATTTATTTAAAACTTTTGTACCCCGACCTTCTCACCTCTATCGAGGGACTCAGACCGGCATAACAGCAAAAAATCCATGCTATACAATTTAAAAACAACTACACCAACATAGTAAAATACATAAAAACCCAGCATAAAAGCACATCGCCATTAAAACAATTCCACTCAATCTGTAAACGTGGTCATACATTCAGACAATAGCCAATCTCAGCCTATTCTGGGAAGGCTTAAGCAAATGCTTAGTTGGTTGCTAAGGGTTGTAGGAAAAGTCCTTTGGGGGGAAAAGGGTACAATCACTTGCCTTTAGGTTGCAGAGTGAAGGTGCTGTTCTCTGATTCCAGGTTTCCTTTGCTTTCAATGGCGTTTGGCTCACGAAGTCCTCTGGTCCCAAAATCCTACAGTCTCTATGTGAAGGCAGGCATTCCTTTTACTGCAGTCCTTGGTTGAAAGCATTAGGTAGGCCTATGGTGAACAAAAATGCATTGTCCAAGCATAGGCTCAGATTTCCACCTTGAACGTCCATGCTCCATAGCCAGAGAAAGGAAGTCCAGCCCCTCAGGGGACCTAAGAAAGGGGAGGGGTTAAGGTGGTGATGTCATATGTGCTGCCAAAACAAAGCCCCTCCCATCAATGTCCACACACACATTGGGAACAGAACAAACAAAGGAGCTGCAAACATGCAGCCCTTATAGTATTAAAACAGAACTACAAGGCCCTTCAGGCCACGATACCAACCATGTTAAAGGTTTATGAATTTTGTAAAAAAAATATGGAGAGGGAAAAATATTATCTTGGCTAATTCCTCTGGGAATATACAGTAACTGTGAAATCTAGCTTTTACTATGAGAAAGACTATAAGAGAATTAGCTATGTTGGTCCTGAGATCTAGATGTTAAATTGGAGGACCCCTCTCATGAACCAGTTACCATGGTTGCAACCCTTCAACTGTGGTGGGTGCCCCCTCCCTCAACTCAACGGGAAGAGCTGTATGAGAACCTTTTCATAGAAGACAATATATTTGGGTCAACTTAGTAGGGCACTTCGAGCCAAATGCGTCTTTGTTTAATATAGCTCTGTTATATAAGCAGAAGAATACATTGTGACTTCCTTTCAGTTCTCTGTATATCATTAAAAAATTATTGGACTATTATTTTCCTCCCAAATTAATCAAAATAATTAAGTCCCAGGCTGAGCCCTCACTTGCCACATTACTGCCTGGAGCTAATTTGTATTGCTGAGTTATAAACCTCTGGAACAAAATGGAGTTATATGGGACACATGTTAATATATATCCCTGGTCTTTGTAGAATGAATGATGTCATTCTAATTTAGAAATAACTACACAATGTTATTATGCAATATGCTGGCCGTTTATTTTTTACAATTCTACTGTCAGCTTACAACATCATTAAACAACTAAGCAATTCAAGAGCTTACACTCCCCCTCCCAACAACTCTCAGATCCAATGAAGACCATGCTTTGTTTGCAGTTAATTGCTACCCATTTCTCTCTCATGCTGAAAGCAACAAAAGTATTCAAAAAGCATGTGAAAAGCAACATTAATATAACTTGATCTTATGCGGGATGTCAGAAAAAAAACCTTATTTTGTTATCCAATTTATAGTCAGTATAGTGTAGTGCTTTGAGCGTTGGGTTATGACACTGAAATCCAGAGTTCAAATCTGTGCTTGAGTGACTTTGGGCATGTCATACAGATCTACACTGCCATATAATCCAGTTTCTGAATCCAGATTAACTGGTTTGAACTGGATTATATTGTATGAGTCCACACTGACATATAATCCAGTTCAAAGCAGATAATCTGGATTTAGAAATTGGGTATGTGCGGCAGCTGGCTAAGTGTCACCTGCATAAGATCTCTTTGACCAGTAGGTTATGAGTTCGAGGCCTGACCGGGTCGATGTGGGTGCTCGGCCTTTAAGTGTAGCCTGTTGTCGACCTTTGCAACCCGAAAGACAGTTGCAGCTATCAAGTAGGAGATAAAGGTACCACATTAAGTGGGAGAAGAAAGGGAAGTATGGCCACATCCCTTTATGCATATGCACCCTCTACACATGACTAATACACACAGGGGGCTACAAAGGCATAGTTATTTTTCAAAATATCAGATTCTTAATTGCTAAACTCTTAATACCAAGCCACGGAAACCTGGCCAAACACATACGAGTAAGGACAGTGGCATGAAACCTTTTTGGCTGTTTTGAGAAATGTGCTCCCTGTACAGACACCAAGGAAGCCAGGAAAAGGCTTTCGTTTAGATACGGCTTTGGAGACTTGCCTGGATCTCTGAGATATTTTGTCAGATTGATTTCTTATTTCTGTTGGTTTTAACAATAATTATATATACGAGGGCGGGTCAATAAGTCCGTGACTTTTTGAATGAAACACAGGTTTTTGGATTTAAAAAATCATTTTATTTTTCAACGTAGTCTCCTTTGAGCTCTATACACTTTGTCCAATGTTTCTCCAATTATTTTATCCCTTCCAAAAAAATAAGATTTGTCGAGGTCATCAAAATAGGTATTTGTTTGTGAGATGATTTCATTGTTGGAGTCAAATCTCTTTCGGCCGAGCCATTTCTTCAGGTTTGGAAAGAAGAAATAGTCACTGGGGCTAAATCCGGAGAATAGGGCGGATGAGGGAGCAATTCGTATCCCAATTCATGGATTGTTGCCCTGGAAACTGCACATGTGTGCACCCTTGCATTGTCCTGGTGCCAAAGAACTTTTTCGTGGCCAAATGTGGTCATTTTTTCTCTCCAAATCCTCACTAAATCGACTCAATAAGTTGGCATAATATTCGCCATTGATTGTTTTATCCTTTTGAAGGTAGCCAATGTGGATTATACCGCGTGCATCCCAAAAAACGGTCGCCATGACTTTATTGGCTGACAAACCCACTTTGGCCTTCTTTGGCGCCGATTCACCCCGAGAAACCCATTGTTTTGACTGCTGTTTGGTCTCTGGTGTGTTGTGGTGGATCCACGTTTCGTCCACGGTTACGAAATGGCAAAAAACTCGTCCATATTGCGGTTGAACAACGTCAAACACTCCTGCGAAATTGTCACATGATTGCATTTGTGGTTGATTGTGAGCAAACACAGCACCCATCTTGCGGAAAGCTTTCTCATACCCAAGTGATCATTTAAAATTGAAACCACTGAGCCATGTGAGATGCCTATGGCTTCCACAATCTCTCGCACTTTCAATCTCCCATCGGCCAACACCATATCGTGAATTTTTTCAATTGTTTCGGGTGTAGAGACCTCAACTGGGCGTCCAGAACTTTCGGCATCTTCCGTGAATTGTACGGCCACAACGAAATGCAGTAAACCACTTTTTTACCATTGAAATTGATGGTGCAGAGTCCCCATAGTATTTATCAAGCTTAGCCTTGGTTTGAGTGATGATTTTTCCCCACAAAAAATAATGCTTAATGAGCATACAAAATCCCCCCTTTTTTCCATTTTCTCCTCAAATCACGTGGTAGTCTGCTATCAATGGCTGTCAAACACAAACTAAATGATGCAGCTTGTTCAAATTTTGACAGGAGTCAACTGACAGATGCCTGTTGACAGGAGCAGTGGTGCCCTTTCAGTTAAGAGGTGGGAAATTCAAAAAGTCACGGACTTATTGACCCGCCCTCGTATATTGGGTGGTTTGGATGTTAGTACTGATGTAAACAACCGCTGGGTCATCAGATATAGTATAAATTCAGTAAATAATAAATAACTGTTGGTAAAGAATATTGCATGTGTATGAATTCTTCTTGGGTCAGGGAAGAGATGAGCCTTATAAGATGCACAGTTTCTAACCTGCATTTTCTTTCCATCACAATTTTAAAAGAAAGTATTACTGTGTTATTGGAGAAAAGAGACTGTATAAATGTAATAAGTGAATGTATGCATGGGTGAATAACAATTGGAAAAACGCAAAACTCTCAGAGCTAACTCTTCAAGCAGCAAACAATAAAGCAAAGAATGAGGGAAACTTTGAGCTCCATCACAATATATCTATATTGATAAATCAGCTTTTACTAAATGTTGGCAGAGAAACGCCGGTTGGAAAAGGGAGATTAAACAGTCCATCACTTCCCTTCTGCGCTGCAATATCTTTGGCCCCCTTTATACCTATTTCATTGAACTGCTAGAGTTCCAATAGCTGGTTTATGCCTGGAAGTTGGCCGTACATTTTCTCTAAGCAGTCTCCTATGTAAGGGACCACATGACAAAATCCAGCTTCTACCTCGATACAGGCTCAGCTTCTCAGGTGTTAATACCCATTTCCAGGACTGCCTCTTCAATAAAAGAATAATATCTATTCTCTGCTGATTGTCCATTCCTAAGTTCTCCCTCCTAGAACCATCCTAATGTCAGAGGCGGCCCAAGGTAATTTTACATGGTAGGCGAAAATTATTTTGGCGCCCCCCCTAAAACCAAACCTGGAGCAGGCGCGGAGGCGGAGTTACCAACCAGTGCGGAGGCGGAGTTTCCAGCATGCATGGAGGTGGAGCCTCCACGCATGCTGGAAACTCCACCTCCGCTATGGCTAGTAACTCTGCCTCCGTGCCTGCTGAAAACACAGCAGATGTGGAGGCGGAGTTTCCAACTGGCCGCGGTGCACCCCTGCGGATCTGCCGCTCTCGGCAGGCACCTACTACACTGAGTGCGTTAATCCGCCCCTGCCTAAGGTCCAAATGTTTCTTGGACGGTCGCCTGGAAGCATTTGAAGTTATGATTCCAGAAGACATGAGCAAAACAGTGGAGTGTGGGTTAAACATAAATGCCACGTATTGATTGTGTTTAAAATCATCAAACTTTTTACACAACTCCCTCTATCTTTGAAACAGATCTGAAATGTAGGGCAGGATTTTGAATCTCAAAAACAGATGGAAAGACTGAGTTTGGTAGACTAGTGAGTCTCCTAAAGTTATCTTGTTAAGGTGAAATTTCATTTGGGAGATTTTGAACAATACTATTTAGCAGGGATCCCTCCCTTCTCATCAGGACTTCATAGACCCTTCCTTGTTACTCCTTGTACACTCTCATTGTTTTTCTCCCTGTAACTCATTGGTCAGTCGCTGGTTGTGGTGGTGGTGATGGGCCTTCAAGTTGTTTCCGACTTATGGAAAATCGAAGGCAAATGTATCATTGGGTGTGTGACCCTGTGGCCTTTGTTCCCCAAATTTCCAGCATTGCAGTGAGGTTTTTTTCGGGCCAGAAGTGACTTGAGAAACTGCAAGTCGCTTCTGGTGCGCGAGAATTGGCTGTCTGCAAGAATGTTGCCCAGAGGACGCCCGGATGTTTTACCATCCTGTGGGAGGCTTCTCTCATGTTCCTACATGAGAAGCTGGGACTGACAGACAGGAGCTCACCCTTCTCCCCGGATTTGAATCGCTGACCTTTCGGTCAGCAGTCCCGCCAGCACAAGGGTTTAATCCATTGTGCCACTGGGGGTTCCTAATGCAGTGAGTGAAATTTCAACAATTATTCCTACCTGGGGGAGTGGGGTGGGGGAGTGAATTCATATGGAGGAACGGTCCCCCACATTACCCCACTCCCATAACTATATGTTGAGCATTGCTTTTAGTTGGGTATGGATTGCTGAGAATAAGAAAAAGAAGAACCTCTCACAGTCTCCTATAATCCTGTGGGTGAGACTGCTCTTTCTTGATTGTTCATCGTGGAGGATAAACAGCAGTATTAGTGGCGAGGGACGAAGGCCATTTGCTTATGTATGTTTGTATATATGTGTCCTGCGATGTGTGTGAAGCAAAAGGGAATGTGTGTGTGTATATATATATGTGTGTGTGTGTGTATAACTATATATATATATATATATATATATATATAGAGAGAGAGAGAGAGAGAGAGAGAGAGAGAGGTAACGTGAAGGCAGCCCTCAAGGCTGAAAAGATTGTACATGTCCTGCTGTACAGAAACATAGGAAACTCCTTCTATCAGATTAATAAGGTTGGCCAAGGAGTACTGGGTGTTGTACTCCAAAATCTAATTTTTTCAAGCACTGCTCCAGGGTCCTGGGCAAAGAAAGATCTTTAAAGCCCTAAACGGTTCGGGTCCAACTTACCTGTCCAAACGCATCTCTCCCTATGAACCATCAAGATGTTTAAGATCATCTGGAGAGGCCCTGCTCTCGGTCCCGCCTTCTTCGCAGGCCTGACTGGCAGGGATAAGAGACAGGGCCTTTTCAGTGGTGGCTCCTCGGCTTTGGAATGCTCTCCCTAGAGACATCAAATCGGCCCCCTCCCTCCTGACATTTCACAAGAAAGTCAAGACCTGGCTGTTTGAGCCCGCATTTGCTGATGAAATATAAAGGTTTAATTAGATATGTGGAATGACGACGACGTGACGGAAACTGATTTCAACACGACGCTGAGACTGCAATTGTATGTTTTTAATTGTTAATTTGTTCTTATATGGGTTTTTTTGGTTTGTTTGCTTGTGTTGTATTGAGGGCAGAGACTGCCTTGTGTAAACCGTCCCGAGTCGCCTTCGGGCTGAGAGGGGCGGTATAGAAATGTGACAAATAAATAAATAAATAAATGACAAATTAATCCATTAGTCTGATCCCGTCAATGGGAGATACCAAGACCTTCATTAAATCAAGTGTGTGCTTCATGACTGAGCTACAAAGTCACACTCCCTAAACCAGTCATGATGTAAAAATAACATATGAATACCAGACACAGACACATATTATCCAGTTATCCCAATTAATCCTCTACCTTCCTACTACTTATCTGATTTTGAAATGTCCCAGCTTTCCTCTCCTCCCACATTCGCTCTCCCCAGCATGCTTCAATTGCTGTGAACTGAGTGCAAAGTGCAGAAGTGTATTTTGTATTAATCTCAACAGGGAAAGAGGAAGGGGTGGTGTGAAATCTTGTACTTTATAGTAGACTCGGAGAAAAGCAAACCAATGTGGCCTTTCCTAGCCTGTGTTTGCTATAGTGCACACACTGTGGCAGTACTTGATATATGTCCTGGTTTTTATCTGTGAACTGTCAGAGAGTACAAGGCAAACATAGCTAGCTAGAGAGGTTTGATTTCATGTTAGTCCACATGTGTCAAACT
Organism: Anolis apletophallus; assembly: GCA_030556195.1. Classification (NCBI taxonomy): domain Eukaryota; kingdom Metazoa; phylum Chordata; class Lepidosauria; order Squamata; family Anolidae; genus Anolis; species Anolis apletophallus. Next base: position 115,306,207 of record JARBWK010000005.1, on the reverse strand, counting down.
CAAGATCTGCGGACCGAATCCAGCCTGCCATGTCATTTTATGTGGTCCCCCAGATGCTGGACTACAATTGTATTCCTCATAATTAGACATCATTACTAGAGCCTAAGGGAGTTGTTATACAGTAACATCTGGAAGGCTACAGTTTGCTCTGTTGAATCAGGATAGCAAAGTTTGAATTTAGATACAAGGCTTGCAGATATGGTTTCTGAATTTAAAATATCCTTTAACTATTCCCCAATCCTGGAGCCACAAGTGCTGTTGGGTTGCTATTACCATTATCCCCAGTCTGCATGGTGGCTAATCAAAAGTGATGGGAGTTGTCATTCAGTAATGTATGGGGACCCAAACTGGATAAAAACTAAAAATACACTGACCACTATGTTAAAGAGTTAGTCCTCTGCATCCATGGATTCTTCATTGATGATTGCAATGGTTCTTTGAAGGCAACCATAAAGCCTATATGGCTCTTGATGAAAATGAGTTTGACACCCCTATGTTAACTTGTCTCCCCAGGCCTCCAAATCCCCCTACCTTCCACGCTTCTGTCCTTTACGTGTTCATTTTGACTCTCATGGTAGAACACAATGAAGCAGCTAGTACTTTGCTTGCACCGGGAATGTGGCGCAGCTGGCTAAGTGTCAGCTGCATAAGATCTCTCTGACCAGTAGGCCATGAGTTCTAGGCCTGCCCGGGTCGAGGTGGGTGCTCGACCTTTAAGTGTAGCCTGCTGTCGACCTTTGCAGCCCAAAATACAGTTGCATTTGTCAAGTAGAAGATAAAGGTACCACATTAAGTGGGGAGGCAAATTTTGAGTGAATTATGAGGCCATTAAAGAACTCCAGGAATGCTGAGGAACGTGGAAGGAACAACAAGAGACGCTGGGAATGCTGAGAGATGAGGAGTGCGTCAGCTCCCCCTGGTGGCCAGAGTTTGCCTCTGTTCGTCTATATGTGTGTATGTGGAAACGGCAGGGATTGCCTGCTAAGTATGTGTACCTGTAATCCGCCCTGAGTCCCCTTCGGGGTGAGAAGAGCGGAATATAAATAAAGAGTATTATTATTATTGCAGAGGGTCTCCAGGTTCAACTCCTGACATGTTTATATTGGGCTGGAAAAGAGACAGGCATTGGGAGAGCTTCTTCTAGTCCAGTGTTTCTCAACCTGGGAGTTGGGACCCCTGGGGGGGGCTGCGAGGGGGTTTCAGAGGGGTCGCCAAAGACCATCAGAAAATATATATTGGTAGAGAAGGCTGAAGATCTCTTCACCTGTCCTTTTCTACCTTTTTGGAAATAGATGGCAAATCCTCCTACCAAAAGCCCTTCTCCGCTGTGATTGGCTGGCCTCTCAGTTAGCCTCTCAGCCAAAGGGAAGGCTGGTTCTGAGGCTCCAAGTGGGGAAGGGAGAGCAGGCATGTTTGGTACATGGTAGCGTGGTGTGCATGTGTGAGGCTGGAGGGAGGCTCATATCAGCAAATAAATTTAAGACATGGGGGTTCCATGTGGAACATTTGGCCCAATTCTATCGTTGGTGGGGTTCAGAATGCTCTTTAATTGTCCTTCCTCCTTGGCTTTTCTTCGCGAACGAAGATTCAGGAAGGACTCCTCCCACGCTTTCTACAAGCGCATTGATGATCCAGAGTTTGGATGTGTCCTTCGAGCCTGTGCAATGGATTTTGCTGGTGGAGCGCAGCCTTCACAGAACTGGCCTCACCCTTTAAACCAAAGGTTCGTCTGCCGGGGCCTAGCAAGCTGGGATGGTGACAGCGAGGTCCTCAGGTCGTAGGTTTGGTTCGAGTTTCCTTCTCTTAGATGGCTGACCTTACAGGGTTAGACGAGTACCATCTGCCCAGGTTTGAAATGAGAGTTTTCCTTCTCTTAGGATGGTTGTCAAAAGGCTAGAGAACCCATCCTGCCCTTTAATTGTAGGTTGAATGATAAATCCCAGCAACTACAACTCCCACATGTCAATGTCTATTTCCCCCAAACTCCACCAGTGTTCACATTTGGCCATACTGAGTATTCGTACCAAGTTTGGTCCAGCTCTATCATTGTTTGAGTCTACAGGGCTCTCTAGATGTAGGTGAATTACAACTTCAAAACTCAAGGTCAATGCCCACCAAACCCTTCCAGTACTTTCTGTTGGTCATGGGAGTTCTGTGTGCCAAGTTTGGTTCAATTCCTTCATTGGTAATCATTTTAATTCACATTTGACCCACCCGAAATGGTTTTAATTTGTCTGTTATTGCTTATGTTGAGTTTTATTGATTGTATTGTTTTATAATTGCTGTTGCACTGTTATTATGTGTTATTGGGCTTGGCCTCATGTAAGCTGCCCCGAGTCCCTTTGGGGGATGGTGGCGGGGTATCAATGAAGTTAATAATATAAATAAATAAATAATCGGTGGAGTTTGGAATGCTTTTTGATTGTAGGTGAACTATAAATCCCAGCAACTACAACTCCCAAATAACAAAATCGATGCCACTCCCCAGTCTGACCTGTATTCAAATTTGGGCATATTGGGTATTTGTGCCAAATATGGTGCAATGAATGAAAATACATCCTGCATATCAGATATTTACATTACGATTCCTGTTTTATAATTGCTGCTGTGTTGTTATTATGTGTTATTGGGCTTGACCTCATGTAAGCTGCCCCGAGTCCCTTTGGGAGATGGTGGCGGGGTATAAATGAAGTTAATAAATAAATAAATACATAATCGGTGGAGTTTGGAATGCTTTTTGATTGTAGGTGAACTATAAATCCCAGCAACTACAACTCCCAAATGACAAAATCAATACCACTCCCCAGCCCGACCAGTATTCAAATTTGGGCATATTGGGTATTTGTCCCAAATATGGTGCAATGAATGAAAACACATCCTGCATATCAGATATTTACATTACGATTCCTAACAGTCCCAAAATTACGGTTACAGAATGAAGTAGCAATGAAAATAATGTTATGGTTGGGGGTCACCACATCATGAGGAACTGGATTAAGGAGTCGTGGCATTAGGAAGGCTGAGAACCACTGTCCTAGTCTGTATGAACAACACTGAATGCGATGAAGCTTTGGTCCAGTTTGATACCGAGCAACTGCTGTGTTGAGAGGAATTAACTCCAGAAGGACCAGTGTGGCGTATGGCAGTGACGTGGTTAATGCCTGCAGGCGATGGCTCCTGGAAGAGCTGGCTTTGTGGTGGGGTGCTCATGCAGGCTGTGTGCCTCTACCTTCCCTGGCAAAAGCACGCAGCAGAGCCGGGGAGAGGGGCTGCACTGTGGTACCCAGAGACACACAGAGAAAGGGCAGCTTGCCGCCTGCTGCAGTCCTCAGCGCGGTTAATCACGCGTTCCCCTTTCGCTGCTGATTTGCAAGAGCAGATTAATCAGAGCGCGCGGCTTGATGAAATTTTGCTGTTATTGTGCCCATTTTTAGCAACATCTTTTATTATCTTCATTATTCATTTACAGGGGACCAGCATCAATTATGCAAATGAGTTCACAGACTTTGCAGATTACTTCATTTGCCGCTATTGTTTGTGGAAATTTAATTATTAAATATTATTAAGCTTGCGTTTTCTTCAATTTTCCGAGGCTTAGTTTCATTTGATTTTTCCTCCAGCTGCTCTCGTTTCCTTTCAGTGCCAAAACAGCTCCTCATCAAAGCGGCCCTGGCATGTGAAGACCAAATAAAATCTCCTCAATTTAATAATTTTGATGTTAGTCCCTTGTTCTCAGCTGCTTGCTCAAAGCAATGCAGAGAGAAAACGCAGAGCACATTCAATTTAATGAGCAGAAATTGAATTCAAGTTTGTTCAGAATTGACTTCAATTAGGCAGAGTCTTAATGATAAATTAATCTCTTTTCTTTAGTCCCAGGAATTTGTTTTTCAAAGTAGGGAAATTGGACTACATTGAAAGACCAAATAAAGAATACCAATTTTAACTAGATTACGGGACCGATAGCAAAATTTAATTCTTTATAGTAACGTTCTTGGACAAATAGCATTCACTTGGTGGCATGTATTATAATTTATATTCATTGTTACCACTCACACTTTCATGGCATGGATAAAATGGCAGTTGAATTAAATACGGGCTCGTAATAGACTTCAGAGTTTTAATCTTTATTAAGAAACTCTAATTGAATGCATAATTAGCTTTTCAGGGTTTAGGAAACTAGGTTTAATTTCTATGTGGGCTGAAAACATAGATCAGGACTCTATTTAAATAGGGTTTTTTTTAAAAAAAATGTGGCGGTTATTGTTGAAAATAAATTACAGGATGAGATAGGCTTGCTGAGAACGCACACGTTTTCAGAATAATGGGAAAGCAGAAAACCACATGGAAGGCTTCTCGGAGTAGAAGCTTCCTTTCCTGAAGCTGCCACTCTTCTGCAAAAGTGTGCAGTGGAATAGTGCTTGAAACCCATACTGCTTGCTTGCTGTTATGTTAGAAGAGAGCCTCTCTTTGAGCAAGATAAGGGAAATTATGGACATGGACAAACTTACTTTCCTCCTAAATGAAGCTGAGGGCGGTCCGCCCAAAAGAACCGACTGGACCCCAGTCAAAGACTATCTAAAAGCGCGGGGCAACACCTGACGGGCGAAACTCGTCCCTTAACCAGGCAAACCTAAGAGGGACGCAGCATAGGTTCAAAGGCAGCCGACAGTCAGAGAAGGGTCACACCCACTCAGAAACATATGGACAGTCGCAAAGAAGAAAAGACATTAAATTCCCCTCCCCAGAGACTGCCCTTAACCGCTCCCCCCCAGCCCTCCAGACTACCCCCCTCAATCCTCCACCCCACACCTCCTCTCAGCTCCGCTCCCCCCTCCCCCCAGACGCCCTCCCTCCCCCTTCCCCCTACCCACCACAACCCTACAATCCCAATATTTGTTGAAACTTTAATAAAAATATTTAACAAAAAAAAAAGAAAAGAAGAGAGCCTCTCTAGAAACGCTAAAGGAGAAGTAAAGTAAGGATCTGATGAGGGTCCCTATCTCTGGGCAGGACACTCGGGGATTATGCTTTGGGCTACCAGTGTCCAGTTATGGTCTTCCTAAAAGAAATAGAACTATCTTTAGTGCTGCTGGAGCTTTATTCTTAACTGGAAGTGGGATTAACACAGAGACTACATACAGGGCTGAATGTAATACAATGTAAGCATTTCAATGCTCCCTATGGCATGACCGCCCACATTAATAGAATCATAGAATTGGAAGAGATGTGACGCCTCCACATCTCTGTATTTTGTATTTTGTTGCCCCTTACCTGCATGGGCCTTTGTTTCACCTTTCTGCCATGTGGACTGTGATGGGAGGAGTTGGGCTTGGCCCCAAACCTGGCAGCACCACCCTGAACTCCTCCCCTTCCTGAGTTTACCTGGGGGGCTGGACTTCCTTTCTGCCTCCATTCCAAGCTCAGCACATGGACAAAGCAGGCGGAAATCTAAAGCTCGCTTAGACAATGCATCTTTGTCCACGTATAGCTTTCCACCAATGCTCTCAAGCCAGGATTGCAGTGATAGGAAGGCCAGCCCTTCACCCAAAGACTGTAATCTCTGGGACCTCAGAACTTCGTGTGTCGGAGGACCATTTGGAGCAACAAAGGAACCCTGGAATCAAAGAGAGGAACCTTCACTCTGCAACAGAGGCAAGGGAACGCATTTCCTTTGTTTAAAGCAGTGTATTTCAACCTTTTTTGAGCCACGGCACATTTTTTACATTTACAAAATCCTGGTGCACACCACCAACCAAAATGACACAAAATGACACTCTAACACAGTAATACATATAGTTAATATGTTTTTTAATGTATTTATACACTCAGTGTGAAACCTGGACCTGTTTCGATGAACACAACATAGATATCCTGGCAGAAATGGCAGAAAGACAGAAACTTCCCACACACAACTCCCATAACTAAGAGAAAATACTATAAGAGTTTGGTGGGCATTGACCTTGAGTTTTGGAGTTGTAGTTCACCTATATCTAGAGAGCACTGTGGACTCAAACAATGTTGGATCAGGACCAAACTTGGCATGAATACTCAATATGCCCAAATGTGAACACAGATGGAGTTTGGGGAAAATAGACCTTGACATTTGGGAGTTGTAGTTGCTGGGATGTATAGTTCACCTACAATCAAAGAGCATCCTGAACTCTTGCAACAATGGAATTGAACCAAACTTGGCACATTGAACTCTCATTACCAACAGAAAGTACTGAAAGGGTTTGCTTGGGAATTGACCTTGAGTTTGGAAGTTGTAGTTCACCTACACCCAGAGAGCACTGTTATGTTATGTTTGTCTGTTTTGTTTGTTTTCTTTCCACAATGTTGGAAGGAGGCTCACCACTTTAAGGTCCCTAAAACAGGCATGGGAAAACTTCGGCCCTCTGGGTGCTTTGGATTTCAATTCTCACCATTCCTAACAGCCTGAGGCCCTTTCCTGCTTAAGTGGCTGAGGGGGGAAAGGGAAAAGGGCCTGAGGCTGCTAGGAATGGTGGGAGTTGGAGTCCAAAATACCTGGAAGGTCCAAGGTTACCCATGACGGCTTTCGACAGAGACCTCTTCCCCCCCTTCCCCTTTGCGCCCTTTCTTCCCTCTCCTGCTGAACACTTACTTTTTTTTGCCGCTTCTGCTGCCATTTTGATCCGAGGGGGCAGCATGAGCATATTCAGGAGGGGAGGGAGGAATACATGGGGCAAGTCTGCGCAGTAGCATGAGCAAAGTGAGGCAAAGCGAGCAGAGCGAGGCTGGGAAGAAGGGAGCCCGAGTGGAGAAGAAAAAGTGTTCGGCAGGAGGGGGAAGAAATGGTATTGGAGGTTCCAATTTCCCACGGCACACCTGATGATTGCCCACGACACACTAGTGTGCCATGGCACACTGGTTGGGAAACACTGCCCTATGGCACGACCACCCACATTAATAGAATCATAGAATTGGAAGAGACCTTGTGGGCCATTCAGTCCAACCCCCTGCCAAGAATCAGGAAAATCACATCCCCAACAGATGGCCATCCAGCCTCTCTTTAAAAGCCTCCAAAGAAGGAACCTCCACCACATTCCAAGGCAGAGAGTTCCACTGCTGAACAGTTCTCACAATTAAGAAGTTTTTCCTAATGTTCAGGTGGAATCTCCTTTCTTGTAGATTGAAGCTATTGTTTTGTGTCCTAGTCTCCAGGGCAGCAGAAAACAAACCTGTCCCTCCTCCCTGTGACTTCTGAAATCTGATCTGGCTATGGTCATCCACGCTCTGGTCACATCTCAAATAGATTACTGCAAGGCACTCTACGTGGGCCTGCCTTTGAAGACAGTTTGGAAATTGCAACTAGTCCAACGGGCGGCAGCCAGATTACTAACTGGAGCTACATACAGGGAGCATACCACCTCCATGTTGTGTCAGCTCCACTGGCTGCCGATCCACTTTCGAGCTCAATTCAAAGTGCTGGTTTTGACCTTTAAAGCTCTATACGGTTCTGGCCCAACTTACTTGTCTGAACGCATCTGCTCTACGTCCCACCTCGTAATTTAAGATCATCTGGGGAGGCCCTGCTCTGTCTCCTGCCAACTTCTCAAATGCGGTTGGTGGGGACGAGAGATAGGGCCTTCTCAGTGGTGGCTCCCCGTCTGTGGAATGCGCTTCCAAGCAACATACGATCAACCCCATTCCTCTTGGCATCCAGGAAAAAAGTGAAATCTTGGCTATGGGACCAGGGTTTTGCACATTAGCACAATGCAGCACTATGGATTGGCCTGGACGTATTGGAGTTGTAGGTCCTGGGATTTATAGTTAACCTACAATCTGAATTCCACCAATAATGGAATTGAACCAAACTTGGCACACAGAACTGCCATAACCAACAGAATATACTGGAAGGGCTAAGTGGGCATTGATCTTGAGTTTTGGAGTTGTAGTTCACTTACATCCAGAGAGCACTATGGACCAAAACAATGATGAATCTGGACCAAACTTGGCACAAATACTCAATATGCCCAAATGTGAACACTGGTGCAGTTTGGGGAAAATAGACCTTGACATTTGGGAGTTGTAGTTGCTGGGATTTATAGTTCACCTACAAACAAAGAACATTCTGAACCCCACCAATGATAGAATTGTGCCAAACTTCCCACACAGAACCCCCATGACCAACAGAAAATTCATGTGTTTTCTGAAGGTCTTTGGCGACCCCACTGACACCTCCCTCATGACCCCCCCCCCAAGGGGTCCTGACCTCCAGGTTGAGAAATACTGCATTAGCATGTTCAGGATGCTGCAGACAGACTGCTGATTGGAGCTGATTAGTAACTCCTTTACTGAGTACTGTTCTGGGCACAGTGCTGACCGGGATCTCTAAAGTCATACATGCCAGCTATGATGTAGCATAAGTATAGTACAGGTTAGGCATCTCTTATCCATAATTCCAAAATCTGAGCATTCCAAAGCTTGAAATTGTTGACATGGGTGACTAGGATAAATTACACACTTTTTTTCAAGCATAAACATATTTTGAGTATAGACTTGGGTCCCATCTTCAAAATATCTCATTATATACATATAATAAAGGTATTCAAAAATCTGAGAAAAAAGTCTAAAATCCCAAACATTTCTAGTACTAAATATTTTGAATAAGTGATACTTAATCAGTATTGGCTCCTGACACAGTAGAGGAAGAATGGCTGACCAACCAAGTCAGATAGTTTGAGAAATACTGTTTAAAGGAAACAGAAATATCCTATCAGGACACTTCACACATATTTCTTATTTTATTCAGATTGGTAGTCTGCCCCCCATATGACCATAGAGACAGCTGGGAGTCTATATCCTTTGCCCATCCTAAACCATATTTCCCCTGCACTCAGACAATTCCCCTTCCTTTCTACGAGTCCTTCTGAACTCTTCTTTGAGGCCCTAATCTTAAAAAAATACACAACCCACCTCGGCTCACAGAGCTCACACCCATGCAGCTGTGTTGCCTTTAGTGGCTAAGATAATGGTGGGATGTTATTATCACAGCATGATTTTCATGTGACAGCTTATTTAATTGATTTTAAATTGTTTTCAGTGCTATAACTGATTGGATTTTTAAAAAAGCTGTTTTGATCCATGCTATATGCCACCTTAGATTCTGCACTGTGGGAAAGGCAGGATGTGAAACAAGGTCATGAATGGAGGCTTCACACAGTTTTGAATACTTGCTTCAAGATAACCTGGTGCACAGGGGTAAAAATAAATTCAAGGAAGTTATTTTTCTGTTGGGTCTGATTACTGGCCCATTAGCTGGTGGTTACTGAGATTGAACCATAACCATTCCTAACCACCACCCATGCTGCAGGGACTGATCGAAACTGGATTCTAACAATAACTGGGAGACTACAGACTTTACATAGATAGGTGCTCTCTAGAGTTTCAGACAGGAGACTTGCCAAGTGCTACTTGGAAAAAACAAGAGTGAATCTGGGGGCCCATCCAGGCAGCCCTTTTCTTGCGGAAGCTTCTGCAATAAAAAGGGGGCTGTCCAGACGACGCTCTGGGCAGTCCGGCATTAATTCGGCACAAACCAGGTATGTGCCGAATTAATTTGTTAGTGAATCTATTCTGCGCCTTTTTGGAAGGCACGGGATAAATCCAGTACTTCGGAGTCTGGACTGTAGAATAATAATAATAATACACTTTATTTATATTCCGCTCTTCTTGAAGGGGACTCAGAGTGGATCACATTACACATACGGCAGACAATCCCTGCCGGTTGACATACAATTACAATACAACAAGTACAATTTAGAAGGATTTTACTTCTTCTGGCTGCGTCACTGTGTGCGGTTGCTCCATCATGTCATTACGTCATAACGTCATAAGGGGGTGCTCTTGCTCCATCCTCATGATGGAGAGCCTCTGTTTCCGCATTCCACCTTCCAACAGCCGATCTTTCCTTTTATTCAGGTGTTGTAAAGTCCTTTTTTGTAAAAATCCTTCTCTGCTTAGTTGTCCCTAGTTTATCTATTCACAGCTGAGCTGTTTTTGAACTGTTAGGTGCACAGTGGACAGGGCCCGCAGCTGGGTGTCCAGACCAGCCCGGGAATTGAACATGCAACCTTCTGATTGCAAGCACAGCTGTTGTTACCGCTGTGCTATCTCTCCGGCCCTGCAGTTCAGACACCATTCCCACAATTTACCAGGCTAAATAAGCCCAGTTCATTGTGTGAATAACCACCCTCACCCCCCAAGCCCCCAGACCCCTTAGAAAACTAATAAAAACTTATGTGGTCTGCATTAGAAGCCTCGGTCTTCTCTCCTAGTGTGTAGAAATCACACGCCAGAAGAGCAGGGGGGGGGGGAGGAGAGAGGAAAACCACTCTACCCCACTCTCCTGGTGCATAATTTTTATGTGCCAGGAGAGCTTGCTGAGGCTTCTAATGGAGGATAGGTAAGTTTTTAGGCTTCTACTTTTCTAAGGTTCTGGGGGCTTGGGGAGAGGGGGGGAAGGGTCTCTGGACATTCTCTCAGGCTAGTTCCGACAGAACGTCTGGACACCCATGCCAGAATGGCCATGTTTTCTGGTGTAAGTGAAAACAGTCCTCCACAAGGATAAAGGGCTGTCTGTAACTGCCCTTGGATGTCTGCATGAGAAGGCATGTGCTTTACCGCTGAGTTAGATGTTATCATTGATAAGAAGGCCTAGAGACAACGACGAGTAGAATCCAATTTATTTATTTGTTTGTTTGATTACTTATTGTTTAGCCATGGCTCTCAGACACATCAGACATATGAACAAACTGAAAGTGAAAAGATTGAGAGGGTAGTAGAGTGTGCACAGCACACCTGTTACGCCCCTATGGGGCTTATTTGGTACTGCATCATGGACTTGGTTACCTTTTACCTGCATTCCTTTGTCCTCAACCATGTGAACTTGGTGGGAGAGACTGTGTTGGGTGCCAAGGTGATGTCACCACCCTAACTCCTCCCCTTTCTGAGGTCATCTGAGGGGCAGGACTTCCTCTCTTGGCCATTGCAAGAAAGAAGCCGCATGGATGTGGATGGAAGTCCATTCATGCTGAGACAAAGCACCTTTGTCCACCTACAAAGCCAACCCTGTGCTCTCACCAAAGCCTGCAGTGCAAAGGAGGACCTGTCCTCAACATAGACTGTGGATTTTGGGGCTTTTACAGGACTTTGTGGGCCTACAAAGCCAGAGGGCAACAGGAAACCTGGAATCGAAGAAAGGTACCTTCACTCTGCAACAGAGGAAAGTGACTGCATCCTCTTCCTAAAGGACTCCCTTCACCCCCTAGCAACCAACTAAGCGGTTTTGGGCAGTTGTTTTTTACTGGTTGTTTTGCCTAAATAAACTTGTTTGAGTTCACTATTTTAAATCTAGAACTCATTTCTCAAAGACTTTCAGGTTTTTGTGTATGGGAAGGCTTTCCTCTGCCCTCAGGGCCCAAAGCTTTCACATCCATCTCGCAAAGGCCACTTTTACAGGCCTTAGAGGCAGAAGAACACCCTCCAACTGTCTGGAATTGACAGCAATAGTTTCAATTAATCCTTTGCCATCCTAGTTTTAAAACTCTTCTTCCTCCCATCTTCTTCCCTTGTCCTCAGCTTGTACCATATGCAATGCTTGATGTTGTTTGTGGAGTGGGGATAACACCAAGAAAAGAAGGAAAACTCACCTATTTCCCCCTTGTTTTGCCACTTTTAATGGCAGTAAAGATGGGGCCTGTTGTGTGCCATCACACTATGCATGACAGGCCCTGTCCATATTTCTCCCAAAGTAGAGGAAAAGTGCCAAAAGGTGTTTTTTACCTGCTCCACTGATGGGAAGGAAAGTATAGTTTGGCTAGCTCTGATTGAGATACCTGCACTTCCGTCCCCTTTTTGCCGTGTGATAGCAGAAAGAGTGTTGGAGCAACACGCACTGCCATGCGTTGCCGTCCTTTCTGCCATCTGATGGGAGAGGGAAAGGGTGCCAAAGCACTCTCTCCCATCTCATCCATGTGATGAGGGAGGTCGCGCGGAGCACCACGATCTGCCTCACGCACCTTCCTTTTGCCGGCGATTGCCGTCTGAAGATGTCCCTAGTTAAGAACGGGGATGAGACAACAGGAAGTGAGAGAAATCTACCCCTAGGAAGGGGAATTCACTCCTAGAGGGGTTATTTCTCACTAATTGTTGCTTCCACAACAAGCCAAATTTTTCAAAATCCAATTATCACAGGGTCAGAAATTGAGGTGGAATCTTCTGAATAGGGGCACAGACAGCAAAACAAACACCACGGGGGTGTTTACCCTTCTTAATTGCTTTTATTTGGATTTACACTTAAATATGTACCTGTTCCAATTTACAAACAAATTCAACTTTAGAACAAACATACAGAACCTACCTTGTTCATAACTTGGGGACCGCCTGTATTCTTTATTGTCAAAGTATTTCATGGCCAGAATAACTGGGTTGTTATAGGGTTTTTTGGGGGGCTGTATGGCCATGTTCTAGAAGCATTCTCTCCTGACATTTTGCCTGCATCTGTAGCAAACATCCTCAGAGGTTGTGAGGTTTGTTGGAAACTAGGAAAACTGGGTTTATATATCTGTGGAAGGTCCAGGGTGGGAGAAAAAAACTCTTGTCTGTTGGAGGTTGGCCACCTTGATTAGCATTTGATGCCCTGACAGTTTTTATGTGTGGCTTGTTATTGCCTGGGAAATTCCTTTGTTGAGTATTCTGTCAGGTATTTTCTGTCTGCAACTGGGTTAGAATATTACTTGTATTGCTGGTAAGGGAAAACTATTTGTTAACGTATAATAGTAGCAGAATTGTTACAATAGCTTGGATATGGATGTCTCATGGGTCTATATTATTGATCTATACAGCACATTTGGCATGCAAACTGCTTTAAAATATTGTTTATATTCACAACAGAAGCAATTCAGCATGTTCCTCATTTTACAGGTGCGGAACCAGTTTGGAAGAAATATTGCAAGCTGGCATTACTTTCCAACTGGCAAAGAATGGTACATGAAATAAATAGAAGCAAGATACACATGATGTTAAAGGTTTCAGATAGATTACCTGTTCTAGGTGGGCGAAGAGATGCATAAATTCATCCCTGTCTGCTGATTAGAAAGAAGAGTCTCTAAAATGGACTTACAAGCACATTATGCACAACTCCTTATATGAGCAGTCACTGAGAAGGCCCTTCTGACATCCCCCCAACTGTGAGACTATGAAGGACTTCTCTTTATAATCCCAGGACTAGGTAGGACCATATGGGGAAATATGGCCTGCCAGATAGTCTGGACTTCAGCCTTATATCACCTTATAGAGCACAACCCGTACTTTGAATTGTGGCCAGAACAAACTAATAGCTAGTGCAATTGTTGTAACAGGAGAGTAATATGGTCCCTCTTACCTGCTGCAGTTAAATTCAGCTTTTTGTACTGGTTGAAATTTCTGAACACTCTTCAAAAGCAAGTAGTGTATGCTTGCCTAGAAGAGGCAAAGTAAAGAGCAGCTGGCTCCAGAATACTTACTAAGCATGTGTGAAAAGCAAAATGGTGAGTGAAAGGGACAGCAGATAAGTCTCCCTACATCACTCAGTATGTTAAAAAAAAGCACTGGGAATGTGGCGCAGCTGGCTAAGTGTCAGCTGCATAAGATCTCTCTGACCAGTAGGTCATGAGTTCGAGGCCTGACCAGGTCGAGGTGGGTGCTCGACCTTTAAGTGTAGCCTGCTGCCGACCTTTGCAGCTCGAAAGACAGTTGCATCTGTCAAGTAGGAGATGAAGGTACCGCATTAAGTGGGGAGGCCAATTTTGATTGAATTATGAGGCCATTAAATAACTCCAGGAATGCTGAGAATGCGGAAGGAACAACAAGGGACGCTGGGAATGTTGGGAGATGAGGAGTGTGTCAGCTCCCCCTGGTGGCCAGAGTTTGCCTCTGTTCGTCTATATGTGTGTATGTTGGAAACGGCAGGGATTGTCTGCTAGGTATGTGTACCTGTAATCCGCTCTGAGTCCCCTTCGGAGTGAGAAGAGCAGAATATAAATAAAGTAAATAAATAAATCTTAATTATTTTCTGCATTTATATTCCAACGTAATAGTGGCAAAATTCAAATTTAAGAACTAACACATACATGTGAAAACCAAAACATGATTTCTAGACAGTAACATAGACAATAAATTAAGAACTAACCATATTAAAAAAACATTTAGAAATTAAAACATAGAATTGAAACATCCACAATTTATTTAACCCTCCCCAAAAGCAGGTTAAATAGCATGGATCTATTGGATTACTCACTAAAATGGAAATATTAGGAACAAAGGAGGCTGGTGAAAGGGCAAAAATAACTTCCAATTCATTTTTGAAGAAACTTCTAGCAGGTCTCTAGAACAGGGGTGCTTACACTTTTTCAGCACTTTTTCAGCAACCAAGTCCAAAAGATCTACCTGCCACCGCCGACATGCGCTCCCGTCACCACGTGCTCTTGCCACTGCGCGTGCTCCTGCTGCTGTTTTCCGCCCGTGCAGCGCTTTTTCTGCCTGCGGGGCATTGCAGGAAGGAGAAAGCATGAGGCGGGGCATCCAGAGGGAGCACTCCGCCCTGCCTGTCTCGCTGGCAACGGAGGCTGCACAGCTGCTTCTGGACGAGAGAGAGGCAGGGCGCTCCGTCCAGAGGCCCCACCTCGTGTTTCCTTCTTCCTGCAATGCCCCGCAGGCGAAAGAAGCACCGCGAGAGCAAAAGTCAGCAGCAGGAGTGCGCGTGCGCGCAGGGTGTGCGTGCGCATGGCAGGAGCATCCCATCCTGCTGGTGAGGCCCGAAGATCTACTAGTAGCTACCGAGCTACCTAATGAGCACCCCTGCTCTAGAAGGTTCAAAATGTTTTTTAAGCCTATGCAAGATTTATCTGACCTAGTTTTTTTATTTTACATGTGCATATTTTTTTGTTTTGGATTTAGTGAAACATCTTCTCTTTGACATCTCCTCTTTTTATGGTGTTTGCATCTATCTAATCTATTCATGTTATTTCTCCTGCTGGTACCAAATGTTCTGTTAGAGCAATAACGATCAGCAACATATGTACTTTGTTAACTGAGAAATACCTGTAATTCTCCGTTCTGATGTATAGATAGGCTCAGATTACGTGTGCTTCTCTTTTAGAATTCATGATCTCCTCTGACTGGGGATTGTGAAGCTCATTTATTAGAATGGCAGAGTCCTTAAGGGCCACCATTACAAGAATGTGCATCTGGAGCCATCAGGAGTCCTTCCGTCGAGGTACGGGGTTGCTTTTCTGATGACAAAATAACAAATGGCCCGTGTGCTGTTGTTGGAGCTGCAAGGAAAAAAAAACCCTCTTACATTATCTTTTGCCTGAGGCTCTGGATGACTTTATTCCACCTTGAACATAGGCAAATCATATTACTCCTGCACTTTCCATGTGGTACTTATGACACAAACTGTGAGATACTGCAGAGTCTCATTTCTGCTTTTTGTATTGCGCTGGGTAGAAGAAAACAAATCTATTCATCTTTAAATGAAAACACAGAATCACTGGGCAGCGGCTGATGAAAAGCACCATATCAGTGCATATATCTTTCATATTTCTGTGTCCCGTGGAACTATTTCAAACATGGCTCATCTGATGGTATCGGAGGTGTTCAAGATGTCCTTGGGGGGTGTAAATGTCTTGAGAGACAGAATTATTCGTCCTTCCAAAACCTCTCTAGTCATTTTCATCTCTGTCGGTACCATCCTTGATCTTTGTGGTTGCTATCTGATAACTGCATCATAGGCATGGTTACTCATAAGTAAGTCCATTCAATAAGGCCTCCCTGTAGATGTTTCTTAAAAAAGACTATAAGGGGACTTTCATATGCCACTTGCCACTGTCAGTCTATTAAAATAGTGTTTGTACTACATCATTATAGACTTGTGGAGGAGGGAAATGAAGGGCTATAAGAAGCCTCCAGTAGGATCAGAAAAAAGGATTTTTATGTACAGCGTTCAGTTCTTATAGTGGCCAAACATTTGTCTATGGTCCTCATGCCCTGCTTGTTGGATTCCCATAGACTTGGCCTGCACAGCCTGTAGTCCTCCAGGTGTTTGGGCCTCCAACTCCCAGAAGCTCTAGCCAGTTGTTCCAATGGCCAGGAATTCTGGGAATTGAAGTCCAAAACACCTGGAGGGCCATAGGTTGTGCAGGCCTGGTCTATGGGAATCCAACAAGCAGGGCATGAGTACCAGTTTAGGGCACTGTTGGGCCTGTGGCTTCTAGGGTTGCCAACTGTCCCTTATTCTAAGGGACGTCCCTTATTTCGGCCCCAAATTTCATGTCCCTTATTTTCAGCTCCTGTCCCTTATTTTCAGCTCCTGTATTGACAGGACAGGTGGCAGCAGGAGGCGAGGCTGGGCCAGTACATATACACGCTATGGCCCTTTTGGGCGGGACTTTATTTCCCAAGAGCCCTCACTCCCGGGGGGAGGAGAAGGAGGAGAAGGAAAAGGAAGAGGGAGAAGGGGGCCTGCTGGTCTTCATGGCGCCACCGGTGAGCGGTCTGAGGGAGCTGCAGGTGCAACGCGGGAAGATTCAGGCCCACATGGAGCTGGTGATCATGGAGACCCAGAGCCAGGTCTGCTGCGCCATCGCCCACCTCGACCGCAGGGCTGCCTTCACCGTCAACCGCTTGGAGAGGAAGGAAGATGACCCCCTGCCAGGCACATAAATCACAGTCACACCAGGGCTGAGGGGTGGAGGGCTTTTGAGCCAGATGGGCATCTGTCGGGAAGGCTTGGGTTGTGCCTTCTTGCAGAATGGCCCAAGTAGATAATTGTCCTGAATGCATGCGAAAGGAGGCTTCTGTTCGACACCAGTCTAAAGATCAGTGAACAGTGTGATGCCACAGCTGAAAAAGTCGATGCTGCATCAAAAGGAGTATAGTTAGGGTTGCCTAACATTTGATTTTCAAGTTTTTATGAAGTGTCCCTTATTTTTGCGAAAAATCCCGTATTTTTAGGTAAATGTCCCTTATTTCTTATATCAAAAAGTGGCAACCCTATTGGCTTCTGCGGCTTCAGGGGTTGTGGGTTGTGGTGGTGTGCAGGGATCTGTGTGATTTTCAGTGCAGGGCCAAGGTGATGAATCTCTGGAAAAGCAGTTAAGGGAATTTAGTTTTTCCGAGAGTCCAGTGGGAGGGAATGGAGACACCTGGCTTGCTGATTCTAGCCGCAGCTGTTACTTTCCCAGGGGAAAGGGAGGGAAACGCTAGAATGTGGAGATCTTGTTCTTAGCCCTGAAAAGGTTGAAATTCAGTTCTTGGTCAACTTTCGATTGTACTGCAAGCGGTTTCATGAACTACTGATTTCATGTTTCTTTGGTCATTCATGACAGAACATTGAGCTTGCCTTTTTGGGACTATCCTAGTTTTAAGTTCTGTTGCTTCTTAGTGGATTTATATTCAGAGACAGGCACGAGCAAGTGAATGGCCCTTCCACTTGCTCATTTCCCATAGGCTGGATCTATACTGCCATATAATCCAGATTATCAAAACAGTTAATCCAGATTATCCACTTTGAACTGAATTATATGAGTCTACACCAGGGGTGCTCACTAGGTAGATCATGATCTACTGGTAGATCTCAAAGAGCATCCTGGTAGATCGCAGGCAGATCGCAGGTACAGTGTGTAGGTAGATCTTTGGGACTTGGTTGTTTTATGAGCACCCCTGGTCTGCACCGCCATATAATCCAGTTCAAAGCAGATCATCTTTCAAAGTCATTCATTGCTGCATCTTTTACTACTGAATCCTACAGTTTAACAATGCACTAGTTGGGAGAAGAGATACTTCCTTTAATTTTTTTTCTGAGCCCCACACCATTCAAACTTGTGGTTAATCCCAGATTTTTAAATAGCCTTTTCCAGAGAAATTTTGATGGTGTTGTTTAGATATGTTGCTTCCTTCCTATGATGCTCTACACTGTAGAGTTTAATACAACAAATTCACAAAATTATAAATGAAAATATTGACTGAAATTTGTATTGTCAAAGGCTGACATTTGACTGAAATTTGACTTTAGCTGGGGAGCAGTGCAGTGAGCTTAAAAAAATCTAATCATTTCTTAGCAGCAAAGTACTGTGTGGTCCTGTCATAACTAGTTGTCACAAAGTGTCAAGCATTCCCACCATTTATGATCCTAGGCATGTTTGGACCAGAAAGGACTTTACGTTTACCCTTCTTAATAAATATGTCTCCAGAGCAGGGGTGGGCAGCCTCCGCCCCCCGGGCCGGATTTGGCCCGGCAGCCGATTCTGTCCGGCCCGGTGAGAAGGGCGTCGGGGGCAGGGCCAAGAGGAAGGGGTGCCGCTGCTGCCACCCCATCGCGGGCTCTGTGGGGCCTGTGTCGGCAGAAAGGCCAGAGGAGTGGTAGCTTTGGAGTGCCTCCCATTCCTGGAGGCGATCCGGGCCCGCAGCGGGAGCACTCGGCGACCTGCGTGGGCTGATCGCCCTGGTGACCCGGAAGACTTGATTGTCTTCTGGGCCGCCAGGGTGATTAGCCGCCTCAGATCACCGAGTGGCTCTCATGTGGCCCCTTGGAAAAAATAATTGCCCACCCCTGCTCCAGAGCCTATACTAGGACAAAAATGGCTGGCAGATTAGTTTGTTTCTCTGATAGGATATGAAAGCTCTCTTCCTGAGTTTGTAGTTGTGAAATGGTATAGTTCAGATATAAGACTAACCACCTTATCACATTAAGAAATGTCCCAGTTGTCGGATACTTCAGCCTCTTTTCAAGCATGGAGAGGCACTGAGCTGATCACATGAGTTAAACTACTACTGATAGTGTCATGCATAGCCCTCCATGGTTGAAAAAAGGCAGAAGTGTCCTGAAAGTATGGAACTCAGGCAATCTGACCTCATCACATTGAGAAATTTCCTCCTCGTAGGACACTTCAGCCTCTTTTCAAGCATGGGGAGGCATGGAGCTCATCACATGTTCCAGGGCTGAAAAGACACAGAAATATTCTGAAAGGAGGGAACTCTGAACACAGGCCAGCAATCGTGTTCAGAGTTCTTACTTTTATCACACTTTCCTCCCATCTTTACAATTAAAAAACAGATGGGATGGGAACCATCAAAAATTCCCCGTCCTGTTCATTGCCCAAGCATCAACAATCTTTTGTGCCCTGTGGGCTTTGATGCAGAACCATAGGATCCCATGGAAAGAAATGTTTTTAATCTGGATCACTGTCTCTTGTATCCTATGGGGTTTGAGGCAGAACAATAGGATCCCATGGAAAGCAATGGTTTTAACCTGGAGCACTGTCTCTTGTACCCTATGGGGTTTGGGGCAGAACAATAGGATCCCATGGAAATAACTAGTTTAAACTGATACCAGTCACCTTTGATGTAAGGGGATTTGGACAGGGCAAGGGATCTCTTGGTTTTTGGATACTGTTGTTTCTCCTGATTTTTTAAAAAGTAATACTGACTTTGTGATGAATGTAAAAGATTAATGTATTTCCAGCTCATACGTTTCCACGTGTGAGTCTGATGGGGAGGCAGAACTCCAAATGGGGTGATTCTCACCCTTAAAGGGATGATTCCCTCAATGGGATGGTCACCCATGATTTCCTCTCTCAATGTGCATCTACACTGATGAAAAAGGTATACTTGCCTTAGACCCACTGCTGTCTGTTTTCATGATGCATGAGGAGTTCTGTTGAGTATCTCACATTTCTGGTTTTAGTTGGACCTTACCCAACTTTGGGGGATAGTCCTAATTTTGCAGAAAACTTTGGAGTATCATAGGGCTTTGCAGAAATCTGGACATATGGATTGGGTCCATTTCAGCTTCATTCCCTGTTCAGCCAGATATTGATGCCATCACCCTTTTCCTGCACTTATCAGCAGAGGAAAAAGGGATGGCTCATCTCTACATCACCACCACCGATTCCTGCCATCCACAGATCTCTGCGCAAGCAACTCACTATCATGGTTGCATCTGTTGGTGACAGAATGGGGCAACCACATGACCAGGAAGAAGGAGGGGGGTGACTCTACTCCTTCCTTGCTGGTTGTTCTGGCACCCTGTTGTAACATCAGGAGATGTGATAGGTAATGGCCAGGCAGTCACACAGAGTTTGTGTCCAGTAGGAAGCATGCCCGGATTATCCATTAGGCCAACATAGGCAGTGGCCTATGGGCACAAGCGGAGGGGGGGCGCCAGATCATGGCAAAAAAAATGGCGATGACTCACCACCGGTCCTCTTCTCCTCCCTCCCTCCTTCTGAGGCCACGCTGAGTGGGTCGTTCCAAGGCAGCGGCAGCTGCATGGTGCCCCTTCGCGGCACCCCATTCACGCAGCGCACCTTCCGCTGCCTCTGGAACGACTCACTCAGCGTGGCCTCAGAAGGAGGGAGGAGGAGTGCAGCCCGAGCGACGTCACTCTCTCCGGGGCGGGCCCGAGCGACATCACTTGGGCCCCGCGCCGAGGGCGTGACGTCGCTCAGACTGCACTCCTCCTCCCTCCCTCCTTCTGAGGCCACACCGAGTTGTCCCAGAGGCAGCAGCAGCTGCTCTGCGTGAATGGGGCTCCGCGTAAATGTGTCCTAAGTCATACTTTTGGATCATGAATGTTCCCTCCAGGAAAATATGATTTGTGTTTATTATTCAAACATACAAACTTGCTTTAAGGCAATGGTGTGCAACCCTAGTACCCAGACCATGAGTTGATAGTATGCTTATTTGTGGACGTGTACTTCAACTTACCAACTCCAAACTCTACTGATTGAGGTTCATGTAACTTCTCCCTTTCTCTTTCTGGCACAAGGTCTGTAAAATGGGAGAAAGAATGAACAACACTGAATTATTATTATTTTTTGGACAGGAGATGGACACAAAAGTATTTTATATGCAAAAGCACTATCAAAATGATTAATAATACTAATACTAATTCTAATCCAGTGCACTCGAGTTCTCAGACTATAGCAGACAGAGAAGTGATGCCGTTGGATTGCCCTGGAGACAAAGGAATGAGCACCAAAGGAATAAATTAGCCATGCTGTCACATTAAAATACATTTTCAAATGTAATTTGGGTAACCAGATTAATGTGAATTAATTTAAGAATATTTACATGTAATAGAATTACATCTAAACCAGTGCCCATTATAAAAAAGCAATCATGATTGGGAAATATTAAATTTGTCTACAAACAAGAACTTGATTTTGGGATTTTTAAATTTTTTTTAAGAGGCATTAGAATTTACATATTTTTAAAAGATCAGTTTTGAAACAAAGATGTTTCTTTTGAGATCATCACTAAGCTACATTAAGAACAATAATGTTACATGATCATTAATAAATACTTCTTGCATGCAGGCTATTTGATCTCAGAATTTGGTAATAAATTGGTGAATTCCTTTAAAAATGATGGAAACTCTCTTCTTGTGGAATCGCAACACACAAACCAGTTGGCGAGATCTGGATCTGGTCTATGTATTACTTGCACTTGTCACAAAGCAAATGTTCATAAAAGTGTGTGTATGTATGTATGTATGCAGAGGTGTGGATATGTGGCAGCTTTCTGATTGGCTCCCACTTTCACAGACCACTATGACTAGCACGGGTGATGGATCTGGACCAAATTTGGTACACATAACCCCC
This sequence comes from Anolis apletophallus, assembly GCA_030556195.1. Taxonomy (NCBI): domain Eukaryota; kingdom Metazoa; phylum Chordata; class Lepidosauria; order Squamata; family Anolidae; genus Anolis; species Anolis apletophallus. The sequence continues at coordinate 115,284,542 of JARBWK010000005.1, read as the reverse complement.
ATGACCCCCTTTACATCCTGGTGAGGTTTGGGGGAGGGTGGACAAAGGATGGTGGGATTTGTAGTAATTTCAAGCCCTTTGGTTCCCACGGACCAGTGTGGCCCCCAACAAAGACCGATAAAGACCAAACTTGGCACACAGAGCTCCCATGACCCACTCTACAATCTACAGCAGTTTGGAGGAGGATGGACCAAGGATGATGGGACTTGAAGTACCTCCACTCACTTCCCGAGACCGCTGCTACACTCATCCAATGACTGATCAAGACCAAACTTTGCACACAGAGTCGCCATGACCCACTCTACATCCTGGTGCTGTTTCAAGGAGGATGGACCACAGATGATGGGACTTGAAGTACCTTTACTTACTTCCCGAGATGGCTGTGAACCTCATCCAATGAATGATCAGGACCAGACTTGGCACACAGAGCCCCCATGACCCAGTCTACATCCCAGTGGTGTTTGGAAGAGGATGAACCATGGACGATGGGGTTCGCAGTACCATCACTAACTTTCTGAGACCACTGCGAGCCACATAAATAACTGATAAATACCACACAATGCCTTTCTCAAATAACCCAGGCAGCACCAGGTCCCCAAACTAGTATTCTATAAAGGACCTAGATTTGATTCTACAAATGAAGCAATTGAGCATTTGCAGGACACAAGAATGGGCACATGGCATCTGTATCTAATATAATAATGTTCAACATCAAAAACCTTTGACCATTGCTAGATCACAGTCTGTGGCTACCGGCTTGTCCTGAATTTTCAGAAAAGAAAGAGTTGTAGTCTATGGAAATAAATATGGCACCAGTATCTGGTGGCATAGGAGAGAAACCCTATTAGTCTCCCACGTCAGATTGCTTTAGAACAGTGGTTCCCAACCTTTTTTTTTTACAAGGGTCCACTTGAACAGGAAACACTCTCCAACATTAGTACCAAAAAGGTTACAAATCAGTTTTTGGTCAAGTTTAGATTTGGTTTGGTTATTTGGGGTGCTCATTCAGACAATCGCATTGGATAGACAACATTAGCTCTAGTTTCTGATACAGAACATATGCCATCCAGTAGTCACCATCTGCTTGCCCACAGAAAACCATATTTAATAAGCCTTGGCACTATAACAGGGTTTAATGAGACCAGTCGCATTCGTTGCAATGGTGTAGTAACTGACAGGCCATGGACCATATTTTAGTTCTTGCAGACCACTGATGGTCCATGGACCACAGGTTGGGAACCACTGCTTTAGGTAAAAATCACTCTATTTTTGGTCCACACTTTGCTTGTGTGTGTCCATTCATAAGCCTTTCTCATCTTGCTTGCACATTATTTGCTGATTTCTGCATGTGACAAACTCTAGATGAAGAAATTATATCATTTAATGCATTTTGATCATACAATACACATTTTATACATACACTGAGATATTGTTAAAGCCAAAAATGGTTTTGCAAAATTCAGAGAAGCATAAGGTCAGGAAAATAACAGTATGCTGATCTGCACAATAGTACAGGAAAGGCAAATTAAGTTGGTTTGCCTCCTTATGTGGATAAAATAAGATCATCAGGCATCTCTATTTGGGAAGAAGATGTAAGTCTCATGCATTTTAAGGGCACTTCAGTAGCCTGATCAGCAGACCACAATTTTACAGATGGACTTGAAGAAAGGTTTTGCACTCTTTTTTGCAAACTGAAGTGGTGTTTTAAAACATTTGGTGATTAGGCATGGAAGGGATTTATTGTGAATATATAAAATGAAGCTTCCCAGATTTCTGTCAGCCAGGTTAGTATTTCCTGAGCAGTGCACTATACAATGAAATTTGTTTCCTTTTTTATAGCTAGAAATAAAATAAGAAGATAGATAAACGTATGGTTTAAGAAAGATACAGGGAATTCCAAATACAGATTTCAGAGACATATTTAAAGCAACATGTCATCCAAAGTATAATGCATATAGCACTTGGCAGAATAAAATCTGATGTCTTGAGAAAGATGGAGAACATCTCACAAAACTGATATAATACCAAGCTTAGTCTGTCACACAATGACAGAATACAATGTAGCATAGTGGAAAATATATGGCATCTTTTTCTTTATCAGCTATTTTTTCTAGAACTATAATGTCATTGAAATAACTGATACTGGTGAGACTATCACATTTTAAAATGGGATGAATATAAATTCATAATTTGTGTCTCATCAATAGGAAGGCTGCAGCTAAATGGTAAAAATCCTTTGTTTCCTTTCAAACAACAACAACACTGCATTGTTGTAGGGTTTTTTGGGCTATATGGCCATGTTCCAGAGGCATTCTCTCCTGACGTTTCGCCTGCATCTACACAACAACACTAATTGAATTAATCTCTGTCTCACTTGCTTTTTCTGGACACTCAAAGCAATTTTCTATGCAAGCATTATACTTTCCCATCTCTGGTCTAAATAGACATCCACAGCCATTTGTTAATGCCTTTCTCATTATTACAACACAAGATTAATATGTATCTGTATGGACGTCCACAAATGGATACTCAGTATGATCACTTCTATATTGGGATAGCCTGCTTAAAACCAATTAAAGCAACATTCTCAAGATTTTATCACATGAAGCTATCATCCATTGTGTGATCTATGCTCGCTTGCCACCTTCATGCACTCATGTCCTAAGCGAGTTAGATGTGCTGAATTATATGATGCCTTATTTACCACTTCCAAATGGGTGGGAGAGGAAATATGTCTGAAACGTAAAAATAATGGGTTTATTCTGTGGACCTGTTTGAAAAAAGAAGAAGAAAGAATACAGTGGTTCTATGATTTTTTTTCCCAATCGAGTCCCAGATTTTCTTTTAGGGCATTAGACAAGCAGAAAAGTTTGTGGTGTGCATCTGCAGAGATTTCTGTGACTGAACCTGGGCCACAGGGGTTCATGTTAATGGCTGCCAGTAAAGTTCTTCTCTGCTACTTATGTGATACTTCTATCTCATATCAAAAAATGAATCTAGCTGGGGGTTGGGATTGCTCAATACTAAAACATAAAGTCTGGATTCAACTGCTATGCCCCACTCGCTCCCCCTGGAAAATTCCTCTTCCACAGAAGACAACAACTGAATTTTCTTCCAGACAGGCCCTATATCCCAGGATCTGATCCCAGGTTTTTAACTTTAAACTGGATTATATGTGGTTTTTCAAATAGTCTGGGCCTGAACCATTTAGGGCAGTGGTTCTCAACCTGTGGGTCCTGAGATGTTTTGGCCTTCCAGAAATCCTAACAGTTGTAAATTGGCTGGGAATTCTGGGAGTTGTAGGCCAAAACGCCTGGGGACCCACAGGTTGAGAACCACTAGTTTAGGGCTTTATAGGTAATAACCAGCACTTTGTATTTAGCCTGGAAGTGATCAACGCGGTTGTAAAAAGAGTGGGATGAGTCCTTCCTGAATCTTCGTTCGCGAAGTAATGCCAGAGAGAGGATTGGAAGTCAGTGGAACTGCCACAACATGGGAGCCGTCCTCTTACAATACGGTGCTCCTGGCCACCAATATCTGAACTAGTTCCAAACTAATGGGAGCAAGGTTGGGCTTGTTTGGGTGGAGATCTATAGTTGAGAGGACAGAGCTATAGTATCTAATATCTTTTGGGGTGCTAATGCATCCTTTTAGCCCCTCAGTGCTTCCCACCCTGGTCTAGATCCTGTTGTAAATTACAGCCTGCTCCCTCCTGATATCCGATCATCCTCTTCTGTTGCTTGTGAAAGAAAATATGGTGCATGTGTGTTTGTGTGAAATGAAATAATGGTGATTGTGAATAAATTTTGTTAGGAAAAAAAGTGCTGATAGCAGTATACTGCAAACTGTTCAAAATGTTCCAGAACAAATGGAGAAACTATTCAATTAAGCTTTTGTCTTCTAAAAACATTCCTAAGGAGTCGGAGACAATGATTCATGTTTATTTAGAAAACAGTATTAAATAACTTACTTTACAGATAGCAGCCAAAGAAGGATAAGATTTAAAAAAAACTTGGTACTATATTTGTATTTTATTTTGCAGACATATCTAATCTCGGATGGCATGAGAAATGTTGTAAAACGTGTGTCGTTGAAAACTGCTGTGGCATCATACTTAAAAACTTGTCCTTTAAAAACCAGGTCAATTTTTCCAGCAGCGTATAGTAATATATATGTATGCCATGGAGGTTTTTTATGTCTTATAATAGAGATAGTATAGATAATAGGCTTTCATCTATTACATTTATCAGGTTGTCTTATCTCCTCAGAGCCATCAAAAGGCTGTATTCAGAAAATATTAAGATAGGGATGCCTGCTTCATTTGATACGCACACAAGGGGCCTGATCCTGATTCCATTGAACACACTGGTGGTTTTGTCTTTGACTTCAATGGAAGCAGCATTGGAGCTATGAATAGATTCCATTAATGTTAATTAGACTACAGTAAAATTCCAATTATCTCCATCAAACGACGGCTATCAAAAGCTTTTACTTGTGAAAGTTAACTAAGTTGTCCCACTTGGAATCTCAAGACATTGTAACCCTGTAAATTTGGTCTGTGATTTGAACAAACTTAGGTTAATTTGGATAGTTGTTAATATACTGCACCTCATAGTACCTGAGTCCCCCTTTAGCACTAGAATACCTGAAAGGGAAGACAAAAGCCAAAAATTTTGCAGCTGAAAAAAAATCTTTTTACTGTGCTAATGAAGAGATTAAGTACTTTGTTCTGTTTGATTCTAAGATTGATTGACTTCAGGAAGTTACCCTGTGATTGTGGTTTTCAAACCCTTTTCTGTGGTTTCTCAGAAACATATCAAGCATACCTCCACATAAAAATTAATAATGAAGGCAGATATTACCAAGCTCTCTACCATGGGGTCCTGTCATGTGTTTTGGACTCTAGCTGCCACAAATGCTGGCTGTTATTCGTCTCCCCACTTAATGTGGTACCTTTATCTCCTACTTGACAAATGAACTGTCTTTCAGGCTGTAAAGGTCGACAGCAGGCTACACTTAAGGTCGGGCACCCACCCCGACCTGGGCAGGCCTCGAACTCATGACCTACTGGTCAGAGAGATCTTATGCAGCTGACACTTAGCCAGCTGCGCCACTTCCCGGTGCTTGGTCAAATTGGTCAAATTGGCCAAATTGGCTGGGATTTCTGGGAGGTGATGTCTGGAACATCAAGCATTGAAAAACACTGATCTAGATTTGCTGGGGAATTCTTGGTGGGTTTTAGGATGAACCCTTTAATCCAAGCATGTTTATATGAAGGCACAACAGGCCTAAGTAGATAGAAGTTCAAAAGAAGGTTGGGTTGGTAGGAAGGATACCAAGTGAAATAACTGGAGGATTAAAATCAACTTCCTATTGAGTTATTCAGAACAGCTATCTTCTGACTTCATATTTCTTATCTGGGTGAGGAAACATCTTCACCAGAATTTCTGGAGACAACAAGCAGATTTCCCTTTCCAAATATTGGTAAAACAAATATTGTTCTTTGTACAAATTTAGTTTGCATGGTTCATCTCTAAGAATCGTGGGAGTTTTGGTTTAGTGAGATGGATTAGTTTCATTGCCTTCTTAGGATCCAAGTTTTTCTTAGGACTTGAAAAATAATGGTTACTCAGTAGTTCAAATCTGTGCTACATTTGTCCAAGGTTCAATGTACATTTACCTACAAAATTAGATTTTGCATTGTATTGCTCAAACTACAATGTTTTTGGTAGGACAAAAATTACCTTTTTTGCATTGTATTTGCCATCAGCTGATTGACATGAAACTATTCTGTTTTTGGTAGGACAAAGGTTTATGGAAGAATCTTACAAACTGTATTTGGTCCACAGCTTCCAGAATTTCCCAGCCATCCAGTAGCTGATTGAGCACTGCCATGGAAACAAATGGCTCCATAATCAAGAAGCTCAGTGTTTTCCAAGCTTTGGGCATGCTTTTTTACATTTACAAAATGACACCACTAACAAAGTGATACATATAATTAATATGTTTTTAATGTACAGTATGTATACACTCAGTGTGAAACCTGGGCCTGTTTCAATGAACATAACATAGATATCCTGGCAGGAATGGCAGAAAGACACACACGAAGGTCTTGCTCAACAGCTGTCAGTCATGGGAAAACTTTGGCCCTCTGGGTGCTTTGGACTTCAACTCCCACCATTCCTAACAGCTTGAGGCCCTTTCCTGCTTAAGTGGCTGAGGGGAAGGCTGGGGAATGGTGGGAGGTCCAAAACACCTGGGGTCTGAGGCTGCAAGGAATGGTGGAATATATGTGATTATTTATTTAGTCCAAAACCGTTCTTTCCATGTTGGCTTGGTTTACAACATATCGAACTAAACAAAAGTCCAAGTTTACAGACAGCATTCCATACAACCAGAGAGGGTTACCAGCTTGTCGAATTCCCGTTTTACAAGCTTTCAGCCGGTAGCTCATTAATTGATCTTCAGCCTCTGTTGTTCCACAGGTATTTGAATAGTAGATGATAGATGTACAGTTATCTGCAGAAGATTGAGATTTTCGAAGGGATCTCTTGGAACATATATCTATGATTATGGTGCTGTTTCTTCTTTAAATTGTCCACAAACTGACTGTTATTGTGCGGATCCCGGAACTGACATTGGATAACATCTTGAGGATACACTTTGTTTTTTGCACTCACTTCCGTGATTTCATCAAATATCACAAGTTTTCCATAGAGGAGCGCTCTGTGAACTCGCTACTTCCTGGTTCGCGACTCCTCCGCTCTCTGTGGCGACCACGTCGAACTACCATATGTAAGACTTTTGATTTTCTCCAGCAGGATTGGATACTTTGAATGTGTGTTTTTTGCATATGATTATGCATGATTAATTGTGTATTTTGTACTGTGACATAGCGGTGCTCCTTTAATAAGTAAGGGTATTGGAGGCTCCAATTTCCCACGGCACACCTGATGAACGCTCACGGCACACTAGTGTGCCACGGCACACTGGTTGGGAAACACTGTTAGCTTCTTGTTGGATGGGTTCCCTATGAAATGAAAGACTGAGGGACATCTTCCTTCCTTTCTATTAGATAGCCATTCCCTGTTTACCTTGTGAGTGCAGATGAAAGTTTTAGTCAATAGTTTAAGCTGGGTTTTACTGAATTTCCTATTCTCAGACAGTGTAGGAAAGTCCAGATAATTTTGGACATTCTGGTATGGGACTGATAGGAATTACATCCCCAGACATTTGGGAGCCAAAGGGTCCTGGATGTTGCAATGAGACAAATTACAATATTCAACAAAACCTGAGATCTTGTATATATGTATGTATGTAATGTATAATATCTGGATTTTTAAAAATGTTTCAGATTATCCTTTGGTGTCTCTCTGCTGCAGTTATGAACTGTATGCAGGATTCAGATTTATACTTTGTCTTCACTCCTTCCCAAAGAGCTGGGCTTTCCTCCCTCCAAAGTTTTTGTCTCTTTTTTCTCTGGCCCTGTAACAGAGCACAGTAATTCAGCACAACTCCCTTGTTAGAGCTATGTTTTGCAGAGCAAGTTCAATTAGCATTGCGATCCAGGGTCAGTGCTTTGATCTATGACAGCCTTTTGTGACAGTATTGTATGTTTTTACCACTGGAGAAAAGCAAAGTATTCTTCTCGTTTCCTGTTGCTCTGGGAGGCAGAAGGATTTTCTGTGATGATCCACGGGGGAGCTTTCACTGTAATAAGTTACAGAACAGTGTTTCAACAGAGGATTTAGTTGTAACCACTGAATTGGTGGAGAAGCTGGGCAAACCTCTCAATCCATTTATCAGAGTGCACTCAGTTCCCTTTTTGAAGGGAGTTAAACAATAAATATTGAGCACAGGAAATTAATCTGTATCCTTAGTATTTTAATTTTTAAAAAGTACTAATCTGTATAGCTGTCCACCCACAGCTCTTGCAAAGCCTTTCCCCTTTGCAGATTTACTTGGTTTAGCTCACTTGCCAAAGACAGATGTGATAGGTTTCCAAGCACCACTGGAAATAATTGCATTCTTTTAGGCAGGACAAACAGAATATAGCTGCCATGTGTAATCCCCCATTCAACTCTCTAACGAAAACTCAAGCTTTCTTTCCCAAAGGATCCATATTTGGCATTTCTGGACAGAACAATCAGTTCAGAAGATCAGCTTCTTTGCTGATATTCAGAAAGAGTAACTTGTGTGACACCACCGTTGGTCTTCAGCTGAATGCCTGATTCACCTATCTGGGGAGAAGAATGACAGATATTGTAAGCCGCTCCGAGCCCTCGGGGAGTGGCGGGGTACAAGTCCAAATAATAATTAATAAATAATATTAAATAGGCTCAGTGTATAGCATATGGAAGCAGAAGGGTGAAAGCAGAAGGGTGCTAACAAAATATTTTGTGGAATTGTTTTTATGAAGAGTTGAAAAGTCTTCCATTTTAGGAAAGTTGACCTATGCCGAAAGTTGATGGAGACATGTTTAAGAGGCGTTGAAGTAATTTCTATGAGAGCTTCTTGAGGTGAGTACTAGGCCTGTTTTCGAACTTGGGATACATCTGCAATTCAGATGTAATTCGGATGTTTTAGACTTTCGAAGTGATTCTGAAGAGAGTTAAGGAATCCGGAAGTGGATTCGCCATTCCGAAGTCTCCGTTGCCATATATTCGGAATATATTCGGATAGGGCTCGTATGTCATTTACACTCGTCTCATTGCGTTTAAAATGTTTTAAATGTTATTAATGTGTTAAATGTGTTCAATATTTTGTACCAGTGTGGCTAGTTTTTTCAGTAGTAGTGGTCAAAAACAGAGGGAAAGGGAATCCCCCAAGTTTTGACTGTCCCTTCTGCAGGTTTCCGTGCATTACGCAATTCCGGACGCCATTAACAAAGCCATTCCGAATTTCGGAAGTATATATGAATCAATTCTGAAAAAGCTTCTGAAAACTTCAAAAGTCTATCAGATACGAGGCGCCAGCGCCCCCTACATCCAACGTGAGTTTTTAAGCCGTTTTTTCCATGATAAAACAGGCCGAGCGAGTACTGTGCTTTGGTTATGTATGGCTTTGTGATCTTGTACAGGACAGGAGCAGACTTAGATCTCAAAAGGAAGTACTCTATGGGTGCTAATAGGGAGATGATTCTTCATTGTCTACTTTTACTGATTTTGATTTCACTCACCACAACATTTTTGGGGACATGATCAGGGGCGGTCCTACAAGGTAGGCCAAGTAGGCGGCCGCCTAGGGTGCCATCTGGGAAGGGGGCGCCATCCTGGCCGCATGGGGCGCCATCCTGGCCCTGCTGATGTTCCTCAGACAGCGCCGCAGCTGCCTGCTTTTGGGCCCCGGCCTTGTGTGCTCCGACGCCGCTTCTGGGCATGCGCGGAGGTTTTCGCGCAGGCGCAGTTGCTCCAGAGCTGAAGTTGAGCGCAGGAGCAACTGCACATCCGCGAAAACCTCCGCACATGCCCAGTAGCTCCCTTGCGCAGAAGCCTGTAAGCAAAGCACTCCCTATCGGGCAGGCAGGGAGTGCTTCCCCTCTCCTTTTGTCTCCGCCGTGCGCGCATTTGCAGGGAAGGAGAAAAGAATCAGTGAAGGAAGTGTAAGTGAAGGAATGAATGAAGGGCTTTCCTCCTCCTCCTCTGTGACCTCTTCTCTCCCTCCTTCCTTTCTTCGGCACTATTTCTGTCTAGACCTGAGGGCCTGAGGCTATGAGGAGTTGTGGGAGTTGGAGTCCAAAACAACTAGAGGGAGGGCCCAAGTTTGCCCAGGCCGCGCTGCCTGTATTCGACCTCATTTGAACATTTTGGCTGTTTTTCTATTTACATTTACATTGGGATCCTAATTTTGGACTTATGGGAGACTCCTATGAATTATGAGATGGGTGGTAGGTAATAGATTCTGATTTTGATGCATTTACATTGCATTTCTTGTTGATTATTATACAGTTCTGCTTAATATTGTCATACAATATAATAAAAATACAATATAACAATAGAATAATGATATATTTTATATTACATGTAATATTACAAAGAATATTGCAGTATAGTGGTATTGTACAAAATAGTAATATATAATATTTTATTTTACTTTATTTTGGGTTATTTGAGTTTTATAGGAGTCATGAAAATATTTAGTAGATGATAATTTTATTGAAATAAATAATTTTATTTATTATTTTATAATAATAATATAATAGAATGTTATATTGTATTATAATGTCAATATATTATAATATAATTATATTGTAATGTAGTATAATATAATTATGATATAATATAGTATGAGTATGGTATAATATATTGTATATACATTGATACAATATAATACTACTAATGGTATTGTGATATTATAATTGTATATTTGTTTTACAGGGGTGGAGTCAAGATAATGGTTTGTGGGGGGGGCCCCAAAATAATGTTCACCTACCATATAAAAATACCATAGAACGCCCCTGGGCATGATAGCCTGATATGTCTATCTTCACAAACTCTGGCTGGCATTCTGTATTGCAGGTAAGGATTCTTTACTAGGAGTTACAGGTCCGTACGTTAAAAAAAAATCCCACAATATCTGCATTGAACTGGGTTATCTGAGTCCACACTGCTATATATTCCAGTTCAAAGCAGATAATGTGGGATTTTATTCAACTGGCCTTAGTAAGACTGTATAGTCTTGCAGACTATGTAAATGCCTCCAATCCATTTTAACAAGCCAGCAGCTGGATTGGGCAAAGGAGATCCAGTTTGTGGTTGAACATGGTGCAAAGATGATGATATTTCCACTTCCCTCTCACCAGCGAGTGAAGCTGGAACAATCAGAGGCAGAACTTTTGTCACAATTCCTGGATGCAATCCAATTCACTAGTGGGAGAGGGCCAGAAATGCCACCTTCCATCACCCATCTGCTGTTGGCTGTTAAATTAGGCCAAGGGGCTGGATCAAGCAAGGAGAATTAGTTATGTGTACATAGCTAAGCGCAGCTGATGTAGAATATTGGTGCTTTTCTCTATAACATCTCAAAAAAGAAGAAGAAAGAAATATAAAGAAATATGCAGCCCGTGATTCTATCAATGTCACTTTTATTCCCTTCCCTTGCATGATTTTTTTTCTTTGCCTGATAAAGAAGATAGTGGGCTTTGCGTTTTGTGCCTTCTGGTTGGCCAAATTCAAAGAATCACCATGATGCATACTTTAGATTCTGAGTATGGACATTCATTACTCTGTAGCTGCAACATCATGTGTCAAGTAGGAGATAAAGATACCACATTAAGTGGGGAGGCAAATTTTGACTGAATTATGAGGCTGGGAACGCTGAGAGATGAGGAGTGTGTCAGCTCCCCCTGGTGGCCAGAGTTTGCCTCTGTTAGTCTATATGTGTGTGTGTGGAAACGGCAGGGATTGTCTGCTAAGTATGTGTACCTGTAATCCGCTCTGAGTCCCCTTCGGGGTGAGAAGAGTGGAATATAAATAAAGTGTATTATTATTATATTATTACAAGTCATTGCAAATTCAACATCTTGGCATGAGCAACTTCCTGATTCTTTGAGGCTGTATTGGACCTACCAGAAAACCTTGGGGGCCACACCATAGCTTCTGTGCCAGGTTCTCCTGGAAACAGAAGTCTGCAAGACTGAAGGGGAAAAGGAAGTGACTGCATTAGAGGAAAGGCAGGAAGCTAACTATGGTGATATGAATGGTAGTGCTCTATTGCTAGGGGCAATCATACTATGAAGCAAACAGTTGTAACTGTGTCTGTCTAGTCTCAGTGATTGGAATTGCTAGGGCAGCATTCAAAATCCCTCTCTTGAAAGAGAATATCTCCCATAGCCTTTACACTAACCTAGTTACGGTAAGTGCTATACAGAACTATTGCCTTCTGTTATCAGTGCTGCAAAAAGATTTCACTGATATTGTCTTCTGTATGTGGAAGAAGTGATATCATTTTGTCCTTTTCCATACAAAGCCAATGGTTTAGCATTTACCCTAGGCAATTCATCCATCCATGGCAAGCTTGGTCAAGTGTGGGGGTTGTGTGCCGGTCCCATTGTGGGCCATAAAACAGTAGTTCAAGTACCAGTTGTGGCCCATTGACCACACTAACCAAGTCTGCACTGGGCAGAACTTTTACATTATGCCTTCTTGTAGCCTTTTTTAGTGCATTCTGTTGTGACTCATTGATTGAGGGATAAGCCTGACTGTGTGATCAGCAATGCCTAATTTCTCTTATTTTCCCGTCATTTTCTTTATATATATATTTTTCTAAAACTGTGTGATTTCGAAAGGGAAAAGCTCAGGATAGTGCAGCGATGAAATAAACAGGAACTTGAGATGACATTTTCTCATGAAAATGAGAAACACTTGTCTTAGCCTGTTGATGCGATATATTATACAGTGTTCCCTCGCTACTTCGCGGTTCGCTTATTGTGGACTCGCTGTTTTGCAAATTTCAAAAAATATTAATTTAAAATATATATCATGGTATTTTTGCTGTTTTGTGGGGTTTTGCCACTGCCACTCTCCAAGGCACTTTCCCTCCTCGGTCCTCCCTGCCTCCCTCCAGCCTTGAAGGGCCTTTCCTTGCTTTCCTTCACTTTATTTTAAGTTTATAAAGACAATGCCATTATATACACCATAGAAGTAAGATTCTACCTCTATGGATTAGACCTTCTTACCATGCATGAGTACTTTCGCCACCCAATGTGGGATATATATCATGGATGAGGTTTACCAATCTGTATTTGTTGATGGGCCTTGATAAAGACTCAATCCGAGTTGAAACGAGTGAAGGAGCTCTGTAGAAAATATCCCCGTCGGCCGTTTCAACCCCTCGATGTTTTCATTGTGGATTATAAAACACTCATTTGAGTGATTTTGTTGCCTTCACATCAGTGGACAATATTAACTCACAATTGCGCCATCCTGTCGCACCTGAGGCACTTGAAATCCCTTATTAAACTACACAAGTCCAGCTGAGGTTAAAAGGCTTTATTTAGAATAACTGAAAAAGGAAAGAGACTAGAAAACAGTCTATTGATGCTCTTAGTTCAGCAGCAACAGATAGCAGTACATTGTCCACAAGGAAGCTGAAATGGATTATAATCCTTGGCAATCAGGAACAAACAAGGAAAGCTTCTTGCCCTCAAACCGGGCTAAAATACACAGTCAAAGTCTTTAAGCAGCTTGAAAGCAAAGTTCTTTAGCAAGGAGGCCGGCAGGCTTGTTCAGGATCCCATGAGCTTGAGTTTGCTACGTTGGCTTGAGATGGGGATGGTTTCTAAGTCCCAGCGTTTATAGTTCTCCAAAGCTTTGATGAGTCCGACGCAAGTTGCGTCAAGTGTTATTCTCACAGAGAGGGCTCCCAGCTGTTGGTAGCCTCCTCTCAAGGGAAAGGTATGCAAACCCAATTAGTGCCCACATCTGTGCAAAGGAGTGGAGCCGTCTCCAGGATCCCAGCGCCTCCGCTTATCGGCCTGAACAGGAGTAACAACCTTGACCATAGTTTGAACCGGCTTGCTCTGCAGATGGTTTGCATGGGAAAGGCAAGCAGGCCTGACTGGCACATTATTGCCATCATGGCTGCGGTTTGGTTCTAGGGAAGCAGAGGCCTGGGGTCTGACACATCCATTGCTTCTTTGGCGCGCTCTGACTTTGGTTTTCGTTACATTGGATTGATATCTCGGACTTTCAGTCGGACTTACCATCGGTGGTTGACTTTGGACTAATACGCACTTGCGTTTGGACCATATTTATCACGGATTATATGGTATCCATATGGTAAATTTGCATTGTATGTATGTATACATGACCGTGGTATGTTCCCGATTGGATAAGCACCCATATGGGGATCAGTAATATTTAGAATATAATTGTTATTAATCAATTTGATCTATAGTGTGTTTCCCTTTAATTATTGTCAGTTATAAATGAAGTATTGGCTATATTATGTTGTTAATGGTTTTTGTATTGTATTGATTTTATATTGATTTTATAGTGCTGTTTTAAATGTTTTAATTGTATATTGTGTATTGTTATGGAATCAAATTGCTGCCAATTTGTAAGCTGCCTTGAGTCACCTTTGGGCTTGAGAAAGACAGGATAGAAATATCGTAAATAAATAAGTATTATTACTATTACTATTATTGAGACTTCAAAGTCTAAACAGGGGGGATGATGAAGAAGACAATGAACAGATTGAGAGAAGTCATCTTGTGCAATAAGTCAGAGACACATTCATATAATGATATTTAAAATGAGAGTGCGTTGGGGAGAGGGGCTATCCAGCATTCATCTTAAAAGATGGGTTTGCAATTGTAAAATCCGTTTTTTGAGCTGGGTATAATGTCCTTGGACAATTATTCTATTGTGAGATGTAGAATAAAACTTGGATTTCTTTAAAAAAAAATGATGATGCATTATTTTTGGAGTGACCCTTGTATTTACTTGATTTCTGGTGGCCACATCTCAGGAACAGCCCAATACATTTTATTTCCTGACTAAACAGACTAAAACAATCTCACAATCCCCCATTCCACATAAAAGGCCCAGCTGGACTAGCAATTGAATTTTGTTTCAACACCGATGAAAGAGCACTATCCTCCATCATAGTGAGAAGCACATTGGCAGTTTAGGGGATACAAAGGAGAACTATAAAAGTCAGAGTCTCATCCCATTTGCAAAACCTGCTCATAACATGTGTTTGGGGATTAGAGGGTGAACCCAAGAGTTACTCATTCACACAATCCCTATTGTAGTTGCTTGTATAGAATCTATCCTGCATCCTATAATCCCGAATCCCTCCTTTAAAAGACAGATGGTCTACTTTCCACAATTCCAAATCACTAATGAGGTTTTGATTCTGGTCATTTTGAGAGGAAAGCCTTCCTCTGGTAAGCATCAGAATTGATCTGAAAGAGTTTGATTCAGCTCAGGATTTGGCTGACTCTCATTCACATCTCTAGAATATCCATTTGAGGAAACTATCATTTCAAATCTGCTAAAACAAAAGAGGAACATGCTCTACAGGAACCTTTTTCATCTTAAAATATATTTTAAGTGAATTGAACATTTACCTTTTCTCTCAAATTCAGCAATTAAGAACACTTGTAGTTTCATTACTAAACCACAGTGTCTTTCAGCCAAATGCCCTGTAGAACCCACAAATGATTAATATGAACAATTCACTAGAATGCAGGAAATGAAAAAAAACATTTAAGTGGAAGGGAGGAAGACAAATTGACAGGAACATCATGCTGGACAAGATGATAGTGGGCAAGATATTCCTCAAAAAAGAGTGTTGCTCATTATGGATGCCTGGGGATCAAGGGAATGCCAGTACGATTCCTAGGAACTATAAGTTCCCCTGCAACACACAAAACCAATAGTTCATGAAACTGAAGTGTGCTCTGTAACTGCATCTAAATTATCAAGTAGTTAACCTGCTGCAGACTCACATTTTTGAGTGACGTAAAACTTCCAAGCACTTGAAGCTGAATGTCAGGCTATCTCTGCCAAGACGCCCCAAAGATATCTCACTACAGATATTAGGAAGACAAGAGATTATGAAACTGACAGGGGTCATTATCTGAGTGAAAGCCTTTGGAAAAGGGGTTGGCGGATAATGGTCACATCACAGGAAATGCAAGATTTGGAAATACATATATATTTAAAAGTCAGCCAAACAGCTGGAAGGATTTGTTGGACTTTATACTGAGAATAGAGAATAGAATCGCTCTGATATACAGGAGTGACGGAGGCCATAAGGTTAAGGGAGGCTGACCTAAGGACATGTTCCAATTTGTAGCTTTGGTAAATTGCTGTATGGGACAGCTGTAGTTTTCTGATTTCAGTATCCAACTGTTGAGGTGGCAATGCTATTACTCTTGCCATAAGGGCAAGAAAATCCATGGTATCTTTCCATACATAACAAATTACATGTCCACACTTATAAACCTGTGAGGTAGCACTGTTTATTTAAATTCCTGAAATAAGCTACCAGTAATAATAGCTCATGATACTTTGATATATGTTAGGCAACTTTTTCAAAGTTGCTTTTGAACCCAAATCAGAATTTTTGTAAATCAATTCAGAACATGAGTTAGGCTTGCTTTGAGACAATAATAATAATAATACTTTATTTCTAACCCGTGTCCATCTCCCCAAAGGGGACTCAGAGCAGCTTACATGGGACTAGCCAACAGACTTAAAAAACCACCTACTCAATACTTTCTTTGCCTCAGATTTCTCCCAAAATCTTAACAGTGCTCAACTTAGGGAGGATGGAGCAAAAGATGTAGTAGGGGAAATGCAGCACAGAATAGGTAAAGAGACAGTACAGGAATATTTAGCTAATATAAATGAATTCAAGTCTCCAGGGCTGGATGAACTACAGCCAAGGATGTTAAAAGAACTGTTAATAATCTTTGAAAATTCCTGGAGAACAAAAGAAATTCAAGCAGACCGGAAGAAGGCAATTGTTGTCCTCAAAAAAGGGGGAAAAAGAAGACCCAAATGATTACAGTCTAGTCTGTCTGACATACTGTAAATACTAGGAAAGATTCTGGAGCAGATCATTAAAGAGACAATCTATACACAATATCATGCTCACAACAAGTTGACATGAGTTTCCCAAAAACAAGTTGTACCAGATGAACCTTATTTCTCTTTTTAAAAAGTGTTACAAGCTTGGTAAATTTATTTATTTATTTATTTGTTCAATTTCTAGGCCGCCACTCCCAAGGTGGCTCGGGGCGGCTCACAAATTCAACAGAACACAGTAGATAAAACATTAAAATTCAACATTAAAACATTAAATTGACATTGAGTAACAATATTTGGCATTAAGATTGTCAGATATGGTTAGGCTAACGTAGGTTGTGAAGGCCTGCTGGAACAACCAGGTCTTACAAGCTTTCCGGAAAGCCAGGATGTCACGGAGTGACCTGACCTCCGGTGGTAAGGAGTTCCAGAATGTGGGGGCAATGATGGAGAATGCCTTTCTCCTTGTCCAAGTTAGAGGGTAGACTTTGGCACTCGGAATAAGAAGAAGATCCTGATCTTCTGATCTCAGTGATCTTGTGGGACAGTATGGGGTAAGACGGTCACTCAGGTACACTGGCCCCAGACCATACAAGGCCTTGAAGGTCAAAACCAGCACTTTGAAGGTGATCCGAAATTCAACAGGTAGCCAGTGCAGTTCCTGCAGTATAGGCGTGATGTGATGGCTCACAGGCATGCCTGTAAGCACTCGAGCTGCAGCGTTCTGCACCAGCTTTAATTTCCGAGTCACCAACAGAGGTAGGCCAATGTAGAGAGCATTACAGTAGTCTAATTTTGAGATGACCGTTGCTTGGATCACTGAGGCCAGGTTAGAACATAAGAACATAAGAACATAAGAAGAGCCATGCTGAATCGGACCTCAGCCCATCTAGTCCAGCATTCTGTATCACACAGTGGCCCACCAGTTGTACACAGGGATCTCGAGCAGAAGGGAGGGCAAAACCCTGACCTGCTCCCGACCCCCCACAACCAGTACCCAGGGAAATCCTGCCTACCTCAACCAACTCCGAGGTGGCACTTGAATGTCCTTTTCAGCAACTACCGATACACTTGCTATCCATGAATCTGTCTAATCCTGCCTTGAAGTTGTTCAGGCTGACAGCTGTCACAACCTCTTCTGGAAGTGAGTTCCATAACCCAATGACCCTCTGGGTGAAGAAATATTTCCCTTTATTAGTCCTAATTTTCCTACCTTGGAGCTTCAGGAGTGCCCTCTAGTCCTAGTGTTTTGTGACAAAGAAAATAATTTTCTTTATTCACCTTTTCTACCCCATGCATGATTTTATACACTTCGATCAAGTCACCTCTTAAACGCCGTCTTTCAAGGCTGAAAAGACCAAGGCGTTGCAACCTGGTTTCATAAGGGAGCCGCTCCATCCCTTGGATCATTCTTGTTGCCCTTTTCTGTACCTTGCGATGGGACAGGTAGGGGGCCAACTTCCGAGCCTGGCGAAGATGGAAAAACGCAACCCAGCTAACCATGGAGATCTCACCGAAATGATGAGAAAGCTGTGGATACAATATGCATTTATTTCAGTAAGGGTTTTGACAATGTTCCCCAAGACATTCTAACAAAGAAGCTAATAAAATGTGGACTAGACAATGATACTATTAGGTGGATAGTGAATTTGTTGGCTGGCTGAACTCAAAGGGTGCTAGTTGTTCCTACTCATCCTGGAGAGAAGTGATCAGTGGGGTGCTGCAGGGTTCTGCCTTGGGCCAGTGCTATTCGGTATCTTTATCAATGATTGTATGATAGAATAGAAGGCATGCGTATCAAATTTGCGGATGACACCAAATTGGAGGGATAGCTAATACCCTAGAGGAGATGATCAGAATCCAAAATGATCTTAACAGATTAGAGAGTTGGACAAAATGAATTTCAACAGGGAGAAATGTACAGTACTACACTTAGGCAGTAAAAATTAAATGCACAGATATAGGCTGGGTGACACCTGGCTTGAAAACAGTACATGTGAAAGGGATCGAGGACCACAAGCTGAACATGAGTCAATAGTGTGATGCAGCCGCTAAAAAAGGCAATGTGGTTCTAGGCTGCACGAATAGGAGTATAGTGTCTATACTCCTTAGTGGGATTTCTGTAGGCCAAATCACCTGGGGACCCACAGGTTGAGAACTACTGGTCTAGACTGAGGGAAACCATAGCTCCCCTCTATTCTGTTTTGGTGAGACTTCATCTGGAATACTGTGTGCAGTTCTGGGCACCATAACTCAAGAGGGATATTGGCAAGCTAGAATGTGTCCAGAAAAGGGCAACCAACATGACCAAAGCTTTGGAAGCGAAGCCCTATGAGAAGAGGAAAGGTTGATGGAGCTGGGTATGTTTAGCTTGAAGAAAAGAAGGCTGAGAGGGAACATGATAATCATGTTTAGATATTTAAATATCAAAGAGGGGGCAGGCTCGTTTTCCGCTGCTCTGGAGACTGCGACACAGAGCAATGGATTCAAATTGAAGGAAAAAAATCCACCGAAACATTAGGAAGAATTTCCTGATGGCAAGAGCTATTCGACACTGGAATATCCTGCCCAGCAACGTGATGACGTCTCCTTCTCTGGAGGGTTGTCAGTTGAGGATCGAGGACCATCTGTTGGGGGTGCTTTGATTGGACTAGATGGCCCCTGTGGTCTCTTTCAATTCTATGATTCTACAATAGACTCTACTCATCTATCAATAAAAATAATGTGATCATTAAAAGCTCTTTATTGAGAGTAGCTAGTGGACTTGAGTTCATGTTGATTTTAATAGAATTGTAGACTCTTGATCTGTTATCAGTGAATCCGTAGTGTACCTGTTGGATATAGTAAATTACTTATCATTCCCTTGGGCAGTATATTTTAATATCGGTATTATATGGTAGATGATATAAATCTTGTGTATGCTGTTATTAGCTTAAGCAGCTGCTGACTTAAAAAGGCCAGTTTAACAAGTCACCACTGTATTATGTTTAATTAGGTACAGTTTATATAATGAGGTGTTCAGTTCTAATGGAAAGGCATGCTGTGAGCAGCACATCTGCAGGAATAACTATTACAATCAGCATTGCAGAGACCCATGGAACTGCAAATTAGACTTACTTATCTAGAAATAAATTACATCCCAATGCCTTCATAAAGCTCATTAATTAATTCCACTGGCATAAAGGTCTTTTTCTTAATTTCATGTTCCATTAGCATAATAAACACAATTTGAGTTACAACAGTATGATCAGTTTAATGGATGCTATTTATTTTGGATTTTTTTTATTTAAAGTCCTGGTATCGTAAAATTAACATCAATATGCTATTTGGTCCTTTATTAAAATTCCCATGGGATAACCAACACAGATGTTCAATACAGCATCATATATTTGCTGCATTTTTATGGTGACACTAATTGGCCATATGGAAAGGTGTTGCTTTGGGTTTTGGATTTTTTTATAAAAAAAACAAATGTGAATATAGGGATACTAAATAAATAGCAATTGGAGGTAGATAAAATTACAGTGTAATCTTCTATATGTTTGTTCAGAAGTAACTGCAATGGAAACTTTATTATAGATATATCAGGGATGGGAGTTCATGTGACCCTCCAGATGTTGGAAGGTTTCTGCTACTATCCCACACTATTTTGTATGTAGCTGCTTGGAGTGGTAGTGTAGTAACATCTGAAGGACTGAATGTCCCCAACTCTGTTGGATAGGACGAGAGCCTTAGTACATAGTTGACACAAAATTTAGACCAGCAGAGGGAAACTAATCAATATTTCTCATGGCCATTGATCTATGTTAAGTTAGAATCTAAATAATAATGTTTTACTTGTTTTGAATGGGAACAGTTGTCTTGCTATATCAAGTCACCCAAACTGTCACCCAGAGTTTGAGCTCCACAAGAGCTTTTCATCCCTGAGCAAAGACCAGAACATTTCCTCAATTTTCATTTTTATTGTTTTCCATGGTGCCATGACAGTTTTGTTGTTTATTCATTCAGTTGCTTCCAACTCTTTCGTGACCCACGTCAGAGCTCCCTTTCCGCAGTGGCCACCCCAGCTCCTTCAAGGTCAAGCCAGTCACTTCAAGGATACCATCCATCCATCTTGCCATTGGTCGGCCCCTCTTACTTTTTACTTCCATTTTCCCCACCATCGTGATCAGGGGCGGTCCGAGCTCTCCCGGGAGGGTAAGCTAACATTATTTTGGCCCCCCCCCCGACGGCTCCCGGCTGCGCCCGCGCATGCACGGAAATTCATGCATGCGCACTGGCTCCCGAGCACGCCGGCATGGAGGAACGGGGGGGAGGGGACTCACGGGGTGGGCGCCCGGACCCGAGGAGGAGCAGGAGGAGGGGGAGGTCACGAGGGCGGCCCCCACGGAGACTCCCCAGCAGCGGCAGCAGCAGCAGCAGCGCCCCCAGGAGGCCCGGAGCCAGAGGCGCATCTTCCTGATGTCCCGCCGTCGCCGCCTCTGCCGAGGAGGAAGGGGAGGAAGGCCTCACCGGCCGCGCACTGCAAGGACGCCCGGAAGGAGAGACGCCGGAGGGAGGGAGGGAAGGAGGAAGAGGCCTCCACGCCTCCGCAGGGCTCCCTCCTTCAGGCGTCTCTCCTTCCGGGCATCCTTGCAGCGCGCGGCCGGCGAGGCCTTCCACCCCTTCCTCCTCGGCAGAGGCGGCGACAAAGTGGCGTCATGCGGAGGGGGGGGGTGAGGGGGCCGGCCTTGGCGTCCCTGTGGCCCCTCCCCCTCTTGCCTTCCCACCTACATTCATTCAGTGGGGAAGAGGAAGATGCGCCTCTGGCTCCGCCCCCCCGGGGCGCTGCTGCTGCCACTGCCGGGAGTCTCCGTGGGGGCCGCCCTCGTGGCCTCCCCCTCCTCCTGCTCCTCCTCGGGTCTGGGCGCCTGCCCCGTGAGTCCCCTCTCCCCCCCCCCGTTCCTCCACGCTGCCGGCTGGCTGCGGAGGCACTGCGGCGGGGCAGCACCCCTCCCAGGTGGCGACGCCCCTCTCCGGGGACGTTGCCCTACGCGGCTGCGAAGGTCGCTTAATGGGAAAGGACGGCCCTGATCGTGATCTTCTCTAAGCTTCCCTGTCTTCTCATTATGTGGCCATAGTACTTCATCTTTGCCTCTAATATCCTTCTCTCCAGTGAGAGCCGGGCATTATTTCCTGGAGTATGGACTTGTTTGATCTTCTTGCGGTCCAAGGCACTCTCAGAATTTTCCTCCAGCACCACAGTTCAAAAGTGTCTATCTTCCTTTGCTCGGCCTTCCTTATGGTCCAGCTCTTGCATCCATAGGTTACTACAGGGAATACAATTGCTTTAACTATTTGGATCTTCATTGCCAGTGTGATGTCTCTATTCGTCACTATTTTATTGAGATCAACGAATCCAAGGCTGGAGTTAAAATTGCTGGAAGAAACATTAACAATCTTAGTTATGCAGATGATACCACTTTGATGGCTGAAAGAGAGGAGGAGCTGAGGAGCCTTCTAACCAAGGTGAAAGAAGAAAGTGCAAAAGCTGGGCTGCAGTTAAACATAAAAAACCCAAGATGATGGCAAGTTGGCAACCAGTCTGACTGATAACTGGCAAATAGAGGGAGACAATGTGGAGGCAGTGACAGCCTTTGTATTTGTAGGTGCAAAGATTTCTGCAGACGCAGACTACAGCCAGGAAATCAGAAGACGTTTACATCTTGGGAGGAGTACAATGACCAATCTCAATAAAATAGTGACGAATAGAGACATCACACTGGCAATGAAGATCCAAATAGTTAAAGCAATTGTATTCCCTGTAGTAACCTATGGATGCAAGAGCTGGACCATAAGGAAGGCCGAGCAAAGGAAGATAGACACTTTTGAGCTGTGGTGCTGGAGGAAAATTCTGAGAGTGCCTTGGACCACAAGAAGATCAAACGAGTCCATACTCCAGGAAATAGTTCCCGGCTCTCATTGGAGATTCGTCAAGCCACACATATAAACCCCGCCTTGGATTCGTCAAGCCCCTCATATCGCATGATGTGTTCTGCATACAAGTTGGATAGGTTGGGTGGTAGTATATAGCCCCACCATACTCCTTTTCCAATCTTGAACCAGTCCGTTGTTCTGTCGGCTTTTCTTACTGTTGCTTGGTTGTTATACAGATTCCTCAGGAGAAAGACAAGATAACTTGGTATCCCCATACCACCAAGAACTTGCCACAATTTATTATGATCCACATAGTCAAAGGCTTTAGATTAGTCAATATAACAAAAATAGATGTTTTTTTCCTGAACCTCCCTGCCTTTCTCCATTATTGAATGGATGAAGGCTTTCATGGCTGGAATCACTTGGCTGTTGTAAGTTTTTTGGGCTGTATGGCTATGTTCCAGAAGCGTTCTTTCCTGACGTTTCGCCTGCATCTATGACAGGCATCCTCAGAGGTTTTACGGTCTGTTGGAAACTGGGTTAATTGGGTTTATATATCTGTGGAATAACCAGGGTGGGAGAAAGGTCTCTGTCTGTTGGAAGTAGGTGTGATATAAACCCCATTTTCCTAGTTTCCAAGGCCTCTTCCACACAACCATATAATCCAGAATATCAAGGCAAAAAAATCCCACAATATCTGTTTTGAACTGGGTTATCTGAGTCCACACTGCCATATATCCCGGTTCAAAACAGATAATGTAGGATTTTATTCAGCTGTGTGGAAGGGGCCCAACACACCTCACAACCTCTGAGGATGCCTGCCATAGACGCAGACAAAACGTTAGGAGAGAATGCTTCTGGAACATGGTCATACAGCCTGAAAAACTTACAACAACCTGGCCCAGAGTGGATTTGCAGCCACTAAAAATGGCAGGTGATTTGGGATTGTAGAAAAAAGAACATGATGAGTCATCAGTTTCTTTCAGCTGAATGTTACATTTCAATTGCTTTTGACAGCAGATTTGGATCATCCTGGTGTTCTTGCAAATAATTATGCAGTCATGGTGTAATCAGGAAAAAATGTTTCCAGCTACATGTTCAGTCACAGATTGGTTACAATCAGTTCTCTTTGTTGTTTCTTAGAGGATGTTATGAGCCTTGTGTTTCGTGAGATATAACTTTTTTCTACAGCGTTTGTGAGATGATCTCCACTGAACGCAGCATAAGGTTCTAGTTTTCAGCGAACAGTGCTTCCTATGGATAGTATTACGTATAATGTCCTATTAGCTTTTTATATTGTATTTTATTGCAACAGCAGGATGTCGGTGAAAATTCCAGGTCTGTTATATACAGTTGCATGAATATTGCAGTTAAAGATATTTGGATGCACTATATCCAATTTCTGGCTAATTCTTTATTAATTCATACTGGATGCACTATCTGCTCCATGTTCTCATTTATTTTCCTTTTGTTTGCCCTCTCTGTTTCCTTTTGCAGTGTTCAACTCAGTGGTAAATCTCAGATTACGTAGATCTCTTAATGTTAACTGAGCCATACTTAATGATTAAGTATGTGTGTCTTTTTTATTCTATTTCCTCCCTCCTGGTAATTCACCTTGCAGTTCTGCCTTTTAACCTGCATATGACCCAGGCTGGCTATGAACTCTCTCTATCCGGTGGCAATTGCCATTCATGGGATCCTCCTCCACCTTGCGATCATAACTCAGAACCAAAGCCCCAGTAACATTCCAGTTACAAAATGACATTGGCAAATAATGCGTCCTTTCTACAATTTTCTTTGCCTTTTTGTTACATTTAAAGGATAACAAGACTACAAGAGTGTTAGCCACCCAGCATGAGCATTGAACTACAACACCCGCAACTAGGGTTCAGATTCCCATTTGGTCATGGAAACCTATTGGGTGATTTTGGGCAATTTGTGTTCTGTCAGACTCAGAAGGAGGCAAGGGGAAATCCCCTCTGAATAAATTATGTCAAGAAAATTCCATGATAGGTTTGCCAGAAGTCAGAAATGACCTGAAGGCACACACAGGCAAAAACAGAGTATTATCTCTACTAAATGCATCACCCTACACTGAGAAATCTGTGAAACTAAAGTGGAAATTTGGATCATTGTCAGGGCATAAGGATAACAAAAGAATATATAAAATTAGATGGTTAAGTGATATAAAAGTTCTAGTAAATATGGAATCATAGAGTTGAAAGAACCTTGAGGGGCATCTAATAATAATAATAATAATAATACACTTTATTTATATTCCGCTCTTCTCACCCCAGAGGGGACTCAGAGCGGATTACATCACAAATACGGCAGACAATCCCTGCTGGAAGACGTACAGTTGCAATACAACATATTCAATTTTTGAAGGATTTTCTTCTGGCTGTGTCACAGGGTGCGTCATTATGTCACAAGGGGGTGCTGTTGCTTCATCCTCATGACGGAGGGCCTCTGTTCCTCTGTTCCGCATTCCACCTTCCGACAGCCGATCTTTATTTATTCAGGCGTTGTAAAGTCCTTACTGAAAAGAATCCTCCCCCGCTTTTGGTGGTTCCCAGTTCATCTATTTACAGCTGGGCTGTTTTCGAACTGTTGGGTGAACAGTGGACAGGGCTCACAGCTGGTTGTCCAAGCCAGCTCAGGAATCGAACTTGCAACCTTCAGATTGCAAGCACAGCTGTTCTACCGCTGTGCTATCTCTCCGATCTAGTCCAACCCCCTCCAAGAAGCAGGAAAATCAGACTCAAACCACCCCGACAGATGGCCATCCAGCCTCTGTTTAAAAGCCTCCAAAGAAGGAGCCTCCATCTCACTCTGAGCATCCACCACACTCCGGGGCAGAGAGTTCCAGTGCTGAACATCTCTCACAGTAAGGAAGTTCTTTCTCATGTTCAGGTGGAATCTCCTTTCCTGTAGTTTGAAGCCATTGTTCCAGGTCCAGTAAGAACAATCAATATTCAAATTAAATGGCGTCCACAAATGTTTAAACTCATCAGTTCACAGTGGAAAAGGGTCAAAAGCTTTCAGTATTCATGAAAAAGTAGTAAAATAAAATGCCAGATTATTGAACTAAACTAAATTTGTGAAAAGCACCACAATAATTCTGAACCATCATCTGTATATCAGAGCACAATCTGCTCAAAAGGGTAGTTGTAGACTCTAACATCTCTCTCTCTCTCTCTCTCATGCACAAATTTTACTCCAGCGTACATACCATATTGAATGAATAGTTAAAGACATTAATAAGAGTCTTTGGGAATAAAAAAAGATGCTAGAAAAAAAACCTGAAAGCTGTTTAAGAGTTAACAAAGAATGGAAATCATACGTTTACATCAAACTGTATTATGCTGGAAGAATAAGTTGGATCA
Organism: Anolis apletophallus; assembly: GCA_030556195.1. NCBI lineage: Eukaryota > Metazoa > Chordata > Lepidosauria > Squamata > Anolidae > Anolis > Anolis apletophallus. The sequence continues at coordinate 115,258,702 of JARBWK010000005.1, read as the reverse complement.
TTTCTTGGTTTAATGATTGTATCTTCCTTCACTCCCACTGTGGAAGAATATAGAGAAAGCATACAGTAAAAAACCCTCTTTACAAAGCATTTCTATAGCTGAAAAAGCAGAAGAATCAATTTAAATGTAAAGATTATTTTATTATTCTTTCAAACCTTTAAGTTTAGGATATAAAATTTAGAAGGGCTTGGAGGATTGCCAATTGCATCAGTAGTTCAGCTTTGAGTTTTTTCTCAAAGTTAAACTATTAACACAATTGGCGATAAGATTTATAGATAAATGGGATCTGTTTAAAATCTGATCCAAATCTTTTGTAATAAATGAGGCCATCATAAGAAAAATGGTGATAGGTGTCCACCTATGACTTCATAAGTCGTCCTTGCTTTGTGCATCATTTGTAGGAAAGCACAAATCGAATTCTGTCTCAGCAGGGTTGGTAGTGACACTGGAAAGCGGATTCAATACCAGCTTGAAATTGCATGAAATGTCAGTGTAGACGAGACCAATGAAATGGAAGCAATAATGATTTATTACAAAATGTACTTTTGCCAGCACTTGGTTTATTCTCTTTGTTTATATAAAATAGCCAAAATCTTACTGATAGTGTTCCAAGGATTGTTTTTTGTAGAAATATTTTGTGTGCAGGTATTGCAGCCATGAAAACAATTCAAATATGATTCAGAATCAGATCTTGGTTCAGAACAAGTGGGCAAATGTGATTTGGAAAGTATAGATTTATTATTTTATTAGAATTTATTGTCTAATGTTTTGGGAGCTATGGTTCAAATGTCAATTAAAACATAATTGAAATCAGCACCGTGTAAAGGTGTTGGTGTTGGTGGTGGTGGTTGTTGTTGTATGACTTCAAGTCAACCCTGACCTATGCCTATCCTCTTACATGGTTTGCCATTACCTTTATCTAAGGCTGAGAAAATGTAACTTGCCTAAGGTCATCCAGTGAATTGTCATGGGTGAGTAAGGATTTGAATTCTCTGCCTTCAGAGCCCTATAGTCTTGGGATCTTGTCACACACACTGCCGGAATCACTGAGAATTTACATGGATTTCTGTGATTCCGGCAGCACCCGTTCAGGGGGCATGGGGACATGTTGCCCCATGCTCTGCATTGTCCTGGCTTTCCCCTACTTCTCCAACTCGTTGATTTGTTTTGAAAGGTAGAAGCCTTGTCTTGGAGGATGGTGGCGGCAAAGTTTTTCATTCACGTTCACCATGGAGCTGCCCGGGAAGTACTTTTCCTGTGTGTGATTGGCAGTGGAGGGCTCCAAAGAGAAAGTAGAAAAAAATCTGCCTCTGCCACCAAAAAATAAGTCTGTGTGAAGAGGTCCCTAGTCATACTCAAGTCCTTGCCACACCCTAGCTCACAGGGAACCTAAGGGCCCTTCCACATAGCCATATAACCCAGAATATCAAGACTCAAATTCCATAATATCTGCTTTGAACTGGGTTATCTGAGTCCACACTGCCATATATTCCAGTTCAAAGCAGATAGTGTGGGGTTTTATTTAGCTGTGTGGAAGGGGTCTTAGTCTACCTAAAAAGGAAAGAAAAGAGACATGCTGGTACATTATTTAAACTTATTCATATCATGATCTGATTACCATGCTCAATATATCCCATATGCATGGGGGTATTGGGATAACGATATAAAAGGTTTTCTAGGGTAGACCCTCTCTCACTCAGACTCAGCCCCCCCCCATCAAACTCAACCCCTCCCGAATCAAAATCCTGGCTACGGCCCTGGAAGGCTGGATTATAGTTTGAAAAAATATGAACAAATTCTTATGCACACTGCATGTATCTTATTTGCACTGCAAAAAAAAACCATGAAAGGACAATGCAGTATTTAAACCCAGCATGGGCAAACTTCGGTCCTCCAGGTGTTTTGGATGTCAACTCCCACAATTTCTAACAGCCTACTGGCTGTTAGGAAGTGTGGGAGTTAAAGTCCAAAACACCTGGAGGACCGAAGTTTGCCCATGCTGGGTTTAAATACTGCATTTTCCTTTCATGGTTTTTTTGCTGGTTGTTGTTAAATAAACTTGTTCCGAGTCCACCCTTTTTGAGTCCCGAACTCATTGCTTAGAGAATCTTCAGGTTTTCTTTTATGGGAAGGCTGCAACGCGAACCCCAGGGCCTATAGACTTCGTCCCTCCTTTAAAGCCCCCCCTTTTTTGGCCCTGGCGGGGCGCCACAACATTCCTTGGGCAACCCTAGATGTAAAGCTTAGGGCAGTGGCCCAGGGGCTGTATCTGGCCCAAAGGCCTTAGTCTGGGGACCCCTGATTTAGGCCTTTGCAAATTGTGACTAAAATATTGTGTGTGTAATGGAGACAAAGAACTCAACATAGGCTTCCTGTTTTGGATGCCACTTTTAGTTTCTTGCAGTTTTCCCCTCAAAGCCCTAAATATAAGGTCTTGTGTCACTTACTGTATATTTCATAGTAAATAAGAAGTGTGGCTCATTGTAAAGCACATTTCATCTTCCCAGTTGTGTCGGAAAAATCATGATATTTGATGGGACATGACAAGACTGAACAGAACCAGATCTTTTTGATAAACATTTCTACTTTTGCGGGGAAGAACTTTCCATCTGCTGGCAATGTCCTTGCTCTTTAATGGGAAATATTTATCCAAGATATGCAGCCGTGTTTAAAGTTCATTTGGAACCACAGGTGTCCTTCCTTACCTAATAGAGCCTACACTTCTCCTGTTGTTTATGCCTGGATCCTCCAAACCTCAAGGTAAATGAACAAATTACTTCTTCACTTCCATGCGAAGGGCAGGGAATTATATTACTGATCTTAAAGAAATAATATACAGAGACTTATTGTTGCTTTGGGCTTGATACCACCTATGGAGTTGCTGGAGCTTGCTGATTTTCCAGACTTGTTACTTAGATAAATAGATGACTTGAAGAAAAACAACAAACCATCAGGCATCAATACCCGAGGAAACTTGACAGTAAAACAAGTATGTTGATCCACAGGCTGGCGTGACCTTTTGTATTTGCTGAAACAGCCTGTTTTAATTACTAATGGATACAGTTGCACTCCAATAAACATTACTGACGATTGAAAACAGCACCTTTATCAGCAAAGGATTTGTAGAAATTTAATATCTGCAGCTTGAACTCGACTTGGAGTATTATAGCGAGAACAAAGTAACCCCTTGAAAAAGTTAATGGACAACTAAGTGGAATGGCTGTATGTGTCATACACTGAGTAAAGAGGGACTGACAAAAACCCATTAGTGCCTGAAGGAGAAAGGCAAAGGCAGAAATTCTATCACTTCCAGATGAGTCCTCCTCGCATCTCCCCAAACTCTCTATTAGAATGACAGGGAAGAGGGAGGGCTATTAATCCAAAGGTCAGCGCAATTATACCCAGATTTCTTTTATTGAAAAGGTACTAGAAATTATCTAGAATGCTAGTGTTGCAAACTGAAGAATTGATACTTTTAAAACCCATTTCAGTGGCGTATTGTGGAAAGTAACAATTGCACCTGTCATGTGAAAGAAGGAGGAGGAAGTAACTTTCTAGTCTAGTCTCAGACTGAGCTGTAATGTAAAAGGAAAAGAGTTCTCATTTTTTCAGCACTCTCCGTGAAAGTGTTTGCTTATCCACTTACTTTGGTATTCAGAATGAATTGTTCTTTGCATTAACAGATAGCTATGCAGAATTGTGATTTTCACCACATAATCCCTTGTAATCTGAGGATATCCTTTTGTGGTTTGTCTCACCCTTTCTATGGGGAAGAGTCGATTCTCTTCATGTATTTAGGAACAAATAATATCACTGAAAGCTTGTCCTATTGTCTAAATCAGGGGTGCTCACACGTTTTCAGCGTGCGAGCTACTTATAAAACAACCAAGTCAAAATGATCTACCTACCCACTACAAAAATGTGAAACATATAACACAATATCTGCTTTGAACTGGGTTTTCTAAGTCCACACTGCCATATAATCTGATTCAAAACAGATAACATGGGATTTTATTCAACTGTGTGGGAAGGAGCACGGATAACTCAGGGCCGGCAGCACTTGGGCCTTCCTCCCACCCTGCCTGCGATCTACCAGGATGCCCTACGCGATCTACCAGTAGATCGCAATTTACCTAATGAGCACCCCTGGTCTAAATGGTTTATCAACAGGTTAACCAAACCAAGTGAGCTTTCTAAGGGTTCCACACTGGTTCCCCACTTGTGCTTATTCCAAGGGTGCCTAATAATCTGTCCCTCACTGGGCCATTTTATCATTCAGCAACTCACGCATGTTAACGGGCGTTAGGAGAATTGAAGTTTTGCTATGCAGGTAAGGGATCAAGTCTTATAAGGCAGTAGGTTGCTACAGGATTGGAAGCAATCGGCTGCTGAGTCTTCACAAGATCAGGCACTGTAGGGTGGTGAGTACTGTCAGGACCAGGCTTGTTCTGAATCCTAAGTATAGTCAGATCACTTATGTGAAAGTAGGATTAGGACTGGTGAATGAAATTCAAAACAGCTCTCCAACACCAAATAAGGTTGATGGGAAGATCAAGGGTTGCTTGTGTCCCTATTGACTGAGTCCCAGGGTCCTTCCACAAAGCCCTATATCCCTGAATATCGAGGCGGAAAATCCCACATTATCTGCTTTGAATTGGGTTATCCACACTTGATATTCTGGGATATAGGGCTGTGTGGAAGGGCCCCCACTATACTTTGATACAGGTTGGTAATTTCGGGGCCCTTCTACACAGTCCTATATCCCAGAATACCAAGGCAGAAAATCCCACATTATCTGAGTGTGGATTCAGATAACCCAGTTCAAAGCAGATATTGTGAGATTTTCTGCCTTGATATTCTGGGAGATACCCACACAGAGCACATTTGTATCCCATCCTTCTCAACCCTTGAAGAGGGACCCAGGATGGCTTACAATTGGCAGTCATTAGATGCTGACAAAGAAACAGTTAGAACATAACAATTCACATAAACAAGTCAATAGCAATAGAAATACATTTTAAAAGCAATAAAATACATTTAAAATATTGCCCCTTAAAATATTAACATACTAGCTGAGGACCCGGCGGTGCCCGGGTTATTTGAGGAAGGCATTGTGTGCCAAGGTTGGTTCCTATTAGATGTGTATGTGGCTTGCAGTGGTCTCAGGAAGTTAGTGAAGGTACTGCAAGTCCCATTGGCCATGGTCCATCCCCTCCCAACAGCACCAGGATGTAGAGTGGGTCATGGGGGCTCTTAGTGCCACGTTTGGTGTTGATCATTCATTGGATGAGGGTCGCAGTAGTCTCAGAAGGTGAGTGAAGGTACTTCAAGTCCCGTCATCCATGGTCCATCCCCCTCCAAACAGCACCAGGATGTAGAGTGGGTCATGAGGGCTTTGTGTGTCAAGTTGGTCTTGATTAGTCATTGAATGAGGGTCGCAGCAGTCTTGGGAAGTGAGTGGAGGTACTTCAAGTCCCATCATTCATGGTCCATCCTCCTCAATACTGCACCAGAATGTAGAATGAGTCATGGGGGCTCTGTGTGCCAAGTTTGGTCTTGATCAGTGTTTGGATGAGGTTGGCAATGGTCTGGTGAAATGAGTGGAGGTACTTCAAGTCCCATTATCCATGGTCCGCCCTCCGAACTGCATCAGGATGTCCATTGGGTCATGGGGGCTTTTTGTGCCAAGTGTGGTCATGATTATGCACTGGACGAGGGTGCAGCGGGCTTGGGAAGTGAATGGAGGTTCTTGAAATCCCATCCTTCATGGTCCATCCTCCTCTAAACTGCAGTAGGATGGAGTGTGGGTCATGGGGGTACTGTGTGCCAAGTTTGGTCTTGTGGTTCAGGGCCGCCTTGGTCTGTGGGGAATGAAGAGTTTGAAAGTACTACAAATCTCAAAACCTGTGATGGTACTTCAAGTCCCATCATCCATGGTCCTCCCTACTCCAAACTGCAGTAGAATGAATCATGGGTCATAGGGGCTCAAGGTTGTTTACTGTTAATTCAGGCCATACACAATGTCCCATTAACTGAGGCCTAGTCAAGGAAATCAAGTTAATGAAGCCGTACTGTAAATTTTGGGCCTGGTTTGTGATTTGTAGGGCATACAGTGTTTTCTGGGAAGTTAATTGGGTGAAGGTACTGCAAATCCCATCATTCGTGGTCCATCCTGTCCTACACTCTCTTTTTGGGGCCTGTAATGTTCTGGCCTGCTCTGCTGGTAATTGGTAACTTTAAAAGGCCAAATGGCAGGCAGCCGTTTTCTAAAAGCTGAGGGGGAGGAGAAAACAGGAATCCATTTTGTTTTCACAGAGCCAAGTGGGGAGGGAATGTTGATGGTGCATTTTTTCCCCTCAGTGGGAAGAAATCCTGTTGTTTGAATGTAGAGGCCTGGATTCTGGGATGCTGGCTAATCAGTGGCAATCAATGCCCTCTGTCTGGTGCCTTAGAATTTTGGAGTGGCGAGACTGGCCAATCAAAAGACTTTATGCAAATAGCTACCACATTTTTCCCCTCAGTGGGAAGAAATCCTGTTGTTTGAATGTAGAGGCCTGGATTCTGGGATGCTGGCTAATAGAATTTTGGAGTGGCAAGGCTGGCCAATCAAAGGACTTTATGCAAATAGCTGCCACATTTCCGCCCTTCCGCCCTCCGCACACATACAAACATTCCGTTTTATTAAGGTATACAGATAGGCTGTGTGGAAGGGCCCTCTGTTATTGCACCACTTCAGCAAAAAGTAATTCTGGTCGCGTGAGGCCTTTCCTCCTCCTCCCCTGGCCTGTGTATACCTTCCTCAGCGGCAGTGGTGGTGGAGGCCTTTCCTCCTCCTCCCTTGCCACTACCACCAAGAAAAGCATGTGCAGGCTGAGGGAAGAGGAGAAGGAGGAAAGGCCTTGCACTTCTCCCTATTCAGAGGGGAGTCACCCTGAGGTCTCAGTCTCACTGCACCTAAGGAATTGTTTGGCTTCTGGGAACTCCTTTCTACTCCTAATTTGGTTTTATGAGTTGCATAAAGCATAGAGTGGTAGAAGGTTCATGGGTGCTGGGGGGGGGGGGGAGAGTCACCGGGTATTCCAGCCATCCTAGGGAGGATTTCAAACCTAGATCCCTATAGGGTTCTGTCCCAGCATAACCAGCACCCAGGTCTTCCTCCTCTAAAAGGCTGGCAGGTTCAGACTTTCTCTGTGATATGCCATCCTTTTCAGACACATCTGAGGGTCCTTCCACAAAGCCATATAACCCAGAATATAACCCAGAATAGCAAGGCAGACAACCCACAACATCTGCCTTGAACTGGGTTATCTGATTCCACACTGCCATATAAATAATCGTGGTGCTTGGCTGTCGTATTATTATTTAGTAAATTATGGCCAGTTTGTGAAAGTGGAGTGAAAATACTGGATCTTACAACTTCATCTGATTGGGAGGTTGGGGGCAGGAAAAAGCATAGGGTTTCATTCCTTACATGCCTTTCTGTATTCGGGGATAGCAGCCATTCCACATCCTTTTCCCGCTTCCATTCGTCTTTTCTTCTTGAGAGTCAGGTAACATCTGACTTCAGAACACACGGTCTTTGCTCTGCTTTCCTGCGCTGCTGCAACAGAGTTCCACAGGCAACCACCAGAAGTGGCCTTATGTCATGTCATCACGGCATCCTCTATGAGACGCTGTTTCAGCAGCACAGAGAAATGGAGCAAAGACTGCAAGGGATGGAGTTCTTACACTCGCAAAAAGAGTTTCAACAAGTTGAAGCATCAGAATGCCACCATAAGATACAACTGTGTGTCTGTTTCTCTTTCTCTCTCTGAAGCCACCCACACTAGAGAATTACAGCCGTTTAGCACCACTTTGCTATGGCTCCATCCTATGACAATGGCTATATCTCTGTGTGATAGGTGATGTTATTTTATGTGATATGTTTAATAATGTTTAATGTTTATTAGGGGAGGGTCAATTTTAATTATTTATACTGTATTTATCAAGGGCATTGAATTGTTGGCAACACTGTGAACCGCCCTGAGGGTGGTATACAAATATTGCAAATAAATAAATAAATAAATAAAACACGGAATCCTGGGATTTTTAGTTCATCGTGGCACCAAAGATCCCTGGCTGAGAAGGTAAAATGTTTAACAAAACTACAAATCCTAGAATTCAATAGCATTCAGCCATGGCGGTTATTGTGGTGTCAAACTGCGACCATTCTGCAGTGTAGATACAGTTTTTCTCCCTCCCTTTCTCTCCATGACATTCATAAATAGAATAATTTCCATGAAAGGTACTGCTGATTTCAGTCAAAGGCCTCAAATTATATCTGACTTCACCCAGTCCACAGGACATGATCAGTCAAGTGCTATTATGATGGCTGCATAATAGCTGTCGCCATCTTCTGCTGTGGAACCAAGTTTAGTATAGTATAGCTCCATGGAATCTTCTATGGAGCAAAACACTTAACTTCAGTTAATGAACATAGTTGCCTCATATATTCTAAGGAAAACAATTTCCCATAGGTTTTGCCTGATTCCAACTATTGTCTCTCTCAAACTGTCCTTGATTAATTGGACAGCAGTTGTCACTTCCAATGCGTGTTATCTATCTTGACCTGTGGTTCCATATAATGATCATTCAGAGTATTTACACTCTGCTGTTCAGCCAGAATAACTCACAAATAGTTGATATGACACTTCCCTCTACTTAAGCTTGCAGTCTACATGTAATACTACATAAAGTCCCAGGTTTTCTTCTCCTGACCATGTGAGCATATGGTTAGTAGAAACCATTTAGTTTGCGAATTAGCCAAACTTTTCAAATTAAATTTCATAAAATGGGTACAGAAACCCTGCACTTTCCATTATATTTTAAAATAATCCCAGAGTTTGTATACATGCAACTGTATATACCTGATATATCCATCCTCTCTGATTTTCCTGCCATCTCCCCTGGGTTTGTCTTCTGTTGATGGTTTGCATATAGGGATAAAATTGCCAAATAAGAAGTACTAATTTCTTATCCGGATAAGAAATGATTAAAAATGGTATTAAAATATGATAAATATAATATCCCCCCCCCTAGATGATTTGCCCTAAAATATGCAAATCTGTTCTAGGAAATGAGCGATTGCTTACTGTGAGTAATATGTATCTAATTGCTGAGTGCTCTAACTCGGGGGTTCTCAGACTGTGTCTTGGTGAGTTTTTCACAATAAACTTGTTGCCTAGGGATAATAACAGGGCAGATGAACCATTATGCTAAGTACTGTACAGGGTAATGCCCTTTCGTACTGATGCCCCTGCTATGTTGTCATTATCTGAGAACTTGTAGACCCAGTGATGAGTGAAAAGCTTTGCATTTAGCAAGAATGATCAGAAATCATATTTGCTTTGGAATGGAAAAGGCCACAATTTTATTAATTACAGATGAATTGGCTTAGATCACGATCCAGGTAATGGTATGCCCACCTAATTGGCTGATAGCAACCTATTTATCCAACTCATCTACTGGGTAACACTTGAATGACAGGCCAGAAAGCTACTCACATGGAAATAACTGTGATTTTCCTGCCACTTAGCATTTTGCCAACACCTCCAAGATCTCCCAGTTTTGGGTTTGGTGGGTGCATTGACCCCCATTACCCCCAAATGGGATCCAGTCCCCATGCTAAACCATCTAAGCTGAAGACAACTGACATCAATAGTGTGGTACCACTAATAAAACAATATTAATACAAAAATCCGAACAAGGAGAGGTTGATGAGATGGTTACTAAAGCCTGTGTGGAGAAGGTAGCAGCTTTTATGGGCCAGAGTGAAGCCCCACTTGCTCCTGAGCCCTACCTCCACTAGCCAATCAGGCTTCCTCTGATTCTCCAGATTTCTCACTCTATATCAGAGTGCAGGGAAACCATGGGATCATCTGGCATGATAAACAGCCCTAGCAACTTCAACATGGCGCCTGTCCTTGCTTCATCAAACAACCATGATTTAGTTTTGATGAGTTGGAATTGTAATCCAAAACATGTGGAGGGTATGCTGATAAGGGAAGTTCCAGGGACCAGTGTGAGATGCCTCAATTCATAGCTGCTTTTCCATGTTTGGATGAAGTATTGGTCTCAATCAAGTGAACTGAGATTTGTGAAAAGTTGCACCCTCACAGCCCCATCATTGTGTTTGAGAGAGAAAGTTATGGGAAAATATCATATTCTTAGGAGTTCCCATCAGCTCTCCCTTGTGGCCTCCTGATCGTCATTCATTCTTGGCAAGATTTATTCAGAGGAAGTTGGCCACTGTCTTCCTCTAAGGCTGAGAGAGTATGACTTGCTCAAAACCACCCACTAGTTTTCATGGTTGAATGAGGCTTTATACTCTAGTCACCTGAAATCCTAGTCCAACTCAACCTAACACCAAAACAATATGGATCTGATTGCATATTTCTTACATATTTCAGAAGGGAATGAACTATGTAGTAGGTATACATTTAATTTTCTCTACAAGTACATTAGGGAGAAATTGTAGTGTCTAACAGAGAATTCTTACTAGAGATACCACTCCAGTTAGTAGCTTCCTTGACACCTTAGAGCAAAAGGGAGAATATCATATTGTTGTAAAAAGTAAAAAAACCAAAACACACACACACACACTTTCTTGCCCTGTTTGGCTTATCTTTGATTTTAAATGTTTGCATTTTAAAATAAATATAGTCAGCCCCAGGATAGTCAGGATTACTCCAGCCCTGAGATTTCAGTACCGAAACTGAGACTTAGGGACAACTTGATGGTAATGTCACAGGAGGTTGGCTGTTGCGGTGCTACAAAGAGCAGCCCCAGAAATGTTACTGTGCTAACCTAAACTGTAAACTACAGTTCTAAAGAGAATGATGTTCGAATTTTTAAAAAAATCAAGAGGAAATACACAAACACACACATTTCAATGCAATGACCTGGCCCTGTGATTCTGGAGAATGAAGTCCAGGCCTTGAGAGGCGGTAACCTCAATACCACTATCTTATTGGGATGGAATTTAGAATAGTAGGGCACATGACATTAAGAAAGGCTGCACCTTTAACAAGATGTTCAATAGGGAAACTACTTTTAATTCTTAATCCTTTTCTTCAAACTCTCAAAAAGAGGGGTGGTTAATTTCTAGCCCATTAGTTCTTGCTGGACCTCAACTCTGGTTAGCCCAGCCAGAAAGGACAGACTGGAATGACAGTCTCACCACTTTTGGAGGGTGACAGGTTCCTTGCTTTTGCCATAAAGTGTGTGTTCTACCTAATACCTATACATGCTGGCTAGTTTCCCTTAATATGGGTTTAACACTTATTTCAACTGTACTGATGCCACGTGGAAGTAACATATTAAACCAAAAGGAGAAAAGCCTTCAGCAGAAATAGACTAAATGTTTGGTTTGCATGTTTTAGGACAGGGCTGCCCAGAAAGTCGATCGTGATCAACGAGTCGATCGCAGTGCCAAATTAAGTCGATCACAGCACCTTCCTTCCACGCGGCACTCCTTCCTTCCTTCCTTCCTTCCTTCCTTCCTTCCTTCCTTCCTTCCTTCCTTCCACACAGCGCTCCTTCCTTCCTTCCTTCCGTACCACGCACCTTCCTTCTGCGCGGCGCATCTTCCCCTTCTCATCATGCTGCTCTCTGAGGTGACTCCCCCTCAGTGCCCTCACAGCATGGCCTGAGGAGGAAGAGAGAAGGAGGGCAGCAGAGCAAAGGAGGGGGCGGGCGCCCGGCCCACTCATGTGCTTTTGGAGCGTGCGGCGGCGCGAAGACGAGCCACGAGGGAGGACAACCAGAAGGAGGCTTTGGCAGCCATTTTCTGCCAAAGCCATCTGCGACTGCGAGGAGTTCATCTGCTTGGCCACATTGATCAGCATTGAATGGCCTTGCAGTTGAAAGGTCTGGCTTCTTTCTCCATGTTTATATATCTGTAGAGTCATGTCCAGGGTGGGAGAAGGAACTATTGTATGTTGGGTGCAGGTTTGAATATACCATTGGCCACATTGATCAGCATTGAATGGCCTTGCAGCTTCAAGGTCTGTGTGCTTGAATTAAAAAATAGTCATACGTTTTACATTTCTGTGTAGGTAGATCTTTGTGACTTGGTTGTTTTATAAGTAGCTCACATGCTGAAAAAGTGTGAGCACCCCTGTTTTAGGAAGAGTACGGACTGCCCATTTATTCCCCCCTCCCTTTTGGGGCTTTGGAAAGGAGGGGGAAAATTAAGCACAATAAAAATAACAGAAGACTTTGAGTCTTGCTTCAAGGATTGCAAAGAAAGACATTGATTGCATGCTTACAGCACCATAACGGCAGCAAACCCATTTAAAATTTCACAATAAGAAGGAAGGGAGAAATTATTAATATTTCTTTACTTGTCAGATGTATTGAGGCAGAAAGGAGCACTGGACACTGATTTTATTTTTCTGCCATCTGTCACACACATTTTAAGAACAAGTAGACAAGGGAGACAATTGAAATAGGATTTTCTCCCCCACCTAAATGTTCCATTTATGCCATTTGTTGACCACTTGTCTGCCCACAGCATATTATGGCATAACTCAATATGATTGTATGTATCAGTAGCATGGCAGGTGTACCACAGGCCATTTTAGTGTCACCTCCCCATAGAAGTTGGAAAATGATGGGAAGCAGGTCTAGTCCCAAATTCGTAAACCATAAAATACAGTTTAAGTAGATGAACCCGGGATCTGATTGACCATACAGTATGGTGACCTCAACGATGATGGGAAAGAAGGAACTTTCTTGCCATGTTTGCACCAATATGATCAAGTGGAGCTTTTCTGGGTGGTTCTTGGTAGGTGTAATCTGGATTAGTGAGCCAATTGATCAAATCCTTGATGGCATGTTGTGTCAAACATGCCTTAAGTGCTGTCAAAGGCTTTAATGGCTGGAATCTCTGTGTGTTTTCTGGGCTGCATGGCCATGTTCCAGAAGCATTCTCTCCTGACATTTTGCCCATATCTATGGCAGGCATCCTCAGACGTTGTGAGGTCTGTTGGAAACTAGGCAAGTTACATACGTTTATATATCTGTGGAATGTCCAGGGTGGGAGAAAGAACTCTTGTCTGCTTGAGGCAAGTGTGCATGTTGCAATTGGCCAACACTTGCATCCATCATCATCAGGATTCCACACTTTATGCAGTCCCATTAGTGGAGGCAGAAAGATATCTAGAATATCTGTGGTCTAGTTTCATTGCATGACATCACAGTGTAATCTTAGTTTTGGGGAAAAGCTGAATACAGATAATGTGATTGATTAAGTCATAGATGGAAGTATGTAAACCAGGGGTGCCCACACTTTTTCAGCATGCGAGCTACTTTTAAAACAACCAAGTCAAAAAGATCTACCTTCCCTGCGCGTGCACCATCCTCGCGGCACTCCTTCTGCGCGGCGCTCCTTCGGCGGGGCATTGCGGGAATGAGGGAGCGCCTTCCTCGGGGCATTGCGGGAACAAGGGAGCATGAGGCGGGGCCTCCGGAGGCCCCACCTCACGCTCCGCCCTGCCTCTCTCTCATCCGGAAGCAACCATGCAGCCTCTGCTGCCAGCGAGAGGCAGGGCGGAGTGCAAGGCGGGGCCTCCGAAAGTCCTGCCTCACGCTCCCTCATTTCCGCAATGCCCCGGGGAAGGCACTCCCTCATTCCCGCAATGCCCCGCCGAAGGAGCACCGTGCGCAGGGCAGAAGCACCCCATCCGGTTGCGATTGACCTCCTTTGGACCCGCAATCAACTGGTCGATTGTGATCAACTTTGTGGGCAGCCCTGATGTAAACAAAGTGCATGTCCAGGTTCAACCAATTATATGAATGCATGGCTTATGCCCTTTGTGGTTTCTCGCATATAATCTAGTCTAATAGTGAGGAATTCTCTCCGTTGGTGCCCCCTTGTTGTGGGGGAGAGGCTTGCGTACCCTAATGAAGTTGTGAGCTATGCTGGCAGTGGCATAATAGCCACCAGTAGGGCCTCCCATGCCAGACAGGTCACAATCGAAGGGTTTGACAAAGAGCGTCAAAGGGCAGGATGGGCTCTCTAGCCGTTTGGTAACCATCCTAAGAGAAGGAAAACTCTAAATTCAAACCCGGGCAGATGGTGCTCGTCTAACCCTGTAAGGTCAACCATCTAAGAGAAGGCAACTCTAATCAAACCTACGACCTGAGGACCTCGCTGCCACCGTCCAAGCTTGCTAGGCCCCGGCAGATGAACCTTTGGTTTAAAGGGTGAGACCAGTTCTGTGCACGCTGCGCTCCACCAGAAAAATTCATTGCACAGGCTCGAAGGACACATCTAACTTTTAGTCATCAACGCGCTTGTAGAAAGCTTGGGATGAGTCTTTCCTAAATCTTCGTTCGCAAAGAAAAGCCAAGCATAGTGAGGAATGCTGAGAGCTGCAGTGCAGTAATAGATGACAGGCTATGTGACTTTCACCTTTGATGGAAATTCAAACCTGGTCACCAGATAAATCTGGCCTTGGTAGTGGCAACGACAACAATGCAGGCACAATCTACCAATTTCCCAAACAATGCAGGCACAATCCATCCTGTTTTCACAGAGAAAAGGTGACAGTAGAAATGCTAGAAAGTCCACAGAAATGATAGATCAGCCTGGGAAGGAGTCTATTTGAATTATTATACATTAAGTTGGAAGATGTTAGGAACTTATGTGCTTGGTCTTCCCTTCTCTGCTTTACTTCCCTTTTTGCCATTACCTTTACTTTGTGCTGTAGGTTTTTTGGGCTATAGGGCCATTTTCTAGAAGCATTCTCTCCTGACATTTTGCCTGCATCCTCAGGCATCCTCATTCTCTCCTGACATTTTGCCTGCATTATGGCAGGCATCCTCAGAGATTGTGAGGTCTTTACCTTTACTTTGTTTAGAAGTCTTTCTGAAATAAAGTTTTATTCTCCAAGAATTTCTTTCCCTTCCCTTGTTACACAGATGTTATGGAGAACTCAGACCTCTTCCCTCCATTATCATTGGTACATAAATCCTATGAAGTTTTGAGCCAAGTGACACTCAGATTTTCTGTGAGCAGGTTTCTTCGCATCTTGTCACTTATTTTTTTTATTGCTAATGGATTTTTAAATATTCCATTTTCTTCACATTTTATTTGGTAGGATTAAACAGTGAAGTACTTTAATTTGACTTTGATGTACACCATCTCTCTGAAGGAAAGAGCAGGACGTCTATTTACGTGATCTCGATCAATTGCCTTTTTGCAAAGTCCAGCCCAGTAAAAATATCCCATATCTTTTTGTTAAAAAAGGGAAAAAATTAAAATCAAATACTTCATGATCAGTGAAAGAACTTTTGAAAAGGTCATTTTAAAACAAAATTGTACAACCTCAATCTATGAAGAAGAATATCAACTGTTTTTTTGTTGTGTGAACAGATACAGAAATCTACCTGCAAAGCCAAAGTTCTAACAATGTCTGTGTCAGATGGAGTTTCATGAGGATGTTACCTTGAGTTGCAGTGAGTACAAAATAGTGATTAATTGCTTTTATAACAAGAGCATCTTAGGGACCTGGTGATGCCCGGCATAAATATTTTTAATTCTCTTTATTACAAATACTCATGATTTGCTTTTGTGTTTTATGTATGGTTTCATTAGAAAATTCTCTTTGGTTGTCGGTTAATGCTAACTTCCAGCATCCAAGGTCGAGCGCTCCCCAACCCCTCCAGTATTTAAAGTTGATCATGGTGGGTATGTGTGGATTGTGTGCCAAGTTTGGTCCAAATCCACCCTCGATGGCATTCACAATGCTCTCTGGATGCTGTGTGCACTAACTGCAACTCCCATCATCCTGTGTTCATCCACTCTGCCCAACCCCTCCAGTATTTTCTGTTGATTATGGGGCGAGGGGGGGGGGGGTGTCTGTGTACAACGGTTGGTCCATATCCGTTGTTGGTGAGAGTCACCGTGCTCTCTGGAAGTTGGAGCCATCTTGAATAATACATACAAACGAACATATGACCTCATCACATGGGCAAAATTGCCCATCCTATGACAGTTTCATCTCACTTCAGCCATGGAACCTGCTGGATCCCATCACATGACGTAGATATACTTTAGGTGGTGCTCCATGCCTGAAGTGAGGTGAAACTATCATAAGAGGCACTAATGAGAACAAAGGAGACTTCTCATATTCCATAGAGATGAATGGGGAAGCTGGGCAGCAACGCTTCCCCACCTTGAGATGAGGTAAGGGTCAATGCAGGAGCATGGGGCAATGAGTTTCCCATGCTAGATTTGCCACGATCCATAGCTAATCCCCCTGCTGTCACATGCAAGTTTGACCTGAACTTTGCAAAAAGGCAATAGATAGAAGGATACATAGAGACATATAAACATATTTTCACTTGTATCATATATATATATATATATATATATATATATATATATATATATATATAGATATATATATATATATATACACACACTAGCTGACCCGGCCACGCATTGCTGTGGGATATTTGTAACTTGGGGACTATGTGTGTAGTTATGTATATGTGTATATGTATATGCGTGTATATGTGTTGATGTGTCTAAGTACAGATGTGTGAATGTATGTGTGTACGTGTATATTTCTGTGCATGTATATATGTATGTGTGTATGTGTTCCTTTCTGTTCCCCCTTCCTTCTTTCCCTCCATCCTTCTATCCTTTCCTTCCTTTCCCCTTCTTCCTGCTATCCTTCCTTTTTTCTTCCTTTCTTCTCCCCTCCTTCCTTCCTTCCATTCTTCCTTCTATCCTTCCCTTCCTTTCTTCTTCCTTCCTTCCCTTCCTTCCTTCCTTCTATCCTTTCCTTCCTTTCCCCTCTCCTCCTTCCTGCTATCCTTCTGTGACGACTTGGTCCACCCAATTACTTAAATTCGCGAACACCAACCTAATATTCGTATTAGGATTTTATAATAAATAAAACTTGACTGTAAAAGCTCTGTCCCACTAATGTTGAAACTAGTGAGAACAGGTGTTTCTAACTTGGAACCCTAAAAGTTCCCTGAGTCTTGTCTGAATGAGCTAACAGACTCGTGCTAGCTCCCAGTCTCAGAGCCCACCTTTCTCTCTATATCCAGAGACTCCAAGGTGTCCTGACTGACTATCCCAAGTCAGCCCTGCCGGCTCTAAACTCTAAGCGGCACCCTGAATTGTCTTCTGACCCTAAGCGCTGTCAGCTACCCTGACCCCTTCAGACTAATCCCTAGGTGTTTCGCTATAGAACAGACTGATTCAGACTAACAGCTGAGGCTTGGATGTTACTTCTCCACAGCCTAGCTCAAGACTGACTGCTAAGGCTTGGATGTTGCTTCTCCAAAGCCTAGCACAAGACTAAACTTTTCTGACAGGAATTCTCCCTCCTAGTCAGCTCAGCTCCTCCCCTATGGCTCTCAGCCAATCTCCTGGGAGACACTGTATCTAGACAGAGGAGCTCTAAAGCCACTCCCCCTGTCTCTGGCAATTACCTTCCTCTAATGGCTGCTGTGTGGAACTCCCTTCCTAAGATGGATGCCAGCTATTCTAACCAGGGAGCCAAACTGCAACACAGGCTTCGGCCTGCTCAGGATGGGTGAGTTCTTACACCTTCCTTTTCCCTTCCTTTCTTCTCCCCTCCTTCCTTCCATCCATTATTCCCTTCCTTACTTCCCTCCTTCCCTCCCTCCCTCCATCCTTCTATCCTTTCCTTCCTTTCCCCTCCCCTCCTTCCTGCTATCCTTCCTTTTTTCTTCCTTTCTTCTCCCCTCCTTCCTTCCATCCATTCTTCCTTCTATCCTTCCCTTCCTTTCTCCCTCCCACAGAGACCCCTCCTCCACCAGGTCTGTTTTTGAGGCCGGCGGAGGCGAGAGGGTGGCCGGGCTGTGCCACCAATTGAGGCCCCAGCTTTGGCGAAGTTGGCAGGACCTTCTCCTCCTTTTGTGTCTATGCCAGCCAGCGGCGGCACAACCAGACAGACACTCACCCCGCTGGCCTGCATTTGGGTCAGGAGGAGGAGAAAGGGAGGCCGGCCCGAGGCGACAGCAATCGAGGCCGCGGCTTCGTCGAGGACAGCGGGCCTCCTTCCTCCTTGTAGGTTTGCATCAGCCTGTGCCACCGCCAGCCATTCCCTGGAGGAGGAGGGAGGCCCGCTGTTCTCGGCAACGCCGGGGAGAGGTAGGGTCGGCCGAGGCAGCAATGGAGCTGTGGGCCTGTGGGAAGATGGCAGGCCCTCTTCTCATTTTCTCAGTGGTGGGGGGGGGGAGAAGGAGGAAAAACAATTTTACGTGCGCGGGAGTTGTTTACGCACATGCCCTGTGCTGGATTAGCGTGGGGTATCATGGGAGTTGTAGTTCTTTTTATTTTTGTACTTTTGACCTTGTTGTTTAATATTTTTTTGGATTTTTTTGGGTGGTAAACATACCTCGTAGGGTTTTGTGGGTATGTGGGCTGTTTTTGTGTGTCTGCCTTGTGTGGTTTTGCTGTCTATAGGCTACTTAGGACGACAGCTATCATTTATATATATATATATATATATATAGAGAGAGAGAGAGAGAGAGAGAGAGAGAGAGAGAGAGAGAGAGAGAGCTAAGAAGGGAACTATGGAGAATGAGTGCAATAGCTAGATCCCACACATGTTCACCCACTGTGTTAGTCTGTCATAGCATGAAAAGCAGAAGGAGTGGGGTAAGGATGAAAAAGCAGCATCTTTGAGACTAATGAAAACACATGCTAAATAAACCAGTTATTCTTAAAGATGGTGCTGGACTTCTCTACATTTTCCCTGTAATTTGTCCTGAGGGAGATTATCGACCCTGGACACAACAAAGGTTGTCATTAGAATTATAGAATCATAGCGATGGAAGAGACCTCATGGGCATCCAGTCCAACCCCCTCCTGAGAAACAGGAAAATCGCATTCAAAGCACCCCTGACAGATGGCCTCCAATGTGTGCCTCCAAGTCTTTCCCAGCTTATGGTGACCCTAAGATGAGTCTGATGCAGAGTCTTTTTGGTAATATTTATCCCAAATGGGGTTGCATTTGCCTTCATTTCAGACTGAGCAAGTGTCAGTGGGTTTCCGTGGCTGCATGGGAATCTGAACTCTGGTTGTGGGAATTGTAGTTCAATCCCCAAACCACTACACCATGCTGACTCTCACCAAAGGTATTGAAGGAAATAACTTTCAATATGCCCAGTATTATTGAGCTAAGGGAGATACCATTTACTATGTTCAACAGCACTGGGGGAATGACATGCAACATTCTTTTGCTAGATAAAATTATATTTTTCCAGTTTGTCTAACAAGAAATTATTGCACGAACCCCCCCCCCCCCAAATGACATCTTAATGAATTAAATATGTCTCATTTTTATAGCTCAGCATAATTTTGAAATTGTGGGCTCAGGTAACTTTTTCATCAGTAGACATTTGATGATTACATGCTTAGGGTGAAATAACCACTTATTTCTGAAACAGACTCTAATACCGCATGTGAAGGTTGAGCTCATAGATTTGATTCCTTAATATTCTAGCTGACATTCCCATTTTCTGAAGTATGAGTTCTTAAGATACATAAGTCTTAGATACTGTAGTATTGAGAAGGCTTCCTTGAGCGGCATTGCAATTACATACTGAAGAAATCCTCCTCCCTTGGCATAGATGTGAGTGGTAAACCAAAACCCTTTGTGGTCACAATCCTTTAGATATAAGAACATAAGAACATAAGAACATAAGAAGAGCCATGCTGAATCGGGCCTCAGCCCATCTAGTCTAGCATTCTGTGTCACACAGTGGCCCACTAGTTGTACACGGGGATCTCTAGCAGAAAGGAGGGCAAAACCCTCACCTGCTCCCGACCCCCCACAACCAGTGCCCGGGGAAATCCTGCCTGCCTCAATCAACACAGAGGTGGCACTTGGATGTCCATTTCAGTAGCTACTGATTCCCTTG
Organism: Anolis apletophallus; assembly: GCA_030556195.1. Lineage (NCBI taxonomy): Eukaryota > Metazoa > Chordata > Lepidosauria > Squamata > Anolidae > Anolis > Anolis apletophallus. Next base: position 115,238,749 of record JARBWK010000005.1, on the reverse strand, counting down.
GTATCCATGAATCTGTCTAATCCTGCCTTGAAGCTGTCCAGGCTGACAGCTGTCACAACCTCCTCTGGAAGTGAGTTCCATAACCCAATGACCCTCTGGGTGAAGAAATATTTCCCTTTATTAGTCCTAACTTTCCTACCTTGGAGCTTTAGGGAGTGCCCCCTAGTCCTAGTGTTGTGTGACAGAGAAAATATTTTTTTCTTTATTCACCTTTTCTATCCCATGCATGATTTTATACACTTCGATAAAGTCACCTCTTAAATGCCGTCTTTCAAGGCTGAAAAGACCAAGGCGTTGCAACCTGATTTCATAAGGGAGCTGCTCCATCCCTTGGATCATTTTTTGTTGCCCTTCTTTGTACCTTTTCCAGTTCCGTTATATCCTTCTTGAGGTGCGGTGACCAGAATTGTACTCAGTACTCCAGATGTGGCCTCACCATAGATTTGTAGAGAGGCAATACAACATTTGCCGACCTATTTTCGATTCCCTTCCTGATCATGCCTTTACCCATGAGTAAATCCAACCAAACTCCTTGGGATTATCCTTTGAGTAGACATTTATAATAAAGGTAAAGGTTTCCCCTTGACATTAAGTCTAGTCATGTCCGACTCTGGGGGCTGGTGCTCCTCTCAGTTTCTAAGATGAAGAGCCGGTGTTGTCCTTAGACAACTCCAAGGGCATGTGGTGGCATGACTGCATGGAGTGCCGTTACCTTCCTGCCTAAGTTGTACTTATTGATCTACTCAAATTTTGCATGTTTTTGAACTGCTAGGTTGGCAGAAGCTGGCTCTAGCAATGGGAGATCACCCCGCTCCCCAAATTCGAATCGCCGACCTTTCGGTCAATAAGTCCAGCAGCTCAGCTGTTTAACCCACTGCTCCGCTTGGAGCTCAACAGACATCTATAGGTTATGTTATAAACCTATTTTGTATTAAAACTGTAGTGAGACCAATTTTATTTGAGAAACAAAATAATATCATTAAATCCCTTATCCATAAATTTGATATCCATAGTTTTGCTTACCCAAGCTCCAAAAATATTTCCCCCGAAAAAGTTTGTGTGCTTCTTTATTGTACTCATATATATATATATATACTAGCTTGGGGACCCGGCCCTGCCCGGGTCATTTGAGAAGTGCAGCAGGATGTAGAGTGGGTCATGGGGGCTCTGTGTGCCAAGTTTAGTCTTGATCTATCATTATTGGGAGTTGCAGTGGTATCATGAAATTACTGAAGGTAGTGCAAGTCCCATCATCTCTGTGTGTCCCGTCCCCCAAAGTGTAGTAGGATGTAGATTGGGTCATGGGGGCTCTGTGTGCTAAGTTTGGTCTGTATTGGTGAATGGATGAGGGATGCATTGTTTTTCGGAAGTGAGTGAAGGTACTTCAAGTCCCATCATCTGTGGTCCGTCTCACAGTAAACTGCACCAGGCTGTAGAGTGGGTCATGAGGGCTCTGTGTGCCAGATTTGGTGTTGATCAGTCATTGGATTAGGTTTGTAGCAGGATTGGGAAGTGAGGGAAGGTACTGCAAGTCCCATCATCCATGTTCTGTCCCCCTCCAAACTTCAGTAGGATGTAGAGTGGGTCACTGGGGCTCTGTGTGCCAAGTGTGGACTTTCTCGGTGTTTGTTGGGGGCCACAGTGGTCTGCGGGAACAGAGGGGTGTAAAAGTACTACAAATCCCATCATCCATTGTCAGTCCTCCCCCAAACCTCACCAGGACGTGAAGGCAGTCATGGGGATTATGTATGGCAAGTTTGGTCTCGATCAGTGATTGGATGAGGGTTGCAGCGGACTTTGAAGTGAGTAGAGGCACTTCAAGTCCCATCATCCATGGCCCACCCTCCTCCGAACTGCACCAGGACGTAGAGTGGGTCATGGGGGCTGTGTGTGCTGAGTGTGGTCTGTATTGGTCCTTTTGGTGGCCTCAGTGGTCTGTGGGAACCAAAGTCTTGGAAAGTACTACAAATCCCATAATACGTGGGTCATGTCATAGGGGGTTATGTGTACCAAGTTTGGTGCAGGTCCATCACCCGCTGGTCGCTGTGGCCTGTGAAAGTGGCTGCCACATATCCGCCCTGGCCTGTGAAAGTGGCTGCCACATATCCGCCCTGGCCTGTGAAAGTGGCTGCCACATATCCGCCCTGGCCTGTGAAAGTATACTGGTGTAAAACAGAAAGGAGTAAAAAAAAATGGAAAGGGCCTGCATGGAATTAGAGGCCTGGACTCTGGGTTGCTGGCTTTTTCCCCCTCAGTGGGAAGAAATCCTGTTGTTTGAATGTAGAGGCCTGGATTCTGGGTTGCTGGCTTTTTTCCCCTCAGTGGGAAGAAATCCTGTTGTTTGTACGTACAGGCCTGGATTCTGGGTTGCTGGCTTTTTTCCCTCAGTGGGAAGAAATCCTGTTGTTTGAATGTAGAGGCCTGGACTCTGGGTTGCTGGCTTTTTCCCCCTCAGTGGGAAGAAATCCTGTTGTTTGAATGTAGAGGCCTGGATTCTGGGTTGCTGGCTTTTTTCCCCTCAGTGGGAAGAAATCCTGTTGTTTGAATATAGAGGCCTGGATTCTGGTTTGCTGGCTTTTTTCCCCTCAGTGGGAAGAAATCCTGTTGTTTGAATGTAGAGGCCTGGATTCTGGGTTGCTGGCTTTTTCCCCCTCAGTGGGAAGAAATCCTGTTGTTTGAATGTAAAGGCCTGGATTCTGGGTTGCTGGCTTTTTTCCCCTCAGTGGGAAGAAATCCTGTTGTTTGAATATAGAGGCCTGGATTCTGGGTTGCTGGCTTTTTACCCTCAGTGGGAAGAAATCCTGTTGTTTGAATTAAGAGTCCTGGATTCTGGGTTCCGGCCTTTTTCCCCTCAGTGGGAAGAAATCCTGTTGTTTGAATGCAGAGGCCTGGATTCTGGGTTGCTGGCTTTTTTCCCCTCAGTGGGAAGAAATCCTGTTGTTTGAATGTAAAGGCCTGGATTCTGGGTTGCTGGCTTTTTTCCCCTCAGTGGGAAGAAATCCTGTTGTTTGAATGTAGAGGCCTGGATTCTGGGTTGCTGGCTTTTTTTCCCTCAGTGGGAAGAAATCCTGTTGTTTGAATGTAAAGGCCTGGATTCTGGGTTGCTGGCTTTTTTCCCCTCAGTGGGAAGAAATCCTGTTGTTTGAATGTAGAGGCCTGGATTCTGGTTTGCTGGCTTTTTTCCCCTCAGTGGGAAGAAATCCTGTTGTTTGAATGTAGAGGCCTGGATTCTGGGTTGCTGGCTTTTTTCCCCTCAGTGGGAAGAAATCCTGTTGTATGAATGTAAAGGCCTGGACTCTGGGTTGCTGGCTTTTTCCCCCTCAGTGGGAAGAAATCCTGTTGTTTGAATGTAGAGGCCTGGATTCTGGGTTGTTGGCTAATCAGTGGCTATCAATGCCCTCTGTCTGGTGCCTTAGAATTTTGGAGTGGCGAGGCTGTCCAATCAAAGGACTTTATGCAAATAGCTGCCACATATCCGCCCTTCCGCCCTCCGCATACACACATACACACATACAAACATTCCGTTTTATAAAGGTATACAGATACAGATACATGTATGTAATGCTTATCAAGTGGTTCTCAAACTTCCTAATGCCAAGACCCCTTAATACAGTTCCTTATGTTGTGGTGACCCCCACCACAAAATTATTTTTGTTGCTTTTTCATTACTGTAATTTTGCTACTGTTATGAATCGTAATGTAAATATCTGATATGTAGGATGTATTTTCATTCACTGGACTAAATTTGGCACAAATACCAGATACACCCAAATTTGAATACTGGTGTGGTTGGGGGATTGATTTTGTCATTTGGGAGCATTCGTTGCTGGGATTTATAGTTCACCTACAATCAAAGAGCATTCTGAACTCCACCAATGATGGAATCGAACCAAACTTGGCACACAGAACTCCCATGACCAACAGAAAATACTGGAAGGATTTGGTGGACTTTGATCTTGAATTTGGTGTTTTAGTTCACCTACATCTGGAGAGCACTGTGGACTCAAAACAGTGATAAATCTGGACCAAACTTGGCATAGATACTCAATATGCCCAAATGTGAACACTGGTGGAGTTTGGGGAAAATAGACCTTGACATTTGGAAGTTGTAGTTGCTGGGATTTATAGTTCATCTACAATCAAAGGGTATTCCGAACCCCACTAATGATAGAATTGGGCCAAACTTCCCACACAGAACCCACATGACCAATATTTTTTTCTGATGGTCTTTGGCGACTTCTCTGACACCCTCTCATGACCCCCCCCCAGGGGTCCCACAGCTTGAGGAACACTGTGCTAATCCAATGTGATAGAAAATTGAGTTTACAGATCAGTTAACACTGAAGCTACTATACTGATGCTATTCTGAACACCACAGGTCAGGGGAACTACATTTACTCAGATTGCCTTCAGTGGAAGTTGATCCTAAGCTGCCTACAACACTGTTTTAGAATAGAAAAAGTAGAACTGCTATGCCCACATCAGAACAATGGCAAATGCATTGAAAAGAAGTTTGTTTGTTTGTTTGTTTTCTTGAAAAGGCCCTTCATAACTTATTTCTTTCAAAAATGGTTAAACAGCTTATTTTGCATTTTTTCCTATTCAAAAATGCCTTCTAATAAAAGTTTGAAGTCTTCAAATATATTTGCCCCTCGAGCAAACTTTTTTTCATTTAATATTGTGTCTGTTAATTAGTGTTTCAAATTTGCAAATTCTTTATTGGTTTATATCAATGTAATACCCAAAGCTCATCTCATTGCCAGATTTGAATGAAATATGATCCTGTTTATTCTATTAAAATGAAGGCTGGAAACTGTTACCCAAATGCCACAGGAATTCTTGCCATTTTCTCATCAAATTCCTCATCAGATTTCTCCCTCCCACCCTTTCTCTCTCTCTCTTCCCCCCCTTTTTGTGTGTTAAAGTCACATTGTTTTAGATTTTTGTGCCTTGGCATTTAAATGAAATTCACTGGTCCCCACTGGAGGGAAACATCTGCAGGGACATATTGTACATAATCTCCATTCCAATCAAGCAGGAGTATACTAATGTAATGGAAAAGATGCTTGCATTTGCACCACTTAGATTTACTCTGATGTGGCTATTGACTCATCTGTGTGAAGGGATATTAGCAAATTGAACTGCGAAGAGCAGAAAAAAAGTCTTCCCCAATCCGAAATAATCGAAAGGGCATCTCTGTAAAACAGTATTAATTTAAGCCTATGACCTTTGAGTAATATTAATTGAAGACTATGTATCTTGAGTGGTCTCAAGGAACTGGAGACTGGATGTCCACGATGACAAGCAGGGGGACAGACAGAAAGGCAGGCAGGAAGAATATCACCACTAATTAGGTGCCTAATTTATTTATTTATTTATTTACTTTATTTATATTCTGCTCTTCTCACCCCAAAGGGGACTCAGAGCAGATTACAGTACACATACTTGCAGACAATCCCTGCAGTTCAACATATATTGACAACATATATAGACATATTTAGACATATATAGACGAACATAGACAAACAGAGGCAAACTTCTGGCAAACTTCTGGCCACCAGGGGGAGCTGACACACTCCTCATCTCTCTCAGCGTTTTCCAGCATCCCTTGTTGTTCTTCCGCAATCCTCAGTGATTCCTGGTGTTCTTTATGGCCTCATAAATCAGTCAAAATTTGCCTCCCCACTTAATGTGGTACCTTTATCTCCTACTTGACAAATGAACTGTCTTTCGGGCTGCAAAGGTCGACAGCAGGCTACACTTAAGGTCGAGCACCCACCTCGACCTGGGCAGGCCTCGAACTCATGGCCTACTGGTCAGAGAGATCTTATGCAGCTGACACTTAGCCAGCTGCGCCACTTCCTGGTGCTATATACAGACATTCATTAGAATATTGATACTAAACTGCCTTATTCCTACTTCGGAAATTCCAACTAGTTTTTAGGGACCCACATCTTTGTGCATTCACAGAATTCTGTTACAGGCTTGTTTTGTTTTGCGTGTGCATGGGTGATACACCTCCCGCCAGTAACCAATAAGGCACAAACACAAGTGGTTGGATGAAAATTGGCCACAACTCATTATTGATAACAGGAACAAGGGTTGGCAGCCATGCATGGGTCCTGGATCAGGCGTAGGACAGCTCACAAATGTCCGAAGATGCCTGCATGTCTGGGTGCCACTGGCCCAATACTCAGCACCCCAGGGGGCCAGGGCGTTATCCCCCCTACCACCATGGGGGGGGGGGAGAAGCCATCCAGATCCAGGGCCCATGTCACACGCCAAACACAGAGTTGCGACAATGAACATAACAACAGCAGAAAAGTCAACAAGATGCAAATAATGCATACATGGCAAGAAAATATAGAACCAAACAAACAACGTCTATAAGCAGGGTGGGTGTGAGGAAAATTTCAAAAAACTGGCCCAAGTGCCAGTTGGGAAACCCCTTGCAGCCTTAAGTAGGCTGCCCAGGCGGAGGAGAGGGCCGGCCAGCTGACAATGGAGGGCAGAGCCAGCCCCATCATTGGCTGGCCGGTGCTGGTGGTGGGAAACCTTCCTGCCACCCAGGGGGGCTTCTGGGAGGAAGAAGCCCCCTCCTCAACAACAAAGATGGTGGCAAGGACAGCCCAGCGCTGCAACCCACTCGGCCGGTAAGTCGGCCAAGCCATTTCTTTTACTATTCTGCTCATTTTGCTTTGCCGATGTGACATTTGTTTGTTATTGTATGCTTTCAAGTTGTGGCAAACCTATTGAGGGTTTTATTGACAATATTTATTCAGAGAACATTTGCTGTTGCTGTCCTCTGAGTTGAGAGAGTGTGCCGATCCCAAAACCACCCAGAGGGTTTCTATGTTGAGCGGGAATTTGAGCCTAGTCCCCTTCTTCTACAGTTCCATATAAAATCGTTTAAATATTCTTTATTGAGTTTTCAATAAAACAACAACATGTATACACAAAAAAGAAAAAGAGAAAGAAGGGAAAGAAAAAAGAAGAAGAAAGGAAAACATATAAGAAAAAAATGAAGGAGAGAGTAGGAAGGTAAATGTTACGGTTGGCCATGTTTCCTGGTTACGGTTGGCCATGTTTTATGACATTTCTCACGATAGGTTATTGGGTGCTATTTTGAGTTTAAATAATTGTTTTATATGTTTGTGGTTTAATTTTTTATTGTATTGTGTGTTTGTTTTTTGCGTTATTCCAGACACATTGTATCGTATGTAAGCCACACCAAGTCCCATTGGGGAGATGGAGGTGGGGTACAAAAATAAAGGTGTTATTATTATTATTATTTATTTCAATTTATATACCACCCTTCCCCAAAAGGCTCAGGGTGGTTCACAACAATGAATACACAACACAACGTAGTTAAACGTTATTATTACCCTTGTGTTCGCTGGGCTGCTGGTCAACAGGTCAACGGTTTGAATCTGGGGAGAGCGGGTTGAGTTCCCTCTGTCAGCTCCAGCTCCCCATGCAGGGACATGAGAGAAGCCTCCCACAAGGATGGTAAAACATCCGGGCATCCCCTGGGCAACGTCCTTGCAGACGGCCAGTTCTCTCAGACCAGAAGTGACTTGCAGTTTCTCAAGTTGCTCCTGACAAAAAAACCAAAACAAAACAAAGGGCTTATGTTATGTTCCTATGCAGGGGAGCCAGCAAAATGACCATTGTGCATCAATTTTGGGACAGATTTCCAATGGGACCCAATGCAACACAGAACTTGATGCACAATGGGACCCTGGCCAGGGAGTGCTGATGCACATTGGTAGGGCCTGATGCAGATTGGGACACCCATCATTAATCTTGTCAGTTCACTAAAAGGATTCCTTAATGTCTCTTCTGCATTGCTACATATGTGTAAAGCTATGCAATGTAGACCATTATAGCCAGTTTTCGTGCTTAGACATCTTGACAATATTTTAGAAACACGATTGCAGCAGAAGTGGCATTGTACTGTGGCAAGAAAGCAGAGCAGATAAATCAATTTGTTAGGTGTCATGCTAAGGCTCCTCAATAGCTTTCTACAGAATAATCAGGAATTCAGCAAGCTATCTCAGTGTAGAGGAAGTCAAATAAAGTCAGGTGCTCCAGGCAGAAGAAGAAATAAAAAAGCATAATGCTCTAGTGGAATGCCCTTGTTTTTAATGTCAAGGGACACGATTAGCATAAGTGCAACATCTGACCCCCAGCTGTTGATGAAGCTCTCCGGACAGCTAAGGCTCAAAGTGCCTTGATCGCAATCAGCTCATGGAATTGCATCTCCAATCAGATAATCTAGTGAAGAACAGGTGTTGTGTGGCCTTCGCAGCTGCTTTCACTAAACAGAAATGGGTGCTTTGTACATGATGTGTGCAATGAACTTCAAAGGTAATCCTATATAGCTGCACCTTATTAGTATAATGAGACCTATTCTCTTCCATGAGCTGTGTTAGGGGTTCCTTGAAATTTTAACTGAGGCCAGCCTGCTAGACCCTCTAGTCCAGTATCACATAACTAACAGTTAACCACAGCTGTTGCTGAAGAAGATACAAAGACCTGAAGATAACCATGTGGAGGCATTGCCCACACTTTTTCACTACTCACAGGAGAGGTAGCATTTCGGTCAGGAACACTAGATCCAGTACTTCTTTGGTAGTTAACTAGCAGTAATAGTGACTAGGAGTTCTTTTACCTAATTTGACTAGTGTAGCAATGATTGGCTGGCAGGGATATGATTTAATTGCTTCACACTTAAATTATCGCAACAAGGCTAAGTGGGGACTCATGTCTTTCCTCTAAAAGTGATTGGAAACAATGTTGTTATTGGTTGCCACCAAGTCATTTGTGACTTATGGCCACCCTAAGGTAACCCTATCATGGGGTTTTCTGATACAGAGAGCGTGTGACTCTCCCAAGGTTACCCAATGGGCCTCTTTAGCCAATCGAACCCTGAGCTTCATAGTTTAATGCCCAAACCACTATTACATGCTGACTGTCAACCAGTGCAAAAACAGTGGTTCCACCTCTGACTGGAATTCTATACCATATAAAATCAGTTTTAAATCAGCTTTATTAAGATTTGTAATAGCCAAAGTGCTATTTCCTATTTGTAGCATCAAAACCCAACTTGAGGCTGCAGTATTTGAGAGACCAAGATTTCTCATATGATCTTGCCCAGAAGATACATTTTATTTTTATTTATTTATTTATTTATTTATTCGATTTGTACACCACCACTCCCAGAGGCTCGGGGCAGTTTACAGGATTTCAGCACAGTAATAAAACAATAAAACAATACACATTACAATATCATTAAGACTCGAAGGCTTGTCTAAACAAGAAGGTCTTACAAGCTTTGTGAAAAGTTACCAAATTTCGCAAAGCCCGAGTCTCAGGGGTCAGATCATTCCACATTTGCCATTCAAGACCTTGTTATGTGTCTCACCTCCTGAGACAGGATAGCAAATTTTGACTGAATTATGAGGCCATTAAAGAACTCCAGGAATGCTGAGGAATGCAGAAGGAACAACAAGGGACGCTGGGAACGCTGAGAGATGAGGAGTGCGTCAGCTCCCCCTGGTGGCCAGAGTTTGCCTCTGTTCATCTTTATGTGTTGTATGTGGAAACGGCAGGGATTGTCTGCTAAGTATGTGTACCTGTAATCCGCTCTGAGTCCCCTTTGGGGTGAGAAGAGCGGAATATAAATAAAGTAAGTAAGTAAGATAGTAATATTCTTGTTCTTGAACATCTGGTTAGGCTTCCTCTATTGTTACTGGACTTTATCGAGTTAATAAAAAAAGTGTGATGTGTAATGACGCTCCAATTTCGGTAAGGATCACGCGTAGATAGAAGCACGGTCCAACACGATTTTATTGCAGGTACAACACTTGTAAAGCTAAAGCACCGGCCCGCCACCCAAACACACCTTTATACCTAAACCCCCCCTCCCTTGCCCATGCAATGTCAGGCAGGGTTGCACCATATCCGGGTGATTCAGCAAATCCCATAGTCCAAAGGGATGTGACCTCATTAGTCTCTGAGTCAGCATATTAAGCTCATTGTCCAATGTCCAAGTCCAGAAGAAGTTACCTCACTTCCCTGGAGGCACCTGGAAGTTACATCACTCCCAGACTGACTCAGCATGTCCTTCAGTAACTAGGGCAAAGGTCCCAGAGAACTGGGACAAAGGTCAACCACCTCATGGCAGGCTGGAAACCTGAACTTCTTCCAAGCTCAGATTTCCCAGATCTGACAGTGATGTGCTTCTGGTTTGTGGGATGGGGTGGCAGCAGAGTCTGAGTGGGCCATCGTAATGGTGGATTGCCAGCTGCTTGCTCCCAGGGATAATCCCAGCTTGCGGAAGACTTTGTGTGGCTCTTGGCATCCTGCCTATCTTCCAATCAGCGAAAGCCACATATGTGTTTTATATATTGTGTGTTTCCTGATACATTTGGATTCTCTCTCATTTGTCACAAACTTGGCAGTTGGCATGGGTCCTGGATCTAGTACCTCAGTTACCAGAATCTCTTTGGAATTAATAACAGTAGGGCCCCCCATGTGGGACTCAGGATGTGTGGCAAGTTACTGTTTTGGCCTAACTCAGAGGTTAGTGCCTTTGTACCCACTCCTCTCCAGTTGAAAAAATATCATACAGAGGGCATCTGCACAAATGCGTCTTTCCTGCCTTCCTAAGATTTCTGGCAATGGACCGGAGAGTCAGGCTGATCAATCAACAGGATCTGAATCTAGATACATATAGGGCCAACCCACATTCAGAGCTGCAATCATTAAAAAGTATGCCTATTTCTTCCATCCTTCAATTGAATGCGGAGTGTTAATTTGATTAAGTGGCCCACACCATGAACACACAATGGCTCAGCTAGCATGATCATTGGGAATCTGGCATTGTCGTCTTAAAATAATTAAAAGTTTCTTGCCCCAGAATGCCCTGTGCTGGGCTTCTTTTTGTGCCCACATCAATCTGGCACCTTCTGTCCGTGTGTTTGTCAGAGAGCTATGGGAATGGGCTGTGCTTAAGAATTCCCTCCTGGTAGGCGGTGGCATTGATAGAGTTGCATTCGGCACAAGTGGTTTCTACTCTCTTCAATGGATGAAATGCCTTCTGGAGGAATCACAAGGATTTCCATAGGGGGCCTTTCCCAACATTTGCAGCTCAAAGGATTAGTGGTTGAGAGTGCATAGAATGCAGCCTGTAAATTACTGATTGAAGCAGAATTGCTGGTATCTTCTTAGCAGCAGTTGCAGCATGTTTCTTTTTTCTCCTCCCTTAAAAATCCTACCCCATTGTCTCTTACCAGATCAAACAACAACAGCCAATGAACATGGATCAATGGTATCTGCAGCTACCACGTTTATGTAGGTTTAATCCATTTATGTGAAAATCAAGTTACTTCTTGTCTGGACATATGTGGTTTCTTTCTGTTTCTTTACTGGAAACAATTGATAACATTACTTCAGAAGAAATTAATCCAGAGAATTAATTAGCAAAATCTAATATCCAATAAATGTAGCCCTGAGAAAGATTTCATGGGTGGTCAATTCTGACATTAAATGGAAGGTAGAAGAACGATATCCCAAGTGACTCTCTCCACACAGAAGCAGCAGAGATTTTTTTATAAAAAGAAAGGGCACAATAATGTTGACACTAGAGGAAAAATAAATAAATAGGACGTCAGCATTTTGTAGCAGACTTTAGCAATTTCATTTTAAAAGGAATGTCTCATTTTCCAGCTAAGGGGAGGGGACTAAAGTAAGAATCCTATGGTTTCTTACCCAAAAGTTTACACAATCGACCTTAATGAGATTTAATTCTGAATACAGGCAGTCCCTGAGTTACAAACATCTGACTTAAAATGACTCATAGTTAAGCACAGGGGTGAGACCACAGGAAGTGAGATAAATCTACCCTTAGGAAGGGAAATGCACTCATGAAATAGTTATCATGGGGAAAAGGCATCTCCACTGAAGTTTTCTCACCAATCTCTGTTTCCACAACAAGCCAAATTTTTCAAAATCCAGTTATCACAGGGGCAGAAAGTAGGTTACAATCTTCTGAACATAGGCACAGACAGCAAAACAAACACCCTATATGATATAAAGCACATATGTATGTGCACATGCGAGCACACATAAGGATGGGCTGGATTTACACTTAAAATTTTTACCTGTTCTGACGTACATACAAATTCAATTTAAGAACAAACCTGCAGGATCTATCTTGTGTGCAACCTGGGAACTGCCTGTATATGGATAAAGATTTGTGCCATAATATATAATTTAAGGTCCCAGTAGTTTTTGATTTTTTTCATTTAGGGGAATCTACCTTGAGTCTAAACATGCTTCTAGGAATCCATTTCTTATTGAGATAGTGTTTCTATTGCAATTCATTTTTGATCAGGCTTTTGTGATTCTGTAGTGAAAGGGTGGGAAAAATAATTGACTCCTCAATTTTTTTGGACTATCATTAAACAATTCTAGCCTGTTGGAAATTGTAGTCCAAATGTAGCTGTAGAACTATGTTTTTTCTACCTTTACAGTGGAAATACAACTAGTACTCAAGATAGCGCAAAACGCTGCGGCTCGACTGCTGGCTGGAGTGCCACTGAGTTGTCACATCACACCAGTCCTCCAGCAGTTGCACTGGCTTCCCATCGAGTACCGGATTGCCTTCAAAGTGCTGGTGTTAACCTTTAAGGCCTTGTATGGTCTGTGGCCAGTGTACTTAAAGGACTGCCTTTCCCCACACGTTCCCCAGAGACCACTACGGTCCATGGACCAGAATTTATTAGAAGTTCCATCGGTCAAGATTTGCCGTCTGTCATCCACGCGACAGCGTACTTTCTCAGTAGCAGCGCCTAACCTTTGGAACGCTCTGCCAGAGGAGGTCCGAGCAATAACTGGTCTACAGGTCTTTCGGAGGGCCTGTAAGACAAACCTCTTCTGACAGGTGTTTAATTGGTTTAGATATTAATCATATTTTAAATCATTGTTGTACTACCTAACAGTGAGCCTCTGGCGAAATAATAAATTTAATTGTGTGAAGCAATTAAATCATACCTAACAGTACCAGTGGTGAAGATTGTAAACTGGGAGCTTCAGTTCAACATTGTTTGGGACTCATGATTCCCCAGTGTTGATGTTTAGAACCTATTGCATGACTAGATACCACCTCTCAGCAGGCTCACAAACAAGCATCTCACAGTATATAATATCCTGAGATGGTGAGGAGAGGAAACAACTTTCCTTGCTCCTTCCTTATAGTGTTTCATCCAGAGAGTGTTGCACATAGATACACTCCCATTTCCCTGTTGCACACAATAATAGAAATATTTGAAAAGATAAACAACAGTAGGCACCCTTCTGATCTAGGAAAATAAGCTTAGTCAGGCCTAGTTAGTACTTGGAAAGGACATAATCAAGGAATACAAGATGATAATAATAATACACTTTATTTATATTCCGCTCTTCTCACCCCAAAGGGGACTCAGAGCAGATTACAGGTACACATACTTAGCAGGCAATCCCTGCTGTTTCCACATACACACATATAGACAAACAGAGGCAAACTCTGGCCACCAGGGGGAGCTGATGCACTCCTCATCTCTCAGGGTTCCCAGCATCCCTTGTTGTTCCTCCCGCATTCCTCAGCATTCCTGGAGTTCTTCAATGGCCTCATAATAAGTCAAAATTTGCCTCCCCACTTAATGTGGTACCTTTATCTCCTACTTGACAGATGCAAAGGTCGACAGCAGGCTACACTTAGAGGTCAAGCACTCACCTCGACATGGGCAGGCCTCGAACTCATGACCTACTGGTCAGAGAGAACTTATGCAGCTGACACTTAGCCAGCTGCGCCACATTTCTGGTGCTAACTTGTAGACTAACTTCAGAAGAAAGCAATGCAAGATAACTCTGAATATTCCTTGTCTAAGAAAATCTTACAGAATTCATTGGTGATATTATAAATTGACAAAGGCACAAACATGTAGATGCCGTTTCATTAAAAATGAAGTTTTCTCGCTAAACTCCAGCAGTAACATAATGTAGTCATTTCCTAATTATTGGTATGTGTGTATATGTGAGAAAGAGAAACCAAATAATTACAAGTAACTAGGTATCGGGAACTGTTTGCTTTCTAGCTCTGTCCAGAATTTCGGAATATTTCAGTTGAAAAAAAAAAAGAAGCTAATTGAATGTGTTTAAGACTGACTAATTTTTTTCCTCTCCCAGAGAAAAAGACCTGGAGGCATGTGTAAAACTAGTAACTACATAAAGCAAAAGAATCAGATGTCTGCTGGGCAAATTGACAGAACTCATTAATCTTGGATGGAGAGTTCTATGGAGTCTGTTCTTTCGTGCACCTGCCCATGCCTAAAGTAATTACATGATGGCACTATTAATACTGTGGAGCTCAGGCCTGGATGGGGTTATCGCCTCTTCTTCAGAATTGATTGCTAGCTGATTAGTGGACAACATTTCTCTCTTGCGGTATAATTGCCTTTGTGCTATTGTAGTCTTTCTAACCTGGGGGTTAGGCCATCTTGAGGGTTTCGAAGCCCTGACAATAGCACCACAGCCCTCAATGTAATGAAGTGGAACTCAGTCCCCTGAATGGTAGACGCCTAGTGAAATGGATCGGGAGGAGAAGCACCTTCAAAAAAATAAAAACGGCTGTAGATGATTTCATTGGTGCTTTTCTCCCATCCATTTCAACGCAAAATGTTAAGATTTCTCTAATACAGGAAAACAGGCATTGGGTGTAATTAATCTGGGGGTTACAGATATTAAACTGTCAATTAGTATGATAGATCTATGGGGCACATTCTAAAGGAATCTATAACCTACCAGGGAAGGCATGGGATTGTCCTTGTTAAGCTTTCTTTGAAATCAATGCAGTTGATTTTGGCAGAGTTTAAGAGAACCAACATATGTGCCCCTTATGTGTAGTGACCATAATGCACAATACAGGTGAATGACAATATATTGTCACAGAAAACCCAGAATGTGCTGCCTCGAAAGCTACACTAATGGTAGACAAATGAAGAGGATGTTGTTGCTTGTTAGGCATGGTGGCAATGCAGGCATTTAGAAACAATGCATGTTACCAGAAACTAGTGGTAGCTGCTAACTTCCAAATACATGGTGGAGTGAATCTGCTCTCAATTTTAACATGAAACCTTAATACAGTGTTTCCAACCAGTGTGCCGTGGCACACTAGTGTGCCGTGAGCGATCATCAGGTGTGCCGTGGGAAATTGGAACCTCCAATACTCTTTCTTCCCCCTCCTGCCAAACACTTTTTCTTCTCCACTCGGGCTCCCTTCTTCCCAGCCTCGCTCCGCTTGCTTTGCCTCGCTTTGCTCTGGGGCACGTCTGTGCAGTAGCGCACGTACGGGTCACGTCTTCCCCCCTCCCCTCCTGAACACGCTCACGCTGCCTTCTCAGATCAAAATGGCGGCAGAAGCGGCAGTGTAGAAGAAAAAGTAAGTGTTCGGCAGGAGGGGGAAGAAAGGGTGCGAATGGGAAGGGGGAGGAAGAGGTCTCTGTCAAAAGCTGGCATGGGCAAATTTGGTGTTTTGGACTCCAACTCTCATCATTCCTAGCAGCCTCAAGCCCTTTTCCTTTTCCCCCTTCAGCCACTTAAGCAGGTGGGAGTTGAAGTCCAAAGCACCCAGAGGGCCGAAGTTTTCCCACGCCTGTTTTAGGGACCTTAAAGTGGTGAGCCTCCTTCCAACATTGTGATTCTGGATAGAAAACAAACAACAACATAACATAACATTGTTTGAGTCCATAGTGCTCTCTGGGTGTAAGTGAACTACAACTTCCAAACTCAAGGTCAATTCCCAAGCAAACCCTTTCAGTACTTTCTGTTGGTAATGAGAGTTCAATATGCCAAGTTTGGTTCAATTCCATTGTTGCAAGAGTTCAGGATGCTCTTTGATTGTGTGTTAACTATAAATCCCAGAAACTGTAACTCCCAAATGTCGAGGTCTATTTTCCCCAAACTCCATCTGTGTTCACATTTGGGCATATTGAGTATTCATGCCAAGTTTGGTCCTGATCCAACATTGTTTCAGTCCACAGTGCTCTCTGGATATAGGTGAACTACAACTCCAAAACCCAAGGTCAATGCCCACCAAACTCTCATAGTATTTTCTCTTGGTTATGGGAGTTCTGTGTGGGAAGTTTTTGTCTTTCTGCCATTCCTGCCAGGATATCTATGTTGTGTTCATTGAAACAGGTCCAGGTTTCACACCGAGTGTATAAATACATTTAAAAACATATTAACTATATGTATCACTATGTTAGAGTGTCATTTTGTGTCATTTTGGTTGGTGGTGTGCCCCAGGATTTTGTAAAAGTAAAAAGTGTGCCATGGCTCAAAAAAGGTTGGGAAACACTGCCTTAATAGACCTATCCAAGATGCAGAATCTAGTGTAGGAGTAAGGTTTAGCATCTGAATAACTCCTTTAAAGTTTAATCCTAAACCTGGGGTCAGGGCCGTAGCCAGGATTTTGATTTGGGGGGGCTGAGTTTGTTTCGGGGGGGGGGGGGCTGAGACTGGGTGGAAGAGGGTCTACCCTAGCAAACCTTTTGTATTGTTATTCCAATAACCCCATTAATGTGGGATATAATGAGCATGGTGATCAGATCATGATATGAATAAACATAACAGTTTAAATAATGTACCAGTAAGGCCTTTTCGCGGACCACCCTGAGAATTTCGGGGGGGGGGCTGAAGCCCCCTTAGCCCTCCCCCTGGCTACATGCCTGCCTGGGGTAGATTTCCTACCACCAGATGCTGTTTTCCATAAACATTTGATATGGTTTAATAACATCATTTCCCAAGTAACACAATGACTGGTATTTTGAGAGTATCATGTCATCATTATTTCTAAAATGTTGTTTCTTAGAGTGGGGGTAATCATTTGAGTCCATGCTATTTTTTCCCGGTAAATACTCGTAAAGAAAAAAACACAAACAAGTAGCCTAACATGTTACTAATATACATTGTTCTTCAAGTTATGAGCAATGAGCAATGTTAACTTTTCAAAACTTTTCAACACAGCCAGAAAATGCACGCCAGAACGATAATCCGAAATGTTGGTTTCAGCCCTCTTGCTGCTAGGGATGGATGCCCCAAGCCACTGGCCAGGGCTGACACACTCCCTCTCTTCCTAAGCTGCTTTGACAGTAATATAACATGGAACAAGGAAGTGCTACAGACCAACAGCAGGTAGGTCCCATTGTATCTACTGTAGTTTACCACATTGTTGCTATTTTAATTGTCCTTTAACTTTTGTATTGCGCCTTTTAAACTTATCTAGTGTGGAGTGTTAGCTGCCTTGAGTGCCCACAGGGAGAAAGGCAGGGTATAAATAAATATGATGATGATGATGGGTGAAAGAGGATGGGAGGGAATAGCCATTCCACATTCCCAGCCCGCATGACCCCAAGAAGTACAGAACAGCTGTTGAAACACCCACTGCCAATCCTCCCACCAAAAGCCCTCCTCCCGCTGTGATTGGCTGGCCTCTCAGCTGGCCTCTCAGCCAAGAGGAGGGCTGTTTCTGAGACTCCAAGCAGGGAGGGGAGAGTAGGTGTGCTTAGCGCATGGCACCATGGTGCACATGTGCAGGTGAAAAAGAGCATGTGAGGCCGGGGGAGGCTTGTGCCAGTGAGTCTCTTAAAGACAGGGGGGAAAGTGGAACTGAGAGTGGCCCAACAGCATCAGGAGGAGCAGCAACAGCAGCAGAAGCAGCTTAGGTAATTTGTAATGCTGTTTATTAGAAAAAGTCTGGCTTTCCTTCTGTTTTTTATTAATGCCCTCATTAGAAAATCCATAAGGATTTGGGTGAACGACAACTCTCAAACTCATGGGTCAATCCCCATCCTCCTCAAATCCCACCAGCATACACAGTTGACCACGTTCGGCGTGTGTGCCAAATTTGGTACAGCTTGTTGTCAGCTGGGTTCAGTGCTCCTTGGATGCTGGTGAACTACATATGCCAAGGTCAATACCCCCAAACCCCACCTGTATTCACAGTTGGTCATGTTGGGTCTGTGTGTCCAGTTTGGTTCAGATCCATCATCGGTGTGGGTCACAGGATTCTCTGGATGCAGAGAGAACTATAGTTACCATCATGTTGAGTCAGCCCCTCCCCCTAACCATACCAGTATTTAAAATAGGTCACATTTGGTATTTGTGTCAAGTTTGGTGGATATGACTCAATGCTCTTTTTATGGACGGAACACTGTTTTTAACTTAAATGAATGTGTATGATGTGTTAATGTTAATTATATATTAATGTATTTTAATGTTGAATGTTTTTTGGGTTTTTATATTGTATTTTACTATGTTTGTTAGGCCGCTCTGAGTCCCCCCTCGGGGGTTGAGAAGAGTGGGGTAAAAATGCTGGAAATAATAAATAATAAATCTATCAGTTGGGTGCATATTGCTCTGTTGATGTGGGTGAACTATAACTCCCAACCTCTGAGCTCAGTCCCTTTGAAGCGCTAGCAGTATTCAAAGTTTGGCATGTTGGGTATGGGTGGCAAGTTTACTAGTTCCATCACCAGTTTGGTACTGAATGCTCTCAGTGTTGGTGAACAACAATTCCCAGAATTCAAAAACAGCCCCCCACGCCAGTATTCAGTGTTGGCCAAGTATGTAGTGTGCCAAGTTTGGTGCAGATCCATTGTGGGCTGGGTTCAGAGTGCTCTTTGATTGTAGGTGAAGTATAAATCCCAGCAACTACAAATCTCAAAAGACAATATCAATCCCTCCAACCTTACCAGTATTCAAATTTGGGCGCATTGTGTATTTGTGCCAAATTTGGTCCAGTGAATGAAAATACATCCTGCATATCAGATATTTATGTTATAATTCATAACAGTACCAAGATGTCAATTATGAAGTAGCAACAAAAATAATGTTATGATTGGGGGGTCACCACAACATGAGGAACTGTATTAAGGGGTCGCAGCATTAGGAAGGTTGAGAACCACTGCTATAGGTGAATACGTTGTTTGGTTTTAATCATGTTGTACTTGTTGTAGTTTTTGGCTTAGGTGCTAAATTTTATTTCTTTTTCTATCCACACTTTAAAGACATAAAACAACTGTGTTCCCTGCATCCGATTCAGCTCGTTCAAGCAAAACATACCAAATTCCAGAACATAGTGCATATTATGGATGCATCTATGGCTAAGATCTATGAACGTCCTGCTCATGTCTTACAATTAGTGTCCGCATGAACAGGTCACTCTCGTGGTTAAAGGAAGCAGTTATACATAGTAATATATGAATTAGATTTTACTCATTCTGAGGAGATTCATTTTGGATTCTTGAGAATACCCATTTTAGTTCTAGGAAATAATTCAAAGTCTGTAGCATTGGCATGAAAAAAATCAATTAATCTAATTATCACTTTAATCTACTTGAAGCAGCAAACCATTGATGACCATGGTTTACAGTTGCACACGTAAAATAAATCAGTGTATATATAATATTTAGCTCTGTCTTTGCTATGTTGTCCTTTGCTGTCATGTTTCTTGTGTTAAACCTTTGAAGAGTGAATCTGAAAATAACAGGCTGAGCTCATTAGTAGATTAGGTGCGGCAGTGAATCCATGTGTTCACGATGAATTCTTGTTCTCCCAGCCCGATGTGGTTTCTCTTTGAGAGCAATTACATCTGATTGACATGTTTTCATGTGCCTCCAGCTTTGGCTTTTTCTTCCTGAACAACTCTAGATCAAGGACAGTGACTTTATATATATATTTATACTATTGCTATTAAGGAAAATCAGGATCCCAGCAAAAAGTTAAATACCTTTTAAAGATGCAACTTGAAACAAATTATTAAATATGTATAAAGGAGGCCTCTTTTTTGTTTCATGTGGTGAAGTTGTTGAAAGTCAAGTAGAAAGCCTAGTTTAAGATGCAGGTGTGAATGAACAATTAAAGAAGGATTTAGTGGCTGTTCTGCCACTCGCTAGCAAGGGAGGTGTGCAAATCAAGGGCAAAAGGAGAGCTTCGGAGAGTCAAAGGATCCCACTTCAACACATAATGTTTGATGCTTAATTTTCCATTGTGGTGATTTAGTACCTTGGAATTTTTTTAAATCATTTATGCATTTATCCACTAAAACAATGACATCCCACTGTATCAAAAAAAACCACAGGTTGGTGTACAATAAAATAAGATGGACCAGTTTAAAACAATGACATGTAATTTTGTAAGTTTTGATATGGTCAAAATTGACTAATCAATAAAGAATGGTTGTTGACATGTTGTTTTTTTAAAATGAAATTCATATTAAGCAAATCGACAAGTTAAAACAAGACAGTTTAAACAAGTTAAAAAGGCTGGAAAGCATTAAATGCGCCAGCTGCATAAGATCTCTCTGACCAGTAGGTCATGAGTTTGAGGCCTGCCCGGGTCGAGGTGGGTGCTCGGTCTTAAGTGTAGCCTGCTCTCGACCTTTGCAGCCCAAAAGACAGTTGCAGCTGTCAAGTAGGAGGTAAAGGTGGGGAGGCAAATTTTGACTGAATTATGAGGCCATAAAAAGAACTCCAGGAATGCTGAGGAACATCGAGGAACGCTAGAAGGTTGAGAGATTAAGAGTGCGTCAGCTCCCCCTGGTGGCCAGATTTACCTCTGTTCGTTTATATGTGTGTAATATGTCAAAATGTATGTACTGTACTGTGATAAACGGTAGGGATTGTCTGCTTGTATATGTACCTGTAATCCGCCATGAGTCCCCTTCGGGGTGAGAAGGGCAGAATATAAATAAAGTAAATAAATAAATACATAAATACATAAAACCATATTCATGGGCATAAGGTAAAGGTAAAGGTTTCCCCTCAACATTAAGTCTAGTCGACTCTGGGGGGTGGTGCTCATCTCCATTTCTAAGCCGAAGAGCCGGCGTTGTCCATAGACACCTCCAAGGTCACGTGACCAGCATGACTGCATGGAGCACCGTTATCTTCCTGCTGAAGCAGTACCTATTGAACTACTCACATTTGCATGTTTTTGAACTGCTAAGCTGGCAGAAGCTGGGGCTAACAGTGGGAGCTCATTCCGTCCTGCGGATTTGACCTGCTGACCTTCTGGTCAGCAAATTCTGCAGTTTAGTAGTTTAACCTGCTGCACCAGCGCAGCCTCACTCATGGGCATATTTGCCTAAAATAATGATTTTAGGCAAATCTCCGAAGGCCTTTAAGTAGAACTCACTTTGCCCCACTTCCTCAGAGGTTGATCATAGATTCAAACTGGAGGGACTATTGGTGAACCTGGAAAAGATATTCTAGGAACAAAATGTATCTGAACTTGCTTTCATCATTAGCATCAAATGTAATCCCAAAGGGATATATACAAATGTTCCTGTTTCTTTATGCCCATTGGAATCCCCCGCTATACTTGCTGCACCGTCAACAAACTAAATCCAAGTAACTAACCAGTAGCATAACATTTGTTTAGTTTTATGTTCCATTGAGTGGCCATGCAAACATTGATTGTGATATTCTGTGGCTTGTGCTCCAACCATTGCAACCCTGCATGAACCACCCCGTTATAACATTACATCAAGGTCACTAAATACATTATATCAACACCAGTGAAATCAAAATATCAAGAACTATATAGCTAATGATGTAAGAAAGTTTAAATACTTTTTTGTTCCTAGAACATCTTTTGCAGTTTCACCAATGGTCCTCCAATGTGATTCTATGATCATCTTCTGGTGGAAATTGACCATAGAGTCACACTAGAGCAGTCTTTCTCAACCAGTGTGCCGTGGCACACTAGTGTGCCGTGACGGACCTCCTGCTGTGCCGTGAGAAAAGCTCTCTGCCCCCTTCCTCCCCCCCTCCTGCCGAACTCCTGCTGCTTGGGGGAGGAGGAAGGGCCGGACAGTGGCGAAGAAAAAGAAGAAGGGACCGGGGCGCCGCCTCCTTCGGCCATTTCCCCAGCCAGCCTCCAATCCGCCATGACTCCCGCAATGACTCTCGTCCCTCACTCGCTGAAGCCGCGTGGAGGAGGAGCCCCACCCACTGAAGTCCGTCCAACGCTCATGCTCCTCCTCTGTAGGAGAGCTGCCTGTAGGCGCGGCCTGTAGGAGAGCTGAAGCTGGGGGGAGGGGGCGGGGCATGGCGCGGCCTGTCTCTGCCCCCTCCCCCGGCTTCGGCACTCCCAGCAGCTGCTCCAGCCTTGAGGGGACAGTGCCAAGCCAGCATTGTGCTGGCTCTGGCACGGCTGGCTTGGCACTGCCCCCTCAAGGCTGGAGCAGCTGCTGGGAGAGGTGAAGCCAGGGGTAGGGGGCAGGGCATGGCGCAGCCTGGCACAGCCTCCTCCCTGGCTTTGGCACTCCCAATAGCTGCTCCCAGCAGGCCACCAACCCCCAGCCGTTCTTTACTGTGTTAGAGTGTCATTCTGTGTCATTTTGGTTGGTGGTGTGCCCCTGGATTTTTTTAATGTTAAAAGTGTGCCGCGGCTCAAAAAAGGTTGGGAAACACTGCACTAGAGGACCTAGGGATTCCTAGAGAGATGTTCTATCACAGTGGTTCTCAACCTGTGGGTCCTCAGATGTTTTGGTCTTCAAACTCCCAGAAATCCTAACAGCAGGTAAACTGGCTGGGATTTCTGGGAGTTGTAGTCCAAAACACCTGGGGACTCACAGGTTGAGAGCCACTGCTCTATCAGGTTTAAAAAGTTGTGTTTTTTATTTACAGTTTTTCACTTGGAGTCCTGCACCACTAACCCCAACAAAAGTGGAAGGCCTACTGTACTATTTGTTCGATAACCACTACTGTTAAGTATGCTAGGCTGTGGTTTTCTGCCTGCTTTGTCCTTCATGTCATTACAACCTCCATAGAAATTCACAGATGATAGAGCTTGTTAAGTCTGAAGACTGGTGAGCCTGGTGTAATTTGTCTTCACCATACTTGCCTTTAATGCAAATGGTAACATGGTTATTACTTTGAGTTCAAAAATGTATAAAAAATACCACAAAGAAGAAAAAACAACAACATTCGGCTACTGAACCTAAAGCACCGGGAATGTGGCGCAGCTGGCTGGGTGTCAGCTGCATAAGATCTATACGGACCAGTAGGTCATGAGTTCGAGGCCTGCCCGGGTCAGGGTGAGCACTTGACCAATTGTGTAGCTTGTTGTTGACCTTTGCAACCTGAAAGACAGTTGCATCTGTTAAGTAGGAAATTTAGGTACTACTTTGTGTGGGGAGGCTAAATTTAACTGATTTACAAGGCCATAAAATCTCCAGGAAGTACACAAAAAGAATGAAGGAATGCGACAGTTCCTCCTGGTGGCCAGAAGCTGGAATGTTAAATTGCCTCTATGTCTGTCTATATATGTTGTATGTCAAATGGTATTGAATGTTTGCCTGTATATATGCATTGCGATCCGCCCTGAGTCCCCTATTGGGTGAGAAGAGCGGAATATAAATGATGTAAATAAATAAATAAATAAAAATGATCACGCCAAAATTCCCTTCACATTTTGAGGTTCCACTTTGATCTTGCCATCATCAGACATTTTTTTAAAAAAATAAAACAAGAAAAACAACAGTTAAAACCGGAGTGTTGTTTTAAGGTTTTGCTTTGACATGTGACATGATTTGTTTTTTTTTAAAGTACTAGTTAAAAAGGGAAATGAGGGTTTATTAGATGGTGATGGTAGAGGATGTGTATGTGTGTAATCACTGTAATGACACATGAAGTGTAGGCTATACTTGGGAGAGAGATTTTCTTGCCTACTGAAGGTTCTGGTGAAAGATCAAGAGAGTGCCTGAATTCTTCTGACGTGAACTATTCTATATTAGTCTGGAATTCTAATCACCAGTAATATTTTTCTTAGCAATCTGTGTATAATGCATGACAATCAAAACAGACCTATCAGCAGCAATAGGTTCAGTATGTGGTATAGCTTTAATTGCACTTAAGAGAACCCATTTGCTTTTACCACTCCAAAATCCCAAGCCCTAATTATTTCCATTGGGGTAGTTAGAATAGCATGCTTTGGCAGTAGCCTCAAGCCCGATTAAATGTTATTTATTTCCTTCGAGCTGGTTCTTCAACTGATTGCTACATTCAGAGCGCAAAGAGGTGGGTTGATTGTCTCTTAGTGGGGCAATCTAGAAGAAGACAAAGAAGGAAGCCACTTTGTACAAGAAACCATTGTCCCTTGAAGTTTGTTCCATGACAGGAAATAGTTATACAAATCTCCATTCGCGTCTTTATATTGAAAGACATATCGGTCTGAGTTTCTCTTTAAAAGACTAATGAGCAGCTCTACGCTGGGATGGGGAAAAGTTGTGTCTCTTTAGCTCCTTTCATCATATGGACTGCAACACATGTTGTTACCATGACTTAATTGGTCTGCTCGCCAAGAAGGGATGACAGGAGATGGGAAGTAACTACTGTACATCATAAGCATGTCTGATGTGGAATGATCCCACAGTAAAGTCGCAAGTAGACTGCTCTTGTAAGATACACATAAGATTCAGGGAGATTAGGCAAGCACCCACCCTGGCAGCCTTTAGGAAAAGTTTAAAAACTTGGCGTTTCCGGTGTGCTTTTGAAGAATGAATAATTAATTCCCATGTCCTGTCTCAGTGTCAATTGGTTTTCTGATGCACTTTATCCCATTCCTCAGTTGAGAATAACTTCACTGTTTATCTCACCTGAATCTCTCTCTAAATACAGCACTTTATCTACCTCACCCACGGGTTTAAAAAATGTCTCACATCTCGCTCTTGGCCTAGCTCGTCCTTGTCTAAATTCTTGTATTGTTTTAATACTCTGTTTTATTATGTTTATTTATTTGTTAGATTTATTGGCCTCCACTCCCAGCTGGCTCGGGTTCGGCTTACATCAAGCACCACAATAAAACAATAAATCTACAACAGCAATAAAACCACAAGAATAAAACAATTTCTAAGAGATAACATGATTCCTAAGAGATAGCACATTACAACTCAAAGGCCTGCTGGAATAGGACCGACTTGCAGGCCTTCCAAAAGGCCAGCAGGTTACGCAAGGCCCGAACCTCCGGGGGTACTGCGTTCCAGAGAACTGGGGCGATGATGGAGAACGCCCTTCTCTGTGTTGAAGTTAGGTGGTATTGTTTGACATTGGGCACGGCTAGAGAGTTCCTCTCTTCAGATCTAAGTGTTCTCGTGAGACAGTATGGGGTTAGGCGGTCCCTCAGGTACACTGGCCGCAGACCATACAAGGCCTTGAAAGTCAGGACTAGCACTTTGAAGGTGATCTGGTACTCGATAGGACGCCAGTGCAGTTCCCGCAGAATTGGTGTAATGTGGCAGCTCGCAGGAACTCCTGCGAGCAACCGAGCTGCGGCGTTCTGTTATTATGTTATTGCTATTATCTTATTCATTTATTATGTTACTGTATAAGCATTTTTACTTGATATTGTTGTGTGTCTTGTATGCTGTTTATTTTGTTTTATTGCAATTGTTTGGGCTTGGCCCCATTTTAGCCAGCCCAAGTCCCCTTGGGGAGATGGAGGCGGGGTGCAAATAAAGTTATTATTATTTAAATAAAAAT
Organism: Anolis apletophallus; assembly: GCA_030556195.1. NCBI lineage: Eukaryota > Metazoa > Chordata > Lepidosauria > Squamata > Anolidae > Anolis > Anolis apletophallus. The sequence goes on along the minus strand of JARBWK010000005.1, from coordinate 115,213,160 downwards.
GGCTACTTTTGATTGGATGCAATGCTAGACACAGATTTTGGGAAATCACTTCTGAAAATGATAGTCTCAAGGCTTTTATAATTACATGGAACCAATACCCATGGTCACACCTATCTGCACCCCAAAAAAAATATCTAGGTCAGTGGTTCCCAAACTTTTTTGGCCTACCGTCCCTTTTCCAGAATTTTTTTTACTCACCACCCCCCTAGAAATTAATTTTTACATTTTTAATAGCAATTAAACAGAAAGATATATGTATCAATATTTCTACCTTTTTCATAAAATATAAAGAAAGTTGTAAATTAGAAACATTGAAGTTTAAAATTATGAAACTATTTATTGAACTTAGAATAGAAAGGCAATACAAAGTTAAAATATTCAAAATCATCTTAATGAGAAGGATGAACCTGGTATGCTGCTACCAATCTAGTAATCCTCGGCTCTATTTTCATCAGCAGTCATCTCAAATCATTGCGATTGACTATTTTTGCAATCTGTTTCTTTTTTTGTTAATAAATTGGTTACAGCACTGAATCTATGTTCCACTAAATATGTTAAATGACATTATTATTATTGGTATACGACTCAACCAGTTGGAAGGGAAACCCAAACGTATTACTATCATTATCTCTTGCTTGGCGAGAGGAGGAGGAGGGAGCAGGAGGAGGGAAGAAGAGAGAGACACACACAGAGAGATGGATGGTAGCCTGTCACCTGGCTCATGCCACTGCCCCCACCGCCCCCTTACAGGGGTTCAGCACCCACCCACCCCAAATTCTCCTGGGCCTCCCAGCGCCCCCCTAGATCGCCCCACTGCCCACCAGGGGGTGGTACCACCCACCTTGGGAACCACTGATCTAGGTCCTTCAGGTGGTACTATGGTATGCTTTTGCTGGAAGGAAATCGCAATTTTTTTATAGACAATATCTTGCTAGGAAATTTCTAGGTTCTGCAGGGCCGCTCTATGGTAACTTTCACAAGTCATTCATTTCAATAGAATTCACTATTTTCCATGGTTTCCTGTTTCCACTGTAAGTTTAGGTCAGCACCTCAAAAATGAATATTGTACATGTCTATCTTGCCACAAAAATTAATAGTGATTTGTTAAATCCCTGTTGTTGCCAGTGATCACTGAAAATGCTAGCAGTGATCAAGAATTTTTTGATAGCAATTATTAAGATATGAATTGGATTTGCTTTACAAGTGTTTTGCATTATTTTCTTGTTTCTTTTGCTGGTTGTACTCTTCAGAAACCAAGCCACTTTCCTAGTGTTAATGGGGGATGGCATTCTCCATGTCTCTGTGGTCCAGGGGCAAAAGTCCTCCATGGCATCATGGATTCACAGCCATTTTATTCAGGTCCCATCACTGCAGAAGAAAACTGATATAGTTAGTGACGTTCCCAATGCTGATGTGAAATCAATGAATGTATGTAATTAATTGATAGCATTTAATTCATTTAATTATGAATCTCATGCAGTCCTCAAGAAGTGAGTAATATTTAATTGATTAAAATATAAGAATCTTACAGAACAATCAAACTGCTATGGTTCTGTAGGAATTTATTCCTCAATATTCAGGAATTCATTCTTTAATGAATTTAATCTTCCATGAATAAGTAATATTTGAAGTACTAAAATTAAACCAGTATTTCAAAATAGTAATAGAGTGATTTCCAGGAGAATACTTGAGAAAATACAGACATTTCATTACAAGGAAAAATGGAATCATTTCAAATTTTCCCATAGAACTATTGTATTCTAATATTTTTTTTTAAATAAAATGATTCCAAAATGTTGTCCCTTTCTCTTTAGGTCATAGCTTTTGGGAGTCTGTCTCTTGAGTCATTGCCTAACCTGAAAAGCAAGTCACGGGTCATGGCAATTACCTCACCCTGTTTTATTGAGTATTATTTAAATTAGTAACACACTGTAACAACACCATAAAGTTATGCTGAAGAACTATGATGACAGGGATGTTAATGTTCCAGATGAGGGATCGGAGGCAGAACTAGTTTTTGGGATGGATCTTGTTGATCATATTCCAATATTTGCTAGGGTGGAAGGCATAGGGCAGCATCAAAGCAAAGTTTGCATGGCAAAATATAAATCTTGCCAAGTGACCCAGAGATCAGGTTGTTGAAGTGGAACAGATGTTGAAGAGTTAATTCAGGTCAATCACAGGATATCCTGCAGGGTGAAGGCAGAAGCAATAGCGTTGTTGACTACCAATCCAAAAGTTGTTTCATAGGTCAGTAGTCCATTCTTGGGAAGAGGTGGGTGGGTATTATCATATCATTATCATTATTCAGCAAGAAGTAAAGCAGAGTTGTAAATTCCAGTAAGTCTAATGTTATTTAAAAAAATTGAGTGCCTGAAAATACCACTAGTTGTCAAGAAGGAGGGTTAAAAACAATCAAGAGAGTGTCTGGGAGGTTTATAGACAAGTAATTAGACACCAAGCGCCTAATTATGTCAGCATTTCCTACTTGACAACCTATGCTGCAACACATTCTCTCTTTAGGTGCATCTATATTCTAGAATTAATGCAGTTTGAGAGCACTTTAACTGCCATGGCTTAATGTTAGAATCATGGGGTTGCTGAGAATTCTGCATACATTGCTATTAATACTGAATTTTCTTTAAAAAAAATTGGAGGGATTATTCTGCAGATTTATTTTATTTATCATGTCAGGAGTGAACCAAACAGTTATATTGCATTTAAAAAATTCAGATGAAAGTGCATTATTTTGGAGGATGTAAATAACCTGTTTTCTGCACATAAAATGGTTTTTTGCACAGAAAATACTGTTTCTTGTTTAGGAAATCTGCACTTTGAAACCACTTTAAAAACAGGAGGTTTTGTATCTCACACTACAGGTTTTGCTCTGCAGCATTTCAGGATGTTTGAATATGGGTAGAATAATAATAATAATATTAATAGTAATAATCTTTATTTGTACCTCGCCACCATCTCCCCAAAGGGACTTGAAGAATACTGTTGGGAACATTAAGTTTCTTCCAAAGAGGGAAGGAAACTCCATCTAATTATTGTCATCTTACAAGGATTTTGTAGAGCAGCTTTCCCGACCTCAGAGGTCACAGATTTTATATGCCATAATTCTAGTAAACATGGCCAATGGCCAGGGATGAGAGAAGTTACTTCCCAAAACTTGTGGCGGGCATTGGTCTAGAAAGTGTTTCTAAAATAAAAAGTACTCATATCCTGAATTAAAATAAAACACTAGGAGGACCTTCCATTTAAACATATTCTTTATGATGTCCATTATTTGCATTCACATTTAAATACATGCTGAAATAGCAAGCTCTTGAGCTTTTTCCTCCCTGTCTTTGAGACATAATGGTTTTCTTTATTCTATATCATAAGCACTGAAACTTTTAAGGTCATCCAAATTCCACAGCAGATCCACAGCAGATTCCACAGCAGATTCCATACTGGGGAAAATCCTTGACTTTATCTGATAATGAATGATTTTAAAATTTTAAAATCATTCATTATACACACACAAAAATACACACACACACACACACACACACACACTCCCTCCCTCCCTTTCTCTCTCTCTCTCTCTCTCTCACACACACACACACACACGGGGAAAAGGAGGCCTATTGAAATGTTCCCCTCTACTGGGTGTTATTGCTGTTGTAAAGATAATATTAATATACATTTGCAATGCTTTGTGGATCAGTACCTGGCAGCCGACCAATAAGAGGCATAAAACATTAACAGCTAAAAGGGGAGTTATGGATTCCTTTGGGTTTGTAATTTGTTGTTCATTACAACCAGCCACCGAAGTAGTCCTGAGTTGATTCATAGAGAATAAAATAGATTTGGTTTAATAATATCTCTAGGTCTTTGAATAAATTATGAATGCATCTTGACGGCGAGAAGGAGACAGTGACATTATGAAACGGTAATGAACAGATCTTCAAGAGGAAAACAACCTCAGACGATCATCACCTCATTCAAAACCTATTAAGCTGTGATGAAATGAAACGAGGTCCCCCCCCCCTCAACCCAGAGCTCTCCTTCGGTAGCTGTTCAACAGGTTGTACGTTGTGGACTTTAATAATATATTTTCTTCACAAGCAATAACACAGCAATTAGGAAGTGCTCAGCGAGGTAGAAATAATGGTGGTTGCGGTGCGGATGAGCTATGCTGAAGGGAGTTCACAGACATACAGTAAAACAACATATCCCAGGCTCTTCCTGTTGTATAATTTCTCCTTTTATTTACTTATCTCTCACTTAAAGAGGACTCCTGGCAGTAATGAGGCTACATAAATGCACACCCAATCCTAGGAAGGTGCCGCAAATTATAGAAAAGATAAATCTAATGATTACCTATTATAATGACAGCACAATCTTGTCTTCACTCATGGGGAAATTGTACCATGGTGAGAAACCCAAAGCTGGCGAGAGATTGCTGCGGCACAAATGTGTATTCATTATTTCTGAACCTATTTTGCCTCTGCCTGGCTGTTGATAGAAGATGGGTAATTTGGTTGAACAGGCGCCACTTAGACGTGAGTTCACAAACCTTTAGGCTTGGACAGCAATACACATAAGCAACATGGAAAATAAGGAAATAATGAGCCTGAAAACATGTGGGGGTCTTTTTCTTCCTTGGAAACTCTCCAGTACAGGCTTGAATTGCAGTAAAAAAAAAAGAAGGAAAGAAAGAAAGCACCATAATCTCAGCTGCCACATCACATCTCAAACAGTGTAATTGCTTCATAAGTAAGCATGCCTGTTAACAGTGTCCTAATGCAAGTTTCAGATCGAGATGTATTTAGGAGTCCATCAGTGCTAACACAAGGAAATGGGTCTTGAACAGCACAGCCCTAAAGAGCTTCAGAGTAGAATCTCAGGTATGTTTCTTCAGAGGAAATTCCCCCATTAAGATTAACGGAATTTATTTCTAATGAATGCATGTCAGATGATACACTTGCAGATGGAAACATAGCTTTCCAAAAGTCAGTGGCAAACAGTCACTATGTTGGATTCTGGAGTAAAGGTAGAGGTTTTCCCATGACATTAATAATAATAATACTGTTTATTTCTATTCCGCTCTTCTCACCCCGAAGGGGACTCAGTGCGGATTACAATACACATACGACAGACAGTCCCTGTCGGAAAGACATACAATTACACATAGACAAATACAGTGCAGTTTTTAGAAGGACTTCTTCTTTCCTGGCTGCGTCATACAGGTGGGCGTCATCGGGTGTGAATGCTCCATTACATCATTGTTGTTATGTCCCTGCGTCATTGCGCCATCACGTCACAAGGGGGTGCTGTTGTTCCATCCTCATGACAGGAGTCTTTTGTTTCCACCACTTCAACCTCTCCCTTCTCCGTCAGCCTATTTCAGACAAGTCTGTGCAAAAGTCCTTCCCCACTTTTATGGTCCCCAATTTGTTGTTAATTCACAACTGGGCTGTTGAACTGCTTGGGTAAACAGTAGACAGGGCTTACAGCTGGCGTCTAACTCAGCCCGGGATTCGATCCTGCAATCTTCAGATCTTCAGATTGCCAGCACAGTGGTTGTTACCGCTGTGCTATCTCTCCGGACCCAGTCATGTCCGAGTCTTAAGCCCAGTCATGTCCGACTCTGGGTGGTGCTTATCTCCATTTCTAAGCCAAAGAGCCGGCGTTGTCCGTAGACACCTCCAAGGTCATGTGGCTGGCATGTGTTGCACCTCAGATCGCAGACAGCCCCCCTAGATCACACACACCAGGCAGATGCAAATAATATGTATTTATTTAGAATAAGAAATAGTCCAAAAGTAGAAAGATGCAAGGCAACTTGAATAAATCCAAAGATAGTCCAAGAAAGTTCTGTAGCTGGCAAGTCAAGCTGACTTTAATCCCAAGGAACAAGATATGATAACAAGGCAAACTGCTCCTGCGGTCAAACGGAAACTTGGAGTCTAGAACATGAGTCCATCCAAGCTGAACGTAGCTTCAGGTCTAGCAAAAACCCTCCCAGACCGGTCTAATAAAAGAATCTATTTTCTATGTGACCAACGCACCCCCTTTCTCAAACTCCAATCTCTCTGGGAGGATCGGATGCTGGCCCTCCTGTCAAATTCCTCCTCATTAGCGGCCCCAGGTGCTTTACTATCAATCTGGGAAACTCGATCCTCCCTATTCTCGGAATGCTCGCCCGGCAAGGGAGTGAAGAAGTTCTAATGAGAATCAAGGTCGCTAGGCCTCTCACTGTCGAATTCAGAACTAACTTCCATGGAGTCATCATTATCCCTATCTTCAGGCCCATACCCATGTAACCATCCATCATCCCAGGCTAAATCTTCATCTGCAGTCTCATACCCATCTGGCCACCCATCATCCCCGTTCTGACCCTGAGCAGCTGGGACCCCCAGGGCAGCTGGAACCTCCGGTGTCTGTCTAAGGCCACTAGGCTGGAACACCACAGCATGACTGCATGGAGCGCCGTTACCTTGCTGCCGGAGTGGTGCCTATTGATCTACTCACATTTGCAGGTTTTTGAACTGCTAGGTTGGCAGAAACCTGGGCTACCAGCGGGAGCTCACACCACTCCCAGATTCAAACCTGCGACCTTTCGGTTAGCAAGTTCAGTAACTCAGCGGTATAACCCACCGTGCCACCGGGGGCTCCTGGAAACTCCTTGTAGCTCCCAAGAACTACAATGGATACATTTTCTGTACATAGGGAGTGGTATCTGCATCTAAACCGATTATAGCTTCTTGATGTCAATTTTCTACTGCTGCCATCCAATTTTGAAAATCTGTGGCTTCAAGGAAGGCCTTGCAGGGTGTTCTGAGTGAGAGCAGGCAGACAGTGGTCCAAAAATGTCTGTTTGGATATTAGAATGGATGTGTGTGTTTGTCAGAGTATTTATTCATTTGACATAATGTGGAACCTGCTCCTATACTGTAGTGTTACAAGGGTTCAGGAAAAAAAACAATTCATTCATCATTGAGGCTGATTTGACCTTGCACTAGCAGTGACATAAATGTATCCAGAATGTTTTGCCTTGTCTTGTTTTACCTGACATGTCTTTGGAAAGTTACATCAGATTAGCCTTTGGCCCAACAGGAAAATTCTTCCATTGTTGAACGCAGATAGGAATAAAAAGGACATGAGATAAAATTTGTAAGGTAACTTCCTGAAACTTCAGAGACTTCAGCCAGTTTCTGTGTACCAACTGCCTTGTGAACCCAATAGAATTAAAGATATCTGATATGTAAAAAGAAAACCATTATGTTCAAAATTACCATGCAAAATACATCTGGAGTATACTTCCAGCTAGAAATTTCAAATGATTTTTATTGTTACTAAGTTCGTTGTAACTTCTTCCACTAAAGCTTTTTGAGAACTAAATTGTGTGAAAGTTCTATTGAATGCTCATTAACTTTTGCTTGGTTCTGGCAAGACATGATGGTTCATCGTTGTTGAGAGGCTGAATCTTCTTTTCTTGCTTGTGATTTTGACCCTACTGCCCCCGAAACCATTTTAATTGTAAATTAATTAACATCATTAGTACGAAAGCTTTCTGCATATTTTTTTCTTAGTTTGCTTCCCAATATGCCAGATACGTATTAGAAGCTTTGAACAGAAAGGTTGTCTCTCAACATTGCCATCCTATTTTTTACTTTTCAAAGTTCTGCCACTTCAGTGATTTTGAAGTGATGCTTAGTGTAACTTGAGAAAATAACAGCAACACAGCTATGTATACAAGTGAAAGAAATAGACAATAGCCACAGGCTAATAACAAATATAAATTTCTATAATTCAATATTAGTACATACGTGCACCTTGGAGGTAGACCAAATAGATAAGGCTAATCCTCCGCATTCAGGAACAGGGTGAGAATCACCAGGACCCCCATACAGTATGGTAAATCACAATTGTGAGTCCACAGTTCATGCCTCATAGGCTATACAGTTCCTGGGATGCTGCAAAAGTTCACCTCCGAGGTGAAAATCAATAGTAAATACGTAGATGGGATTATAGGTAAGAATGTTCAGGTCCAGGTAAATAGGAAGGTATCACAGGGAAAATTCCAGGACGCGGGAGACAGTACATAGGCGTCTCCTCATGTAGATGTGCTTTAGAATTGCCGACGGAAGACGTTTGCAGTGTATTTCGCCGCTTGAATCCGTTTCGCTTGGCTTTTTCATGGCCGTTAATACAAATTAAAGCGTCCCATATTTACTGAAAATACATATAAATATACATCTTAATCAAAACAAGGTCTAACATAGCAACAGGTAATCGGAAATCCCTCCATATACAGGTATACATACCCATTTGTAAAGATTGACCATCTTAACCCGCTTCAGTGAAGTAGGGTGACCCGTGGGTAAATGCGATCCACTACGGAGAGTATTTTATAATTAATTCAGAAGGGTGTGTAAATGAACTGGGTCATTAAGGCCACGTGGCCACTCAGAATCCAGGAGAATTTGCCATTTAAGTTCAGCTTGATTTAATTGCAGGGAACCATCTGAATGTGGTTTGGGAATAATCTTTTCCAGAACTCTGACTTTTAAAGAGTCTGCAGTGTGATGCTTGTTTAAACAGTGTGTATAGAATGCCGAATCTGTACATTCTCTATTTATTTTCGAACGATGCTCAATAAATCTTGATCTTAATTCTCTTTTTGTCTGGCCTATATAGACCATATGACAATCGCAGGAAATTCCATAAATTATCATTTTTGAGGAACAGGTTCCGAAGCATTTTATCTGGAACCACCTGTTTTTGGCAAGACTATAGACTTGTTTATTACTGCTAATATTTTTACAGATCGAACAATGTAAACAAGGTTGAGAGCCTGGACTAAGGACGGTGGGGGCAGGAGGAGGAGTAAGATTATTATGTATCAAATAATTGCGAAGGTTATTAGTTCTTTTATATGCATCGTTCGAAAATAAATAGAGAATGTACAGATTCGGCATTCTATACACATTGTTTAAACAAGCATCACACTGCAGACTCTTTAAAAGTCAGAGTTCTGGAAAAGATTATTCCCAAACCACATTCAGATGGTTCCCTGCAATTAAATCAAGCTGAACTTAAATGGCAAATTCTCCTGGATTCTGAGTGGCCACGTGGCCTTAATGACCCAGTTCATTTACACACCCTTCTGAATTAATTATAAAATACTCTCCGTAGTGGATCGCATTTACCCACGGGTCACCCTACTTCACTGAAGCGGGGTTAAGATGGTCAATCTTTTACAATGGGTATGTATACCTGTATATGGAGGGATTTCCCGATTACCTGTTGCTATGTTAGACCTTGTTTTGATTAAGATGTATATTTATATGTATTTTCAGTAAATATGGGACGCCTTTAATTTGTATTAACGCCTTGAAAAAGCCAAGCGGCGAACGGATTCAAGCGGCCGAAATACACTGCAAACGTCTTCCGTCGGCAATTCTGAAGCACATCTACATGAGGAGACGCCTATGTACTGTCTCCAGCGTCCTGGAATTTCCCTGTGATACCTTCCTATTTACCTGGACCTGAACATTCTTACCTAAAATCCCATCTACGTATTTACTATTGATTTTCACCTCGGAGGTGAACTTTTGCAGCATCCCAGGAACTGTATAGCCTATGAGGCATGAACTGTGGACTCACAATTGTGATTTACCATACTGTATGGGGGTCCTGGTGATTCTCACCCTGTTCCTGAATGCGGAGGATTAGCCTTATCTATTTGGTCTACCTCCAAGGTGCACGTATGTACTAATATTGAATTATAGAAATTTATATTTGTTATTAGCCTGTGGCTATTGTCTATTTCTTTCGCTTAGTGTAACTTGCCCAACTTAACAGAGATATTAGTGGTACACTTCTGAATGAAAATGTAAGAACAATTGTGGGGCAAATAAAGATTCTAGTTCTTATTTGGCTTTCATTCTTGTCTCTCAGATATTATACTCATGTATAAATCTAGAAATTTTAGTTGAAAAACCACTGTAAAAACCTGGAACAACTTATCCATGAGTTGCACTACTACCTGCACTCATAAAAAGGAACTATTCCCTTCCATGAGATGTGTGGCAAAAGGCAAGAGCTTAGTCTGTCCCTGGATACCTAAAAGAAGCACTGACATTTTTACTGTCTCCATTACAATGCTGCTTCTAGCCTTTTCGAATGTGTGGGTGGAAGAATTGCAGCAATGGCCAGGGGCCATTAGCCCCTGAATCTGCATTAGTGCTTTTCTTTCTCTGTGGAATGACCTTCAACTTATCCACAGGCCATATCAAAATCCATAATTTTGCTCCCAAAACTTGCCTTTATCATATATGGTATATAAAGTTGACTTGGGAGTTCTCCTGGATTAATCACTGAGCCTGAAACCCCAGGTTTCAGCAGTGGCCAGGAGAGCTTTTGCACAATTAAAACTTGGGTACCAGCTGCGCCTGTACCTTGAGAAGCCAGACTTCGCCATGGTTGTCCACACTCTTGTTACATCTCAAATAGACTACTGCAACGTGCTCTATGTGGGGTTACCTTTGAAGACTGTTTGGAGTCTTCAAGTAATCCAATGGGCAGCAGCCATATTGCTCACCAGAGTGGCATATAGAGAGCATACAACCTCCCCCCCGGCTCGGTTGCATCAGCTCCACTAGTTGCCAATTTGCTACAAAGCACAATTCAAAGTGCTGGCTTTAGTCTATAAAGCTCTAAACAGTTCTGGTCCCGCTTACCTGTCCAAATGTATCTCCCTCTATGAAACAGCCCAGATGCTAAGATCTTCTGGGGAAGCCCTGCTCTCGGTCCTACCTCCAGGTGATGCTGAAGGGAATGAGGGACAGGGCGTTCTTAGCTGTGGAACTCCCTTCCTAGTGAAATGAGATCAACTTCCTCCCTCCTGTCCTTTAGAAAGTTAAAACCTGGTATTTATTTATCATATCAGGAGCAAACCAAACAGTTGTATTGTATTTTAAAGCGTGGACACACACACAGTTTGCAAACTTGGCATTCTTTTAAATGTCCTTTGACCAGTAGCTAGCCACTTGGAGTGGCGGGCTCAGGCTGCATTATAATAGGTGGTCTGTGGTTTGCTCTTCTCCACACTCTCATGTGGTGGGTTCCACTTTGTGGCCCCATTTCTCAAGGTTGGCTCTGTATCTCGTGGTGCCAGAGTGCAGTCTGTTCAGTGTCTTCCAAGCTGCCCAGTTTTCTGTGTGCCCAGGAGAGAGTCTCTTATTTGGTATCAGCCATTGATTGAGGTTCTAGGTTTTAGCATGCCACTTTTGGACTCTCACTTGCTGAGATGTTCCAGCAAGTGTCTCTGTAGATCTTTAAAAAAATTCTTGATTTAAGTTGTTGGTGTGCTGGCTGATATCCAAACGGGATGGGCTGGAGATGCCACTGCCTTGGTCCTTTCACTATTGGTTGCTACTTACCAGCAGATGTCAGGTGGTGCAATACTGGCTAAACAATGTAATTTATCCAGTGGTGTAGGTCGTAGACATCCTGTGATAATGCAGCATGTCTCATTAAGAGCCACATCCACTGTTTTAGCATGGTGAGATGTGTTCCACACTGGGCATGCATACTCAGCAGCAGAGTAGCAAAGCGCAAGGGCAGATGTCTTCACTGTATCTGGTTGTGATCCCCAGGTTGTGCCAGTAAACTTTAGTATGATATTATTTCTAGCGCCCAATGGAATCAAATGCTTGGAGAGTAGTACAGGGCAACATGCAGCTATGAAGTGAATGGAATGGAATGTAATTGGAACAGCTGCTGGATTATGATTTCGGGTCTATGTGCAATGTTTAACAGCTTATTTAATGTATTTACATAGTATTGATTTTATAATTTTTAATTATTTTATTGTATAATGTATTTGTATGTTTAATGTTTAATGCGGCATTGAATATTGCCAATTTGGAAGCCGCTCTGAGTCCCCTCCAGGGTTGAAAATGCAATAAATAAATAAATAAATAAATAAATAAATAAATAAATAAAGACACCTTTTACCATACTTGCCCAGGTTCTGAACACATTTGGAGTTTATTTCTTTGTATTCATGGGAATAAACCTTTCTGAAACATAATGGCTGGGAAGGAATTATGATTTTATCCCCCCGGTCACAATTTGTTAGGGAAACCTCAGAAACAGTCCAAAGAAAGGAGAGGGGAAATGGTGATGTGGGATCATCTCAGAACTCGGGAACCCAGGAGCTGTCTGAATTACCCACATTGAATCGTATCAGTGACATGTGCAAGTGGGCTGCCCAGCAGTGAGTCCCTGGTACTAATGCAGCCACCCACCTTACATTAAAAAAAATTTAAAGTAAGAAATACTGTTTTCTTTACCTTTAATTTTAGAGTTCAATCCTTCACAATGTCAAAGTTAGATACATTACTTTTTAAAAAAATGGGGAGAGGGCAGGGAATCCACTTGCTTGTGGAATAAGGATGAAAACATATAGTAATGGGTAAACCAGCAAATTCAGACAACAGGTGATAAGTTATGAATAATAGAACATAGTGATTTGTAACCCTACAAATCACTATGTAGGGTTACAAAGGTCTAAATCCGGAAACTAAAGTGATCCAGAAACTAAAGCTCGTCCAGAATGCCGCTGCCCGACTTCTCACTGGGACTCCAGTGAGATGTCACATAACACCTATTCTCCAGCAGCTCCACTGGCTTCCGATCGAGCACCGAATCACGTTCAAGGTGATGGTGTTAACCTTCAAGGCCTTGCATGGTCTGGGGCCGCTGTACCTGAGGGACCGTCTCTTCCCCTACCAACCCCCAGAGGTCACTTCGATCTAAACAAATGAGCAATTTGCCTCACATCGACCCAGCGCAGAGCCTTTTCCTGTAGTAGTGCCGTCAATCTGGAACACCCTTCCAAGTGATGTGCGGGCCCTGCATGATCTACTCTCTTTCCACAAGGCCTGCAAGACCCACCTTTTCCGGCTAGTCTTTTATCGCTAAGCTGGAAAATCTTTATTGGTCTAGTTTAATACGTTGTTTTTACTCCTGTGGTGCTTTTATATGTTTGTAAGCTGCTCCGAGCCCTCGGGGAGTGGTGGCATACAAGTCCAAATAATAAATAAATAAATGCTATGCTTAGATGACGCTACCTCCCCTGCCCCATGGGATAGGGTCCTAGGCCAAATTCCTAATGCAACTCCAGGACAACTGTTGTTGTAATTGTTATGCCAAGCAAGGGGAGTGTCCATACAAAGGACTCTACTGAAAGAAGCAGTGCTGATGAGAACAGAATTCTTCGGGAATATTTATTGAGAGAATAGAAGCAATTGCTAGAGAACAATTACAGCCACAGCCAACCATTTGTGGGCTTCTGAAGAAGTTAAAGAGAAAGAGCATTAGGCTGGTTTAGGAATCATAGTTACGCAGTACAATGTTGGCTTTTGTAGAGAAGGAAAAGGGGAAGAGAGTGAGAGGGAAATGATAGTTTACAGTGGGAGTAATATAAAAAGCAAGAGTGGAAAGGGAGGAAAAAAGGAATGCAGTAGTATCTTTAAAACTAATTTGTATTTATTTTACTATGGGCTTTTGTGGATTTAAACTGACATTTTCGGATGCAGGTGATATTAAAGCCTCAGGTTATAAAGCATATTGATACAGTTGTGGGAGTGGGCTAGAATTGAACAAGATCTAGAAAGATGCAACTCATGTCCCTTGCTTTACATTTGTAAAGAAACAGTTCTTTTAGATCTTTACCATGGTCAGTTAGTCTCTGGACAATTAATGCAATGTATAGTGGGGCTCAATTGGATTAGAAATGAAGGAGGATGTAGCACTTAAATGTTCCTGGAGAGGCAGTGCTTCTTCCTGGTCTAGGTGAATGATGACTTAAGAGTAGTAAATTATGCCTTTTTTCTTTTCACTCTTTTCAAGCAAAATGGCATAATGTGAAACAAGGCATGTATGAAAGCTTATTATTATTATTTATTCGAACTTGATTGCCGCCACTCCCAGCTGGCTCGGGGCAGCTCACATACCAATTGCACTAAGACAATTAAAACATCACATTAAAACAGCATCATCGAATAAAAACAACAACAATAAAATAGCATTTACAACAAGGGGAAAGACCAACAATTATTCAAGACCCGAAAGCCTGCCGATACAATAGCGTCTTACAGGCTTTCTGGATGCTAGAAGGTTCTGAAGGGCACGGGTTTCGGAGGGCAACACATTCCAGAGGACCAGGGCTATGATTGAAAATGCCCTTCTCCGTGTTGCGGTCAGATGATATCAGGCCTGGAATAAGCTGTTTTTGGCACCCTAGGCCACTTTGGAAGCCCCGCCCCCGGGGGCGGGGCTGCTGCCGCGCATGTACAGCAGGATGGAGGGTGCTCGCGGCCTCCCTCCTGCTGCGCATGTCTGCAAGTGGCCACAGGGGTGGGGCTTCCCTCCGGAAAGCCCCCGGGGCTGCTGCGGCACCCAGGAACATGTCGGAGGAGGCAGAGGCTGCGGCGCTCACGGCCTCCCTCCTGCCGCGCATGCCTGGAAGCGGCCACGGGGCGGGGCTTCCCTCTGCCTCTTCCCACCCCGTCCTCCGAAGGAGGAATGGCCTCCTCTGCCATGTTTCTGGGGATCAGTCCCCTCGGAGGAGGCAGAGGCTGCGGACACCCGAACATGGCACGCCCTCCCTCCTGCCGTGCATGCCCGGAAGCGGCCATAGGGGCAGGGCTTCCCTTCCTTCCTCCTCCTTGACTCAAGGAAGGAGAGCGCAGCGAGGAGGAGGAAGCGGCCCCAAGGGCTTCCCTCCGCCTCCTCCTCCTCGTGCCCTCCTTCCTTGACAAAAGGATGGGGGTGAGGGGGGTGCCATTCCCTCCTACCCCGCCCTCCCCTGAGAGATTGAGAGAGAGAGTCATCATGCCGCACATTGCGGTTTCGTCTGAACATATTTTTTTTGGTCCCTGATCTGGCCGCCCCCCTAGGCCTGCGCCCATAGGCCATGGCCTAGTGTGGCCTTATGGGTAATCCGGGCCTGGATGATATGCCTTGGAACTTGGAACAGCCAGGAGATTTTGCTCCTTAGAGCGTAAGGATCTGGTGGGACAGTATGGGATAAGGCGGTCCCTTAAGTACACTGGCCCCAGTCCATTTAAGGCCTTAAAAGTCAAAACTAACACTTTGAAGGTAATTTGGCATTCCACAGAGAGCCAATGCAGTTCGCGCAGGATCGGTGTGATGTGGCAGGGTTTTCTCGAAGTGTGTGAATATAAAAGTATAAAACATTAGTTTTGATATCTACAAACCGTATGTATGATCTTTATATCATACACAACCACCTAGATATATAACTGGTTTATTTATATTGTGTGTTCACCGCTGTTTTTCTGCCCTAGGCTGAAGCCAGGCGATGTGGGGTTTGGAGTGCCAGGTTCCCCACACCCTTCAACGAAGCGGAGCACCTCCAGCGGCTGTCTGAGGAGGTCATTAGATTGCTCCATTCTATGAGCATCTTCCATTCAGATGCTGTAACTTTGCATGACAGAGTCCTAGCATATGAATGGCCCTGTCTTCTAATAAGAGCTCAGACCACATGCTTATTTAACCTTTTGAAAATGTGGTATTCTATAATATCATCCTGTAGCCCAGCCTTGGTCAGGGAAGCCAATGACTGGATGCTCTCATACTCTGCTTCTGTCACTCCAGCCTTTTGATTAAATAGCCTTTGTACTGTAAATTGAAACTAGACCAAAGGATTTACAAGCTTCTTAATCTAGCCAATATTCCAGTATTGGAGAGTAAAAGGGCAGATGACCTTCTAAGTCCAATCTATCTATAATTTGTTCTCCCAAGAGTCAGAGGTTCATGCACATTTTACGCATCCTTTCTAGATGAAATTATTTGCTAATTTGACTTTGTAAAAAAAGAAAAGAAAAGACAGTACCTCATTCCTCGCCCTTAAAAATGAACAAGACTTAAGGCACCAGTAGATGTATCAATGGCATGATTCTAAACATTCATTTTAGGGGAAAGAAAATAGCAATTATTAAAATCCCCTTCCAACATATAAATCACTCTAGGTAGTTATTACATTGAAAGTGTTCCATTATACTTTTTATATTAATTCTTAATTGCTTTGATTTTTCCCCTCGTCTGAAAATATAATTGGAAACAATATTTTTTCTTCTTGTTCTAATTAAAATATTTTAATAAATGTTTATTTAGATACTATGTCATGGAAGGTTGAAGCCCTGGCTGCCTAATGTAATGTAAAATCAATTAGGGACAGAAAAATATCTATTTTTAATTTGCCTGTGTTGGATATATGAGGGATAACATGGGGGGAGGGGGAGGGCTGGGAAAAGGATCTGCATAAATCTTTCTATAAAAATATTAATGATTTCTTTTAATTTTCAACAGACTGCATCATTTGCCTATTCATATATTCAAAGATAATCTGTTTTTTCCTTGAAGGCTGCTTGTGAGTGGCCACATTGCAATAATACTTTGCCACTGCGGCTTCTAATGAGGGCGAGAATGGCATCCTTACCATGTGTCTTGCATGCTGTGTCCATTCGTCTCATGCAATGACCAGCATGCAAAAACCACAGCATGCTGGACTGTGCACGCAACCCATATCCCTACTCACGTGCCAAAACAATGAAAGATCTGAACACCGCATGCGAATTAATAACATTTCTGCCAGCATAAATATAGTCCTCCTCCCCCACTCCCCATAAATCATTCTGGCTTGTCAAAATGGATCTGTGCTGGCAAAGAAACAAGGGTAACATTTTAATTTTCCCCATCTGGCAAGATATGTTTCTGTTGCCCCCCCTCCCCCAGTTGTTGAATTTATATGAGTACCTATGCATTGCGCAATAGAACAAATGAAAGGGATCTGCACAGAGAATGAGTACAAAGCTTAGAGCAGCTTCTGAATGACTGAGCAATGTATAATGGGTCTTGTTTACTCATGCCTATACGAAGTGAACGGAGAACCAGTATATTTGTCCCTCAAATGCCAAAAAAACACTAGAGCCAGAACCTTTTTTTGGTTAGATCGACTCAATCAACTATATTGAATGCTGAGTCAACACATAAGATCCACTCGATCAACTATACTGAAAGCTGAGTCAACATACAGTAAATCCCGTTCACCACCAGGTCACCACTTCTTAAAATCAGTGATATGAGGTAGAAGTAGTACTGAGCCAGTTTCACATGATTGAATGCAATGAATGGTTTGAAAGCTTTGTGACATACTTTGACACCACTGTGTATTCAAGACATTTGTCCTTGAGCTCCATCACTTTGTCAAACTCTGCAATGTGTGAGGGTAAGGGTGATGAATAACAACAACCCTGGATTTTCCTTCTAATCTGCACCAATCTGCACTATTTTCCAGAGACAATATATGATTTTCCTGCATGGCAGCGGGTTGGACTAGATGGCCCATGTGGTGTCTTCCAACTCAATTATTCTGAAATTCTATGGACAGTATTGGTACTTCTGAACCATTCAGTGCTTGCTCAGTTAGAGTGAGTGAGTGAACAACCAGCAATTCCAAATAAACAACAGTGCTCTTCATAATCAAACTTCTTGAAAAAACGACAAGCGACATATCTGGGCTCATCAATACTGACCATATATTGCAGTTCAAAGCTATACCATGCACATGTCTCAAGGAGGTTAAAGCTCATCAAGTTGGGGAAATCCCAAAAAAAGACTCTGGATGTGCTGCCGTGTGGTAAAGTGCACTGTGAACACTAAACGCACTGATGCAAATTGTAAAATTTGGAATGTGCACATGGGGGAGGAGGGTGAATGATGAAAACTGTCCAAGTGCAGAACTGGGCAACAGGTGGCCAACTGATCTCCTGGGATAGGTAATTCAATACATCCAAATGCTAATGGGCTTGTCCGACTTACCGGCCGAGCGGATTGTGGGGCGGGGGTTACCCTCGCCGCCATCTTGGGGAGAACTATGGGGCTTCTTGTTCCCAGAAGCCCCTGGGGTGGTGGGAAGGTTTCCCGCCACCAACGCCGGCTGGCCAATGACAGGGCTGGCCCTGCCCCGCCCCCTCTTTGCAGCCAGCTGGCCTGTACTTCCACCCGGGCAGCTTATTTAGGCTATCCGGGACTGCCAGGCTGCATGCAGGGGCCTGTTCTGTTTTTTCTCCCACCCACCCTCCCTACTTACTGCATTGCTTGTTGGTGTCCATTTTCTTCATACTTAACTTCATTGTTGCATGGTTCAAGGTTATGCATTATTATGTTCTTTGTCACAACTCCGTGTTTGTTGTGTGGCATGGCCTCTGGATCAGGCTGGCTTATCGCCCCTTGGTTGCGATGGACAGGCATTGGGCCGCTCGCACCCCAGGCTTGCAAGCACCTTTGGACATTCGTGGGGGCTGTATGACCCTGATCCAGGACCCATGCGTGGCTGCCAACCCTTTGTTCCTGTTTTCAATAAATGAGTTGTGGCCTTTTTCATCCAACCACTTGTGTCTGTGTTATTGTTCTTGGCGCAAGGTGTGTCACCCTTGCACACAAAACTGTAACTTTTCTACCTCATATCGCTCCACATGTGCATCTTGCTTGGAAATGGGGAAAAATCCAAACCACATTGTCATGGTTAACATGAATTAGGGTTTGGCTGAGCTCAGTCTGGAACAGCAACTCCCTCAGCCATACCCAGAAGTGGCAATCACTCAACCTGCTGGCCAAACTCAAGAGATGTCTGAGGAGCTGGCTGAGGAAGAGTTAACTGCGTTTTCCTTTGTGGACTGTTGGAAAGAGAAACCTCAGCTGAGGTGTTTAGTCAGAATTGTGGAGAATAGGGCCAGCAAGAAGGATCAGCTGTGAAAGCAGCATTTAAGGGTTTGCAATGTGTTACCTAATTGTTGGCTGCAACTTTAGTAATCAACCCTGTTCTCTTGAGTCTTGTGGACACTTTTGGAAATTTGGACTGCTTAGTGATTTTGGATTTGTAGACACAACTTTGTTTTTTGGAATTCCAATAATTTGATTGACCCAGGACTCTTGGCTTCTCTTCTCCTTGTTCCCTTGAATTCTGTAGCTACCATGAACTAATTGGCTTGATCTTGGACTGTAAGACTATGTTGGTGATTCAAAGGCGAAGTTTGTGAGATACATTCTCCACGGCTGTCAAGCTGTGGATATTGTAGATTCTTGAACTGATTTGGGGCCACCTTCTGTGGTTAATGTAGTCCCCATCATGGCCTCAAACCTTTTCCAGAAATGGTGATCTAATCATCCACACCGTGGCATCACTTTCTGCCACACCAGTTCTGAACAGACCTAATGTATCTTGACAGTGGACAGAAATGTACAGGATAATCTTAAGTCCTACCAGGTTCACGTGAATGCAGGTTGTCATTCAAGTAACCCCGTTTTGAAACCATTTTGAGCATTGAAGGTCAACACAAGCACAGTAAATTGAACTGATAAATGAATAGGATTATTGGACTAATATATATGAAATTCTCTCAACATGTTGAAATGTTACACAAATGTTAAGTTCTACAAACATTTTAAATAGGACTTTTTGAATGGGAGTTCTCATATTTTAGTAAATGGGATTTTTCTTCTAAAGCAATATTAAATCAGGGTAATTTATTATAATATGTATGTTCTTAGTTATAATATGCTTGAGCTTGTAGCAATTCCTGTATCCAAAGTATATTAAAGCAAATTGCAGACAATGGCAGATTTGATCAACAGAGTTGTAAACTTGACAAAATA
The DNA here is from genome assembly GCA_030556195.1 of Anolis apletophallus. NCBI lineage: Eukaryota > Metazoa > Chordata > Lepidosauria > Squamata > Anolidae > Anolis > Anolis apletophallus. The sequence goes on along the minus strand of JARBWK010000005.1, from coordinate 115,193,414 downwards.
AGGATTGGAACGCATGAGAATAACCAGAACCCTTTAGCAAAACTGTAATAGAGGACATTATATTAAAAGGGGGATTTTTGTTTGTTTGTTGTTACATGTCCTGAACTTTAGTTCCCCATCTTGAACTTTATTCAAACTACTCAGAGTTTTAATTTAGTCAAATTCAGTAAAATGTCAAGCCAGTGCTGTTTATCCTGTGGATTACATTTATTGCTCACTGCAGAATTTGCTAACATTTTGATTTCTAATTATTTTTTTGTTTATCCATGTGGCAAGATGCTTTGCTTGTTCTCCTCTGACCAGCAACCACTTGGAAATCCGGGGTCTCATTTTCATAAGCATTTGGAGCAAGGAAAGTTCTGTCTGGCTGCATGGTGTCTTAAAGTGCTTTTTGCATTGCTCATATTTTATCTGACTTCTTGGGAAAAACAAGATTTCTAGTGGAGCATTTTCGGAGACAGGCAATATAGCACCTGTCAATCCTCTCTAGATAGTGAGAGAGGCTTATGAAGGGAAGGTAAAGGTAATAATCTAATTCAATATTATATCCATCTCTCTGTCTATCTATTTATCTATCATCTATCATCTATTTATCTCCAAAAAAATTGTTCACATGGTTGTTATAAAAATTACAAGAATATATGTGAAGAACACTTGAAGCAGTGTGCAAACATGACCTTATTTTTCCAGATGGGTGAACCTACTGTTTCTCAATAAGACAATACATTTTCTTTGCACACTTGTTTCTCTAATATTATAGAATAATAAGACATTGGGTTAGTCTTTGTTCCTTGTTCTTCCAAGTTATATCCATACTGGAAAAACTTGGGAACTTCAGGTAGCCCAGTAGATAGCCCTTGAAATAAATGCAAAAGAAGAAGAAGAACCTGAGAAAGGCCTTAGCATATAAACAAAAGGGAATCTAAGGACTGAGTCAAATCTTAAAGTTGTTCCTTTAAACCAGACACCTTCTTGTTCTTCTGGCAAAATGACTCCTTAGCTTTTTAGCCTTACATGTGGTTTATTGAAAATAGTTGTTGTGTGCCTTTAAATTGTTCCTAACTTATCACAACCCTAAGAGGTATTATCTCAGGTAAAAAAGGAACAGGTTTTAATTTCAGCATTTTTCACTTTTATAAGGGTCTTGTACCCCTAACCCTAGAGCAGTGTTTCCTAACCTCTGTGACGCGGCACACTAGTGTGCCGTGACAGACTTCCTGCTGTGCCACGAGAAAAGCTCTCTGCCCCCGTTCCTTCCCCCCTCCTCCTGCCGAACTCCTGCTGCTTGGGGGAGGAGGAAGAAGGGCCGGGCGGTGATGAAGAAAAAGAAGAAGGGGCTGGGGCGCCGCCTCCTTTGGCTATTTCCCCAGCCAGCTTCCAATCTGCCATGACTCTCGCCCCTCGCTTGCTGAAGGAGGAGCCCCGCCCACTAAAGCCCGTCCACCGCTCATGCTCCTCCTCTGTGCTGGCTCTAGCCACCGCTGGCTTGGCATTGCCCCTTCAAGGCTGGAGCAGCTGCTGGGATAGCTGAAGCTGGGGGAAGGGGGCGGGGCATGGCATGGTCTGGCTCTGCCCCCTCCCCAGGCTTCGACACTCCCAGCAGCTGCTCCCAGCAGGCCACCATCCCCCAGCCATTCTTTACTGTGTTAGAGTGTCATTTTGTGTCATTTTGGTTGGTGGTGTGCCCCCAGATTTTTTTTAATGTTAGAAGTGTGCAGCAGCTCAAAAAAGGTTGGGAAACACTGCCCTAGAGAATGTGGGGAAGGGACTGATTGTAATGTCTTTTGATTGCCTAGAACAACCAAGCAGGTGCTGTCAACGGTGCAAAAGAATGAAGGGATGCTGCATTCCTCCAAAATGATCACCTCATGCCACTTTTTGCCCCAGTCCATAGTCTTTCACTCCAAAGTAATGTGATTCAGTGGGAATGTGGTGCAGCTGGCTGGGTGTCATCTGCATAAGATCTCTGCTGACCAGAAGGTCATGAGTTTGAGGCCTGCCCGGGTCGAGGTGGGCTCTCAACCTATTGTCTAGCCTGTTGTCGACCTTTGCAACCCGAAAGACAGTTGCATCTGTCAAGTAGGAAATTAAGGTACCACTTAGTGGGGAGGCTAAGTTTAACTGATTTAGGAGGCCATAAAAAGATCTCCAGAAAACATGCTGAGGAATGAAGGAGTGCGACAGCTCCCCCTCGTGGCCAGATGTTAAATTGCCTCTGTCTATCTTGTGTGTTTGTGTGTCTAAATGTAATGTGTACATTGTAATCCGCCCTGAGTCCCCTGTGGGGTGAGAAGGGTGGAATAGAAATGAAGTAAATAAATAAATAAATAAATAAATATTGGCAATGAACTTCCCATGGACATATGCTTAAGAGGTACCTGAGTTGCAATCAAGGGATAATATAAATAAGTAGAGAAGGGGACTGAATTCAAATAGTTTACAAAACAACAAATGATGGTTTCTTTCTCTAAAAGTCTCACCTGACAAAACAAAATCTATTTCCATTTTCATTGTATCCTTTCTGGGAATAGATTATAGTCTGTGGGTTGTGTCTCCTCCCATTTCTTATAAGACCCATTGTAAATAAATATATATTTTATATCTTATACTGTATTAACTGATACAGTAGAGCAGTGTTTCCCAACCGTACTGATGGACCTCCTGCTGTGCCGTGAGAAAAGCTCTCTGCCCCCTTCCTTCCCCCCTCCTCCTGCTGAACTCCTGCTGCTTGGGGGAGGAGGAAGGGCCAGGCAGCGGCGAAGAAAAAGAAGAAGGGGCCGGGGCGCTGCCTCCTTCGGCCGTTTCTTCAGCCAGCCTCCAATCCGCGATGCACCCCGCCATGACTCTCACCCCTTGCTCACTGAAGCCGCGTGGAGGAGGAGCCCCGCCCACTGAAGCCCATCCACCGCTCATGCTCCTCCTCCTCTGCGCGGCTTCAGCGAGCGGGGGGCGGGAATCATACCGGAGAGCGGTGCCAGGGACGGGGCCATGACTCCTGCCCCTCACTCGCACTGCCCCCTCAAGGCTGGAGAAGCTGTGGTAGAGCTGAAGCTGGGGGGGAGGGGCGGGGCATGGCGTGGTCTGGCCCCCTCCCCCGGCTTTGGCACTCCCAGCAGCTGCTCCCAGCAGGCCAACATCCCCCAGCCGTTCTTTACTGTGTTATTTTGTGTCATTTTGGTTGGTGGTGTGCCCCCGGATTTTTAAAATGTTAAAAGTGTGCCGTGGCTCAAAAATGGTTGGGATACACTGCAGTAGAGTCTTGCTTATACAACCTTCACTCATCTAATGTTCTGTATTATCCAGCACAGTCTGCCTCCTGTCCGGATCCACAGTTGTTTCAATACATTGTGATGTTTTGGTGCTAAATTCTTAAATACAGTAATTACTATATATAGTAATGTTACTATGTATAGAACTGCTTTTCATGCCTATTTGTTGTAAAACATGATGTTTTGGTGCTTAATTTGTAAAATCATAATTTGATGTTTAATAGGCTTTTCCTTAATCCCTCCTTATTATTCAACATTTCCGCTTATCCAACGTTCTGCCAGCCCGTTTATGTTGGATAAGCAAGATTCTACTGTAATTGTTTATTGTTGTCTATTGTCTATATTATTTTCTGTACCTATTGATTGTTGTAAGCTGCCCCAAGTCCTTTCGGGGAGAGGGGATGGGATATAAATGAAGCTTAATCGTCATCATCAAACTTTTTTTGTTTGTTTTCAGAGACAATAATGTGTTGAAGGTTCCATGCAATAAATTCTTCTCATAAAGCTCCTTGGTTTTGCATCAACTTTTTGCAGTTGTTTATTCTGTGTTTTCGTACATTTGTTATCAGTGTTGCTAATGTAGAACTTTGTTTGTTAATGTAGTACATTTAGACATCAGCAGATGGGGCCCTTGTTTCCTTGGAAGAATGGTAGGTATGCCTTTGCTTTTATAAATCTCTCTAGCAAGAATGTTTTGGATTTGTTTTCATATTGTAGCATCTTAAATTAATAGCCTCTTTCAAACCAAATATGGATCCACATACAGTCAACACACTTGGTGGAAGTGCAGAATGGAGAGCATTTCCAAAGCTATGGACATACCCATCAGATGTTGCTGAGCAAAAACTTGATTTTGCAGTCTGTGATGCCTAGGTTTAGAAATCCAGATCCCAAATGAATGGCTTGAATCTCATCTTGATACTTCTGACAGTTTTATGTAGTCATAAGGATGAATAATGGAAACAACTGGATACTCTTTTTCTAAAGCTTCCAGTTTACAAGCCCTTATACTTTAGATTCCATTGACGTAGCAAGAATAGACTCTTGTTTTTGTTATTCCCCCTTTTTTTGAGAGTTGTGGAGAGGCCAGAACAAGCTCGACTCTATCCTGAGTCTGGAAAAGTTAATTTTTTGGACTTAAAAACCCAGAAACCTTCGACTTGCCTGACCCTTTCCTAAAGTATGATCTTATTTTCCATTGGGACTAGAGGATTAAATTCTTGTGAATATTGACATCTGGCAACATTATAATAGTTCGAAAATAGATATTTTTATGTACAGATTTGAAATCTAAAACAATATTGAATTTCCAGGTTATCTTTAGGACTGTCTGGGCCAAAATTAAAAGGTATATCTGTTGACTAATTGCTCTGGCAGGCAAATTTCATGTGAAGTTGAGAACAAGAGCAAACAAACATTTGTTTTCAAGCTGTGTATGATTTCAGATATAATTTTCCATCTTTGGGAAAAGTGATGGACAGAACTGAAGTTACATATGAGACATGTATAGGCTCAGTTTTTTAAAAAGAGAATATGCTCATGTAAAAGTCTACCTCATGTGTGAATCAAAGGTAGGTTTAGATGTCAAAATCATGAATTTTGATATGACTTGTGGATAAGTTGAGAATCATTCAACAGATATGGTAAAGCACCAATGCCATATTCCTGTCTAGGGTTTTGAAAATGCATTGCACCCCAGGGAGTTAGTGTTTCTTTTAGGTTCTCCTGGGTTGGACTACTAAGCTCTTGCCTTTTGTCACTCTACTCAGCAAAGAGAATGTTTCCCTATATATATGAATTGCGTGTGCAAGCGTGACACACCTTGCACTAAGAACAACATGCAGACACAATTGGTTGGATAAAAATGGCCACAACTTAATTTATTGAAAACAGGAACATAGGGTTGGCGGCCACGCATAGATCCTGGATCAGGGTCGGACAGCCCCAATGAAAGTCCATAGGCTTTTGCAATCCTGGGGGGCGAGCGGCCCAATGCCTATCCACGGAAACTCAGCACCCCAGGGGGCCTGGGCGTTATCCCCCTTACAACCAAGGGGCGATAAGCCAGCCTGATCCAGGGGCCATGCCACATGCCACACGCCAAACATGAAGTTGCGACAAAGAACATAACAAAACGTAAAACCATGAACAGAACAACAATAAAGTGCAGAGAAACAAAAGGTACAAACAACCAATGCAATGAGTAGGGAGGGTGGGAGGAAAAACAAGACTGCCTCCGCACGTGGCGAGGCAGTCCCCGGGCAGCCTTAACTAAGCTGCCCGGGTGGAAGTGTGGGCCGGCCGGAAGCAGGGAGGGGGCGGGGTGGAGCCAGCCCCCTCATTGGCCGGCCGGCGAGTGGCGGGAAGCCTTCCCGCCACCCCAGGGGCTTCTGGAGGGAAGAAGCCCCTCAGGCAAAGAAGATGGCGTGAGGGCAACGCTGCCCCGCAACCCGCTTGGCCGGTAAGTCGGCCAAGCCCATTAAGACACAGTACTCACATTGACCTATAAATAAGTAGACCTAGATTTTACTTTCATCAAAAAGTGTAGGCAAAAGTAAACTGCTGCAACCTCTCCTGGTTTGTTAATAACTTCTGTCATCTTGATCATATTCTGTTGCCTGGCCATACGTGTCCCAGTTTTCATATGTGAAATGTTGAAGGATATGAAAACACCACACTTTGCAAAACAAATATCAGCAGTACCACAAATTAGTCAAATTACATGCTGCATGTTGGAAAGTAATACAATCCCCCACTCTCTCAAATAATTAAATAACAGTGGTGTGCAAATTAATTTTGTTTTCAGGAAGATTCTGGGAAATTAGGATGGGTGCTGTTATGATTCGTAATTTGGAACCCTGAGTTCCGTTTCCATTTTGGGAAAAACCAAAGTTGGTGCCATCTTGGATACCCCAAATAAATAGATAAATAGACAGACAAACAAGGGTTTCCCCTTTCCCTATTAGTAAAATAATAAATAAACAATTTTTTCAAATTTTCCAGCTGCTTTTTGACACCCCAAAGTGTTCCTCACTCTGCCTCATAATATAGTGTATGATGGAACATGTAAGAAACTGGCTGCTGCCATAGCTGACAGGGAACCTGTTCCCACAAAGCTGCCATACCGCTGCATGAATCTGGTTTTGAAATTCTGCGTCAAATAAGTTATTTTTAAAATATCCTTACTGCAAGAGTTCCAAATGAGTAATGTTCAGAGTTCTAAAATGTTGTTTTAAATTAATAGATATCTGTTTACATCCTTAACTCTATCTTAATGAAGATTTTTGTCTGGGAATACAAACAGCTGTTGGAAATTCTTTTCCATCTATCATTTTAAATCTTTTATTAAATTTGCACCTGGCGGTGCAGCTATAGTTAAAAGTCTGTTCATTATGAGATCCGTATTTGGGCGGCTTATGACTATCACTTTAAATCTTATCAGGCTGAAACTCTGCCAGCACATTTTTTGTTTGTTTGTTTGTTAAATCAAAGTGAAGCAATATTGAAGTCCCCTCCCCACCTTTCCTGAGCAATAATAAGCATGTCTATTGTAGATATATAAAAATAAAGAGATGCGTTGGGGAGATTATTACTTTCTTATAAAAGAAATTAAATAGGTGGCTGAAGTGTTTTCCAAAACCTGCTTCAATTTTATCAATAGAGCTCTGGAACCTTATGCATGGGTCACTAGTCTCCTGGGAGTGGAAACTGAGATCAACAGGTCACAAGGGACTAATGAGTTATGTGACTTCCAACTCAGGAAGTGAGCCAGAGAGCTAAATCTTCAGTAAAGTCCATTGATGTATCTCATTACATCAATATAATGAGATTAACAGAGCAATCCTACCATAATGTTGAGACTGAGAACCAAAGACAGAATATCTGACAGATCCAAAGGCCTGCAGTTCTCATACAGGGAGGAGAAATGAGGGGGGAAAGTGGTATTTTGCCGCTCCCCCATTTCTAGACCTTTCTCTCACTTCCTCCATGTTCCTAAAACAAAAACTGAACAAGCTTTACTGCCAGGGGACTGAAACTATTCTCCTGATGATATATTGCCAACATGTCCCTTCCCTTCCTCTTTGGGCAGCCTTGTTTCTTTCCTTTCTATATAAGGAGAAGGCTATGCATGTTTGTGTAGCAACTGGGAAATTCTTTCCAAGTCTGGATCTCTCCACCCAAATGGTGAACTTTTCTCTCTCTGACCTTCAAAAAATAAATTAGAAGCATTGGCCCGAGCCCTTCACTCCTCAGGGGACGTCCTCCTTTCATCCCTGCCAGTCTCACAAACTCAGCTTGTGAGTACTAGGGAGAAAGCCTTCTCCTCTGTGGCCCCCCGTCTTTGGAATTCCCTCCCGGGAGAGATTAGGAATGCCCCCTCACTGGAATCCTTCAGAAAACAACTGAAAACCTGGTTCTTCCACCCGGCCTTCGGAGATTAGGCTCCCCAAATGCCCCCGTTTCTGCGAGTCCTTTTCCCCCCCTATGTGACCCTTTGTGTTTCGACCCTACTCCAGTTATCTCCTCTGAGTTTTTTTAAACATTCTATATGTTCATGTGGCCCGCCCAGTCACTTCTGTTTTAGATTCACCTGTGTTGTTGTGTTTTCACAGATGTGTTTATTGCTTTTATTGTGTTTATTGTTTTTCGATGTTGTTGATATTTTGTGATGTGTTGTTCAAGCATGGCCCCATGTAAGCGGCTCCGAGTCCCCTCTGGGGAGATGGATGCAGGTTAGAAATAAAGTATTATTATTATTATTTTGCTTCTTTGAACACCTCAGTAACCACAGTATTGCAGTTTTGAACCCATTTATGATTTGGATGTATATTGAAATCCCCCAGAATGAATATTATGGTTTCCTTCCTTTTTCCTTGCCTGGGCTGTTACCCATTTTCGAATCTGTAGTAGATACTTAGAAATGCATTTGTATATTGTATCTCAGTGCGGTTCCTGTTTTCTGGCGTCTGCAACATCGCTACCTTGGCCACGCCCACTGGTCCTGAGGGAAGCCCCTCCGAGGGCGAAACGAAGGCACGCATTATTTTAAATCGACCATGGAATGTCTTCCCAAGAATACATGATCATTATATATATTGGTGTCTCTGTATGGGACTGGATTATTATTTCTTAAAGTGAAACTTTGTTATTGTTTGGGAGACATCGGGACTGTGTCCCCTTTGGATGACGCAGGAACTCCTTTCCGCCGCTTTACGACGTCCACTCACATGCAAGTGAGTTTACCGCCCGTATCTGCTGTATATTATTTTGAATAGTTAAAAAGACAGCATGTATGCTATGTTAGGATAACAGATATTGCTTATACTATCTTTAATACCACTGATGAATGTTTATGTTGGAACCTGAGAATCTATTTTGTCTGATATTTACATTTATGCTACATTGTTCCTTTTGATTCACCCCTCCTGTATGCTATTGGTGGGACAGCCTACTTCTATTGTGTATTTGAGACTGCATTGGCAAGCTCAATCAGGGAGTATGGGAAGTAGAATGGGTTCTACATCAACAATATAGTTGTTCCACTTCTTTGTTCCCCCATTACAGGTTCTGCAAATTAGTGCCAAATAGAAAAGTTTTCCTATGAAATAATTCTGGATTATGGTAACTCCTGCTCCTGCCTTTTTATGAGAGGTTGGTGTTGTACCAACCAGACAAAACTGGAATAGGTTCACTGCACCAGGTTTGTCCATCTAGACTTCAGTAAGGCACATTGCCATAACCCTGTCCTTTGCAATCAAGCAGTGGAGCGGAATATTCTAAATGTATTTATTTATTTATTTATTTATTGAAAACTTTTGTATCCTGATCTTCTCTAGCTCTGTAGAGGGACTCAGACTGGCTAAACTGCAGACCATGGTAGCATTCAGCCACATCTTCACTAAACCACAGCACAAGTTGGTGGGCAGCCATAGAGGTTTGGGTGGGGCCAAAACAGGATAGTTTTCAGATATTTCCCTTACCTGGAGTTTCCACTTCACAGTATCATACTTTCATTAACACAAGATCATACTATTTAACTATGTGAGGCTCAATTTTTTTGTCTTCCATATTTCCTCCCATGATCCAGCCCGAGCCCTTCTCTCCTCAGGGGAGGCCCTCCTTTCGCCCCTGCCAATCTCACAGACTCGGCTTGTGAGCACTAGGGAAAAAGCCTTCTCCTCTGTGCCCCCCCCGACTTTGGAATTCCCTCCCGGGAGAGATTAGGAATGCCCCCTCACTGGAATCCTTTAAAAACAACTGAAAACCTGTTTTTTCCACCAGGCTTTTGGAGATTAGATTCCCCAAATGCTCCCGTCTTTTGGACCTCTTCCCCCATATGATCCTTTGTGTTTACACTACTCCAGTTATCTCGCCTGAGTTTTAAACATTTTATATGTGCATGTGGCCCGCCTTGTCATTTTGTTTTAGATTCACCTATGTTGTTGTCTTCTCATAGCTGTATTTTTATTGTGTTTATTGCTTTTATTGTGTTTATTGCTTTTCTGATGTTTTGATATTATTTTGTGATTTGTTGTTCAGGCATGGCTCCATGTAAGCTGCTCCGAGTCCCCTTCGGGGAGATGGATGCGGGTTAGAAATAATTATTATTATTATTATCATTATTATTATTATAAATGACAAGGTTGGGATTCTTTAATTGCCGAGTAATTTTTTGTATGATGTGGTTTCACAAAATCTGTATACCTTTATAAAACGGAATGTTTGTATGTGTGTATGTATGTGTGTATGTGTGTATGCGGAGGGCGGAAGGGCGGATATGTGGCAGCTATTTGCATAAAGTCCTTTGATTGGACAGCCTCGCCATTCCAAAATTCTAAGGCACCAGACAGAGGGCATTGATAGCCACTGATTAGCCAGCAACCCAGAATCCAGGCCTCTACATTCAAACAACAGGATTTCTTCCCACTGAGGGGAAAAAAGCCAGCAACCCAGAATCCAGGCCTCTACATTCAAACAACATGATTTCTTCCCACTGAGGGGAAAAATGCCAGCAACCCAGAATTCAGGCCGCTACATTACTACACCAGGATTTCTTCCCACTGAGGGGAAAAAGCCAGCATCCCAGAAACCAGGCCTCTACATTCAAACAACAGGATTTCTTCCCACTGAGGGGAAAAAAGCCAGCATCCCAGAAACCAGGCCTCTACATTCAAACAACAGGATTTCTTCCCACTGAGGGGAAAAAAGCCAGCAACCCAGAATCCAGGCCTCTACATTCAAACAACAGGATTTCTTCTTACTGAGGGGAAAAAAGCCAGCATCCCAGAAACCAGGCCTCTACATTCAAACAACAGGATTTCTTCCCACTGAGGGGAAAAAGCCAGCAACCCAGAATCCAGGCCTCTACATTCAAACAACAGGATTTCTTCCCACTGAGGGGAAAAAAGCCAGCAACCCAGAATCCAGGCCTCTACATTCAAACAACAGGATTTCTTCCCACTGAGGGGAAAAAGCCAGCATCCCAGAAACCAGGCCTCTACATTTCTTCCCACTGAGGGGAAAAAAGCCAGCAACCCAGAATCCAGGCCTCTACATTCAAACAACAGGATTTCTTCCCACTGAGGGGAAAAATGCACAATCAACATTCCCTCCCCACTAGGCTCTGTGAAAACAAAATGGATTCCTGTATTCTCCTCCCCCTCAGCTTTTAGAAAACGGCTGCCTGCCATGCACCCTTTTAAAGTTACCAATAGCAGGCCATAACATTACAGGCCCCAAAATAGAGTTTAGGGCAGGATGGCCCCCGAGATCACTGCGCTCGGATGAGCAGAATCTACTGGTAGTTCCATCAGTCCGCTCCTGCCACCTGTCAACGACTCGACAAAGGTCTTTCTCCGTGGCAGCACCAGTATTTTGGAACGCCCTTCCGGACAGTACCCGAGCCATCTCGGAGTTGGGCCCGTTCCGGAGGGCGTGTAAGACGGCCCTCTTCGGGCTGGCCTTTAACTAGGCATACTGGTCTAAAACCTAATATATGTCCTCTTAATCTGTGCCTTGACAATGTATCTGTTTTTAAATGTGGTTTTATGTCATATGTTTTTATTGATTGTAGGGCCGCATGCTGACATGTAGCATCATGCCGCCCACGTATTTTATGTTGTGATCCGCCCCGAGCCTGCTGGGAGGAGCGGAATATAAAAGTGAACAATAAATAAATAAATAAATAAATAAATAAATAAATGGGCGACGAATGATGGGATTTGCATCCCAATTCACTTCCCAGAAAACATTGTAGCCCCTACAAATCCCCTTCTCCCAGATAGGCCCAAAAGAGGCATCCATCTTCCCTCTTCAACACAGTGTCAGAGAAAGGCAGCTTCTGACAGGATCTTTAGAACAGGCACTGTCACTCTACAAGGTAAGGCCCTACTTCACTCAAAAGACACAAGAGAAAACAATAAATACCTTTCTCTAATGCCTTTTAATGCTTATATAAATAATTCTGGCCCAAAGCCCCCTCACCCAGCCTCATTGGACCTTACTGCTAATTCCATGCAGGCCTTTTCCATTTTTTTAACTCCTTTCTGTTTTACACCGGTATACTTTCACAGGCCAGGGCGGATATGTGGCAGCCACTTTCACAGGCCACAGCGACCAGCGCGGGTGATGGACCTGCACCAAACTTGGTACACATAACCCCTATGACATGACCCACGTATTATGGGATTTGTAGTACTTTCCAAGACTTTGGTTCCCACAGACCACTGAGGCCACCAAAAAGGACCAATACAGACCACACTCAGCACACACAGCCCCCATGACCCACTCTACGTCCTGGTGCAGTTCGGAGGAGGGTGGGCCATGGATGATGGGACTTGAAGTGCCTCTACTCACTTCCCAAGTCCGCTGCAACCCTCATCCAATCACTGATCGAGACCAAACTTGCCATACATAACCCCCATGACTGCCTTCACGTCCTGGTGAGGTTTGGGGGAGGACTGACAATGGATGATGGGATTTGTAGTACTTTTACACCCCTCTGTTCCCACAGACCACTGTGGCCCCCAACAAACACCGAGGAAGTCCACACTTGGCACACAGAGCCCCAGTGACCCACTCTACATCCTACTGAAGTTTGGAGGGGGACAGAACATGGATGATGGGACTTGCAGTACCTTCCTTCACTTCCCAATCCTGCTACAAACCTAATCCAATGACTGATCAACACCAAATCTGGCACACAGAGCCCTCATGTCCCACTCAGTTTACTGTGAGACGGACCACGGATGATGGGACTTGAAGTACCTTCACTCACTTCCGAAAAACAATGCATCCCTCATCCATTCACCAATATAGACCAAACTTAGCACACAGAGCCCCCATGACCCAATCTACATCCTACTACACTTTGGGGGGGACGGGACACACAGAGATGATGGGACTTGCACTACCTTCAGTAATTTCATGATACCACTGCAACTCCCAATAATGATGGATCAAGACTAAACTTGGCACACAGAGTCCCCATGACCCACTCTACATCCTGCTGCGCTTCTCAAATAACCCGGGCAGGGCCGGGTCCCCAAGCTAGTTTATTATAAATCTACTGTATAGAAGGAAAACTTCCCATTATTAGATGCTATAATTTGCTGCTGTGTACATTACTTTTAAAGGTCTCTTTGCAGTAATTTATGACCATATTGTTTGGATCAAATGAAAACAGGTGGGCAGATGTAGCATTCATGCATGCCACTAGGAAGCCTGAGGACAGTTTTAACACTACCAGTAAGTGCTGATCAGAGAATTTCTAGGGCTAACCAGTTTCAAATTTCATTTTGTCAAATGTATGCCAGGATAAGTACTTGTATTTATTGAATTGTTCTTGTCAACACTATACTTCACACTAGTTAGATTGCAGTCCATCTCAGAGCAGTTCTCAAATCAAGCATATGTGCTAAGGTTAAACATTACACAATGTAACTTCTAAGTTTATCTAGAAAGAACAATACTACTTGCTCTCCAGGATACCCTTATGCTTAAGATAGGAAGTGACTTGTATACTACATACCTGCACTATACTCAGCCATGTGGATGGGGTTGGATATCAGTGTATATGGGAACTTTCAGTATCAGTATACTTCAAGAACTTTCATTCACTCCAAGGGTTCACAGATTATGTGCAGTTCACACATTACTTTTAATGTGATGGCCCCTGTTACAAAGTTGGTTCTGTTATTGTCTGCTACACAATATAGGGGATTACAAGTTGAACATCCTTTATCTGGAAATCCAAAATACTCCAAAATCCAAAATCATGCACATAGACTGAGATAATTACAATTTGCTTACTAAGGGAGTCACCTGGATCTATGAAACCTTTTTCTTGTGTGTGAGTGATGGCTCTCTGCTTCCAAATTGACAGCAATGTAGCTAAGCTCTTAGAGGGAATTTTAAGGGAATATATGGATACTCTTTTTCAAGGGAACTTTTAAAAATTCATTTTGAAAATAACGCCTAATAGCCTAATTACATACGCATTCACTTGATTCCATCTGCATTTGATGTGGCTCAATACTTTAGTAAGCATGCATAGGAGCAGCCTAAGAGGAGTAGCTTTGCAAAGGGTATTTGCAGAATGCAGCCTAAGAGTAGCATCAAATATACATTATCATGTAATGACATTGATGGAAATGTGAAGCACAAATGACTCATGTCCCTAATTTCTCAATGCTTTTTGTGACATCCAAAGTGGAATTTTCTTATCCCTTACTGTAATGAGAAGAAGAGTTTGAACATTTCACTGTACCAGAAACTTCAACTATCTTTCAGTCTCCTGGGATATTCCAAATCTCTGTAATGGTGTTACTGACACAGATGGATAAAGGAAAGCACAGGTGAGGTGGCTTTCTCCTGAAAATGTATCAGTGAAATCCAAGGACTCGGCTAAGATGTTGTGCTGTCTAAGACAAAGGACAAGATGGTATCGGAGTGGCAGTTGGTAGTGAAGGAAGTGAATCAACTCTCTGTTTTATTCCAGACTTAAAAATTGCTGTCCATGGTACAAGTACTGAGCCTATTTTGAGCAAAAAGTTAATTGCTTTAGTGATTTAGAGTAGATTCACTGTCCTTTTGGAATACAAGACCACACCACATGCTGTTTGGGGCAAATGACAAAATGTTACTTGGAACTGAAGTTCTAGTAAAGGTTCTGATTGGAATTGTAGTTGACTTTTGCTTTAACACTGTTTTAATGTATATTGATAACCATTTTAATGTATTTGTTGTATTTTATTGGTGTTTTATATTGTGTCAGCATAAAATTGTTGCTTGTTGGAAGCTGTCCTGAGGCCCTCCTCGGAGGTCGAGAAGGACGGGGTATAAATGTTTTAAATAAACAAATAATAAATAACCACTGGTGATGGAAAATGGTCCCAACACCTGAGGGCATTTTACTGTCTTAGAGAATGTAAAACCACTTAGACTATGCACATTTGTTCCATCCAACATTTTGCCATTGATCCTCATCTTTGCCTACCCTGAATACACTGGCTGTGGTAGCTATCTATGTAGGGGAACCAAAAGAAATGCCTAGGCTACCACTAATGCAAAAACTTGGTTGCAAGGTAGACTAGCTAATTCAGTAGAGCTTTGTAGGACATGTCCAATTAAATAACCCAGATCCTTTAATAACACAGCTTATTTATTTGAAGTATGTATGAATGCTGACGATCATCTCTAGTTTGTGAATACCAACCAACTTTGATGTTTTGTCTATGTATCATTTTAGTTCAGGTGCTTCTACTTTGCATGTGTAATCCATGAATGATTTTGGAGAGAAGCTTATGGTTTGGATGAAAAGTCATGGGTATACATAATGGGAACATTCAGTGATATTCAGCTAAGAATGATTGACAATGTCTGTAACTACTTATTATGTCAAGGCTTCAGCACACCAATTGATGGGAAATGATGTATAATAAATTAGAATGATCACACATCATTTCCCATCGATTGAAATGCCAAATCCTTTGATGGAGTAATGAGTTATGGCCAATACCACTCACTGTCTTAGTGGGAGATTGATTGCTTATCCTTTCACCAATGTGATCAAACTAAGAAAGCCAAAGTGGAAGCATCGTCACATAGTAATGTTCTACATTTAGGATGGAGATGAATTAATACTACATAAATTGAGGTGTTTTTACAATCCCTCCATTTCATTCTGACAATTTACCATGGCTTCTCCCTATGGGAACTCTTCTATTGAACTTCTTTCCATTTAGAAGCTAGCTATTTGGTGACCCTTGGAGGCCTAAAGCTAGAAGCAGATATTGCCTTCATAATTGTGGGTGTCTCATTGGCATTTGAGTAAATGGAATATTGTTCTAGATCAGTGGTTCTCAACCTGTGGGTCCCCAGATATTTTGGCCTTCAACTCCCGGAAATCCTAACATCTGGTAAACTGGTTGGGATTTCTGGGAGTTGTAGGTCAAAACATCTGGGGACCCACAGGTTGAGAACCACTGTTCTATATAGTCTAAGGCAGTGGTTCTCAACCTGTGGCTCCCCAGGTGTTTTGGCCTACAACTCCCAGAAATTCCAGCCAGTTTACCAGCTAATAGGATTTCTGGGAGTTGAAGGCCAAAACATCTGGGGACCCACAGATTGAGAACCACTGGTCTAAGGTGATATGGGGTTAGGTTTGCATCCATGCCACTGATGAACCAACATGAGAGAGATTATGAGACGGATTACAGATCTTAGTGGAGTTCTTATTGCTCATAAATAGAAGTCTTCAAGTCTTGATAAGAAAGTCTTCAAAGGATACAAGATCTCCCATCTGTCCTGAGGAATGGTTGCATGTCACTTTGTATAAACCTGTCCAGTAGATGACCATCTTAAATTGCCTGGTGATATATTGACAGCTGGTGCTTAACATTGGCCTGGAGTACAATATTCATACGTAGTCATAGCAGTCTAGTGATAGCATATTCTTCTCAAGGCAGTGCAACAGTCCTTTGCCTTGAAATTCCTTTAGGATCATGTTGAAGAAGAATCTTCAGATTTCAGATTTTGTTTGATGCTGTTTTAGAGAGGTTTTTTTTTACAGTAACTGTTTGATTTTATTGTATATTAATATTAATGCATTAGATATTTGAACTGCTTTGAGATTTCATTAATAAGCACTTTAAACAGACATTATTTACAGACAAACTTGTAAATAGATAAATATCCTCTCAGGCCTGTCTCTAACAACAGAAACACAGTTTCTTTTTGTCTGCTAATTTATATTGGAGAGCCATGTGGAAATGGAATTGATAGGCCCACCACATGCTGGACTTCCAGGCTAACATGGATTTATTGAATACAGTTTATGAATTTCTGTTGGCCTATATTTCCCTAGTGCTTTTGCAAAATATACCGAGTTTCCTGTGGTAAAAGGACCTGTTGAGACCTAATGGAAGAATGAATAGACACAATATCTTCCCACATAGCCCTGTCTCACTGTTTGTTTCTCTGTCTCTGTCTCGTATGTATGTAGTATCTTCAGTGCAAGCCTATATGTCATCTCAGTTCACTGGGACATCTACATAACTGTCCATACAGAGTTTGGAAGTTATGGCCTACAATGTGTTATTTTGTGATAACAATATGCCAGCAATTACATTGTTCCCCTTGTGTGTGTTTCTTTCTCTGTGTTTCTCCTAAAATGTTGCTTTTTAAATTATCTTGGTGGGTTGTATTTATAATTAATAGTAATGAAAAAATAATGATAATGTGTTAGTAACGAACACAATACTTGTAAAAAAAAGGATCATGCCAATGCTGAAATGTTATGCATTTCTAAAAGTAAGTGGTAATGCCAACATGTTAGCATTAGTGGGACTGAACAGGCATAGTGATAGCCCCTTAAATGTAAATTTCCTAGTTGTTGTTTTTTTGGATGTGCTACCAAGATGTAAAATACACCATTCAATAAATTTATTTATTTATTTATAGTATTTATATACCACCTTTCTCACCCCTGGGGGGACAGGGACTGAAATGATGTAGAATTGTGGCCTCAGGAGGCTTCCATTGGAGCCAGTATGAGGCTTCATTGGATGGTGACACTTTCCTCATGTGATGGGGAAAATGTTGCTTAGAGGGAGCTGTGTGCGGAGCAATGGATTTGCCCTGCTGCCTCTCTCTTTTCATGGCAAAGCCAGGCAAAGCTTTTCTGATGAAGCCCTTCTCTCTCTCTCTCTCTCTCTCTCTCTCTCTCTCTCTCTCTCTCTCTCTCTCTCTATATATATATATATATATATATATAGAGAGAGAGAGAGAGAGAGAGAGAGGTGGAGAGAGAGATAATCAAGCAGCAGAGGTCAAGAAGTTAAGAATAACATCATTGATTTTGAAGAATAATGAAATAATAAATATAGAGAAGAAAAAGAAGATGAACGGGAGAAAGTATAGTTATTAGATGCAAATTTGATTTTAAAAACATGTACAAGGGATCTTGTAGCACCTTTAATTCTAATCAAGAAAAAGACTTTATAACATCTCATGACGTAGACTGGGTCTATACAAACCTATCCTATAATGCTTTCTCTCAGTCTCAAAGGCATTACAAGATTCCTAAATATATGGATACAGATTAATACATCCATGTCTCTGATTAAAAAATGATTTAGTAGGAATTTACACCAGAAACAGTGCTTGAGGCATGAAATACAGAGGTTTGAGAAGGGATATTCAGAATTTGTAGCTAGTGAGGCCAAGTGCTTCCTCAAACTACAAACTTTGATTCCATGAGATGCAGTCATGGCAGTTAAAGTGGAATCAGAGTACTACAATTGTGTAGTGTGAAAGGGCCTCAAGTGACCCATGCAATCTATTCTACTGTAGTATTTTGAGCTGCTGAATTTCCTTTCCAGAGGGAACTGGGAGACCACAAATGTTTTTATACCAATAGGTCAACTTCTTGAGTCCCAGAATGAAGGAAATGCAAGGGTGACTCATTCTAGAATCCTTTTGGAGCTCATGAGATTCACTTTCCATGTTATGGGAATAGGTGCATCATCTCATATATTCAGATTTAACATTTCATCCCAGGGGCTGGCTTGCACACATGAATGATGGCTAATGGAGATGTGATACTCAGTGCATTAACCTGTGGGTTACATTCTGGGAATTTACATAGGAGTTCTGGGAATTATAATTTGGCCTCAACTGTTTATTGTGGTTCACAGCATGAGCACATTTACTTCTCATTGTGACAATGTGAGGTAATTTCTAAAGAAGTGAATTTTTTGGCCAAGAAAAGCAAATTGTAAGAGCAGCTGTTGTTTCTCCTCCTCCTCCTGCCCTCTTAAAATAAATACATAATTTATCACAAGGACTATACTCAATATCATCCTTCTGAAGTGTGGTGGAGTGGTAGTTACTTATTATGCATATGCAATAGGCTCATTTTAAATATTTTAAACCATCTTGCTACTTTTACCCGTTCCCATAAATATGGAAAAGTTACATATACTCCCAGGCCTGTAATCATTTTGACAATGTTCATTATTTGTATTAATTCAAATGCCTCCAAGTATGAAAATCTACCTGAAACTAACAAACATCTATTTTACTATGTTTGTTTAAACAGGAAAAATAAAAGTTTATAGGGAGAAAGCATTGCCATAGTCCAGTAATTGATTTCATCATACTCCAAGGTACATGTTTAAATAAATTCACAAAGATTTTAATGAGTTTTGGATATAAAAGCTAGGTTTACTTGGTATTTACTTACCTACCTACCGTATGTATAAACCTTTATTCATTTGAAGCATTTTACCACATTCTGCAGTAGAAAAAAAAATGTCTAGAATAACATACAAATCAGTTAGGACAGTTGCTCTCCATACAGTTTTAAACAAACACATATATATGAAGACGCAAAAATGGAAACTGGGAAAAATGGTTACTTATTCTTAATTAAAATGTGCTTTTAAAAGGCAGATCTTTATAAGGTTTCTTTTAAAAGTAGTCAAAGTTCATATTTTTCTACCTATACATATCTGCCCGAGAACGGGGTTCTGCTGAAGGTGTCCTTTCTGTGTTCTATCAATGGAGCCCTATTATTGCACACACATAAGAGACGGGGTTTGTTACTATGGTACCTTGTTTGTGAAATGCCTTCCCTTGGAGGTCCATTTGCTAATGATACTAGCTTCATTCAGTTACTAAGTTGGCCAACATAAAAAATCAAGGATATGCCTATATATCAATATCTATAGGAACAGACAAGGGGGAGGTAAGGGAGAGGGGGAGAGGTCAGTTATTTAAAAATAATTAAGCAAACTTTTAATAATAATAATAATAATAATAATAAAAAAATTTTTTATTTGTACCCCAACCCCATCTCCCCAATGGGGACTCGGGGCAGCTCACATGAGGCCAAGCCCAAACAACAAATTACAATAAAATAAAATAAAAACATCAGCAATAAATGCAATAAAAATACATACATATAAATAAAGTGTTAAAACTCAGGGTGAGATAAGCGGAATAGCACCCTTTATTGGGGGAAACATCCTTTATGGGGGAGGGGGTGATGGACTCCAAGAACGGGGCATTGAGGAGAGCAATGGTAGAAATTAACTACTTTCCGAAGGCACAGTGGAAAAGCCAGGTTTTCAGGTGTTTTTTAAAGGTCTCCAGAGTGGGGGCTTTCCTAATCTCTCCGGGCAAGGAATTCCAGAATTGGGGGGCCACAGAGGAGAAGGGTCTCTCCCTTGTGCCCACCAGATGAGTCTGTGGCAGTAGTGACAGGAGGACCTCCCCCGAGGAGCGGAGGGTTCAAGCTGGTTCATGGAGGGAGATCCGGTCACAAAGGTAGGCGGGTCCCGAACCTGCTTATAGTATGCAATGTTGTACATATAAAATGAATATTATGTTCATTAAATGCACAGTCAGTTCCTATAAATCACATGGAATAGGAAAGTTTTTTACTTGCTATGAGAAAGACGATGGGACTTCTTTATTATTTGATGCCACAATCAATAGACAATGTAAAACCATAAATACATACAGAATTAAAACAATAGCCATTAATTAAAACCAAATTATCAGCAGTCAATTAAATTAAAACAATATTCAATCCAAACCCAATTAATAAAACAGTAAAACTGTATCTTCATATCTGGTCATCTTACCAGTCCATTCCAGTAAAAATGGTGTATTAAGTTAGTGTGCAAAGGCCTGGTCCCAAAACCAAGATTTTAATTTCTTCCTGAATGCCAGGAGGGATGGGGTCGATCATATTTCACTTGGAAGCACGTTCCACAGGCAGAGGGCTACAGCCTCGTCCCCGCCAGCCGCATTTGAGATGTTGGCCAGAGCGAGAGCAGGGCCTCCCCGGTTGATCTTAGGTTACGAGGTAGGACGTAGAGGCAGATGTGTTTGGACAAGTAAGCTGGGCCAGAACCGTATAGAGCTTTATAGGTTAAAACCAGCCCTTTGAATTGAGCTCGGAAGTGGACAGGTAGCCAGTGGAGCTGACACAACAAGGGGTGGTATGCTCCCTATATGTAGCTCCAGTTAGTAATCTGGCTGCCGCCTGTTGGACTAATTGCAGTTTCCGAACTGTCTTCAAAGGCAGCCCCACATAGAGTGTGTTGCGATAATCTATTTGTGATGTGACCAGATCAGTGGACGACCGTATCCAGATCAGACTTCCCAATTATGAAAGTAACACAGAGAAGGCCCGCTCTCTTATTTGTGCCATGTGGGCCAGGGAAGATGGTTGGCCCTGCAGATCCCAGAATACTAACAGGTTCATATAGGGAGATGCAGACCTTCAAATAGTCTGGACCCAAGTCATATAGGCATCATGCATACTTTTAAACCTTAAAATGTTTTTTTTGTTAAAATCAGTTTTCAGTGGTATGGGACAGAGTACATCAGGCACTTTCAGAGAAAGAAGCAGACACACAGACTTCAGTACTGGTTTTATAATAGCTATATTGGTTATACAGCCAAAGGGGAAACATCACATATACTCAACAGTCACTCACATACATTTAACATTCATACTCAGCATCCCTTTCCCGGTCAAGCCTGCTGCTGGGAAAGAGAGCTGGGTGGACAGAACTACATTTTTGCAGATCTGACACACAGTCAAAAAGGAAAATGGTCTCTTATGTAGAGTTTTTTTGTTTATTCATTATTTAGTTCTTTAGATCAGTGTTTCCCAACCAGTGTGCTAGGGCACACTAGTGTGCCGTGAGCAATCGTCAGGTGTGCCGTGGGAGATTGGAACCTCCAATACCCTTTCTTCCTTCTCCTGCCAAACACTTTTTCTTCTCCATTCGGGCTCCCTTCTTCCCAGCCTCGCTCTGCTCGGGAGGAGGGAGGGAGGAAGACATGACCTGTGCGGGCGCTACTCTGCAGACTCGGCCCATGTCTTCCTCCCTTCCCCTCCACTCCTGAACATGCTCATGCTGCCCCCTCGGATCAAAATGGCTGCAGAAGCAGCAGTGTGAGCAAAGCGAGGCAAAGCGAACAGAGCGAGGCTGGGAAGAAAGGAGCCTGAGTGGAGAAGAAAAAGTAAGTGTTCGGCAGGAGGGAGAAGAAAGGGCGCGAAGGGGAAGGGGGAGGAAGAGGTCTTTGTCAAAAGCTGGCATGGGCAAACTTGGACCTTCCAGGTGTTTTGGACTCCAACTCCCACCATTCCTAGCACCCTCAGGCCCTTTTCCTCCCCCCCCCCCCTCAGCCACTTAAGCAGGAAAGGGCCTCAGGCTGTTAGAAATGGTGGGAGTTGAAGTCCAAAGCACCCAGAGGGCTGAAGTTTTCCCATGCCTGTTTTAGGGACCTTAAAGTGGTGAGCCTCCTTCCAACATTGTGATTCTGGATAGAAAACAAACAACAATATAACATAACATTGTTTGAGTCCACCGTGCTCTCTGGGTGTAGGTGAACTACAACTTCCAAACTCAAGGTCAATTCCCAAGCAAACCCTTTCAGTACTTTCTGTTGGTAATGAGAGTTCAATATGCCAAGTTTGGTTCAATTCCATTGTTGCAAGAGTTCAGGATGCTCTTTGATTGTGTGTTAACTATAATTGAACTGAAACAAGATCGTAGTTTAAAGCTGAAATTTGCTGATCTTCCTTTGGACAGTTTTTGGTTATCTGTTGCCAGGGAGTTCCCCATTCTGGCCAACAAAGCTATTTTGACATTGCTCCTGTTTTCAACCACATATCTGTGTGAGATGAGCTTCTCTAGCTTGACTGCGATAAAAACTAAAAACAGAGAGAGACTGACAGCTGTTGAGCAAGACCTTCGTGTGTATCTTTCTGCCATTCCTGCCAGGATATCTATGTTATGTTCATAGAAACAGGACCAGGTTTCACACTGAGTGTATAAATACATTTAAAAACATATTAACTATATGTATTACTGTGTTAGAGTGTCATTTTGTGTCATTTTGGTTTGTGGTCTGCCCCAAGATTTTGTAAGTGTAAAAAATGTGCCGCGGCTCAAAAAAGGTTGAAAAACACTGCTTTAGATAACTTTTGTAATTCAGCTCAGACCAGCTGAAACCTCATCAATTCTGGAATAGATTGGTTGATTAAGAAGATAACCATCTTTATAAATGAAGGAGCAGAGCTGATGTTGCTCTATGTTGCCTTCCAATAGCTTTGTCCAGACTACTTGATATGACCCCATCTACACTACCATTATAATGCAGATTGAACTGCATTATGTGATCAGTGTAAACTCATATAATGCAGCTTAACTGCATTGAACTGGATTATATGACTATTTTACTTCGCATTGCAATGCCTCTTCAAGATGGTAATGGAAGACCAGAGCTAGTGCGTTGACTCCATTTCCCTAACAATGTATGGTGGATGTCACACCCTACGGTAGGGTTGATATCATTCTCTAGACTTGGTCCATTCTGTGAACCCCATTGTTGCATCTCTCTCATTGGTTTATAAAAACTAAACATACAATTTTATGCCTTCTTTGCCTATCAGAGTTACAAAGGCACATTATGCATCTGTCAGTATACTGACAACCACCACGTTTGCATGTTAGAAATGTACATAATTTGAATGAAGGCATTTTATGAGAGATTTTTTAAAAGTGCAAAGCCATTATTCCTTCTATTGAAGCTTTTAAAATTACACATAAGCGAAGCATTTTTGCTTCTGATTTGGAAACAAAAACTTCTGGGATTGCTCAAAATGAGTTTATGGTCCCTCAGGCTTTGTCTTTATTAGCAGCTTAAGTGTATATTTAGTCTTGTCATATGTGAACTTCTTTCTTCTGTTTTTAAAATTAGCATGAGCTAAAATGGCTTCATCTTTTAGTTTTTACAGTGGTGTTCATTCGTGTTGCAAACACAAAGGATGTATCTTTGGATAATGGATGCAAACTCGCAGAAAAATATACACACATATACATGATAAAATGTTTAAAAGCTGGAATATATCATTAAAAATCCGGTTGTTTAGCTGCCCAGTATGGCCCCCATATCCTCAGGGGATATATTTCCAGAATTTGCATCGATATGTGAAACTGTGGATAATAATGAACCCTATTATTTTTAGTTTGAATAAGAGGGTACAGTGCAATAATTGTTTTAGTGCAATAAGTAAATACAGATTAGTGCTATGATGACTGGAATGGCCTTGCATTATGAGTTTGGATTGCGAGGTATTTAATAATTGTTTTAATGTGTAATGTCTTTATGTATTTTGAATTTCTTGTTTTAAAGTATATGTTTATTTTACTGTATGTATATTTTATGGCACTGAATTGTTGCCACCTGTGAGACCGCCGCTCTGAGTCCCTTTTGAGGTGAGAAGGGTGGTATACAAATGACGTAAGTAAATAAATAAATAAAGCTTGTACAGGAGGTCCTAAGGATCTTATCACACTGATAACTGGAAAGCAACCCAAAGCAGGAGAAAGTGGAAGGAACCAGCTTAATTCATTCTGTACCATCTTTCCCCATCTTCTGGGATGACCTGCCATCCCACATCCTTTTCAGTGCTTTCCTATGTTTTCCCCATTTCCTCCTCATTCTACTGAGTCTCTTCTCCGTTTTTCTATGCTGGCAACCTGGAAGTGGCTGTGCTTTATGGGATGACCTCCATGGCACTCCATTTTGCCAGCGAGTTAAAATGGAGTGAAATCATAAAGAAGACTAAGTGGGATGAAGTCCTAATTTTTATTTATTTATTTATTTATTCACACTTATCAGTCGCCACTCCCAATGTGGCTCGGGGCGACTTACAAAGTGACATAGAGTAAAAGCACAATAAAAACACGATAAAACAGATATTAACAAAATAAAATACGACTCAGCAAGTGCTGTGCACATAAAATGAGAGGGCAAAGTGTCCGGAGGATCAGCAGCCTAAGTGAAATCATGAATAAGGAAAACTTCAGAAGCAAGGGACATATTGTAACGTTTTTAAAGACATACAAGGTTCTGTTCCCTTTCAAAATAAACTCACAGAAAGGGCCACATTTTAAGGGTTTAGGAATTTAAGAATAATTTATGAAAGCTGCCCATCGTCCTTTATACACTGAATGCCATGTATGTTGCTTATGCACACATTTGATGTACGAGCAATGTACCAAGACATTTCCAGCTTCCTGGAGCCTTATTCATTAGCAACTGCTTAGCAAACTTCGGAAAAGGTACCGGTGATGCATACAACTGATCCAAAGTTTTTAGATGGCATGTTATGCTTTGCTAAGATTGCCATAGACAAATTCTTCTTGGATAGTTAACAATAGTTATGAGTCAATTACACATTGCTTCCTCGAGATATCCACATTGAAGTTTCCACCTTTAAATTCTTCAGTGTCCAGATAATTAGAGTATATAGATACATTTCTTTCCCATTCAGAGTGAATCTGGAATGTTTTATCTCCTACGACAATAGACATAGGAGATAAAATGACACACTTCTCATAAGGGCTACTGGAATGGGTTTAGCTAAGTGAGCTGGTGAAGAAAAGTAGGTCCAGCCAGATTTGTGTTCTTCAATACATTTCTTTTAGTGAAGACCCCACACCTGTCTAGGCAACTGATTCCATTGTTGTCAAGAAGTTCCTTCTAATGTTCAATTGACATTTTCTGTCCTGTAACTTAAAACCATTAGACTTGGTCCCACCTTTTGGGTCAGCAGTAAATACATCTGCTCTCCTTTCAGTGCCAGCCTTTTGAAGATATTTGAATAGTGCAATTATATTTATTTATTTATTTATTTATTTACTTTGCTTCTAGACCGCCTCTCTCAGCCCGAAGGCGACTCGAGGCGGTGTACAAATGGCAAAAACTGCCCAAGACAAACATATCAACAATTATCAATACAATCCCATCATATACATCATATACAAATTAGCACTTAATGTTAAAAACACAATATCAGCGTCTCATTATTAAATCGGTATCCAATTGCATCGTCGTCGTTCCGCAGGTCTCAATTTGGTAATCGCACTACATCTGCAAATGCCCAGTCAAATAGCCAGGTCTTGAAATGTCAAGAGGGAGGGGGCTGATCTGATGTCATAAGGAAGGTCATTCCAAAGCTGAGGAGCCACCACTGAAAAGGCCTTGTCTCTTGTCCCCACCCATTGAGCCTGCAAAGCAGGTGGGACCGAGAGCAGGGCCTCTCCAGATGATCTTAAGCATCTCGAAGGTTCATAGGGTGAGATGCGTTCGGACATGTAAGTTGGACCAGAACCGTTAAGGGTTAATTATATTACCCCTCTGTCTTCTCCTCACCAAACTGGCCTTACTTGAGTCTGAAGATCAGGTAGGATCTGGTGGCTTTTTAGGACATATCTGTTAACTGGGGCTTTAAATACTCGTAGACTGGAAAGAGCTTTACTTTTGGGATCTCCCTGAAGTAGGAACCACTCCTTAACCACTGACCTTTTTTTTGTTTAGATGGGGCCAACAGTGAATTTTTACAGTATGGACTTCTATAGTTCTTATCCTAGAGTTGAAAGGGGACCTTGAAAGCCAATTGAGTCCAACCTCCTTCTGTTCAATGCAGGACCTCTAGCAAGAGCATCCTAATCAGCAAATCCAGTCTCCTTTCTAGGCAGTTGGTTTAACCGCTCACTGCCAAGAAGTTCCTTCTAAGGTTTAATTGAAATCTTGCCTCCTGTAGCAAAAAACAAGTAGACCTATCCTTTCTGGCAGCATTCTGTTTGTTTCAGCTCTCTATGTATTTAAAGACATGTTGAATTTATCCCTACAAGACCAGTGAGAGGTTGATAATAGTAGAATGGTACTCTTGGGTTGTAATAATGGGAAGACAAAGAGGAGTGTTGATCTTATTAAATGCAAAACTAGGTGAGTGGGCTGGAATAAAACTTCATTGTTTATAAGGGTCCAATAGTGAAATCTTCCACAATAGACCACTTCAGGTTTCTTTTAGTTGGTGGAATATGGCAAAACATATGAACATCCATATATTTTATAAACAGCTATGTGATGAAAAGGAAGGAAAATAATTTTCGATCGATTTTTGTCTTAGACCAAATTTCATCATGCTTTAATACTTGGGTGTGCATCGATGAAATATAATGTCTATAAAGAATATTAATATTCATAGGAAATCTGAAATAATTCATTACATTCTTGAGTAATGTTGGCTGATATATGGTAGTAAACAATATCATTTACACTGGATCCTAAAAAAATACAATAATTTACAAAGACAAGTTTTTATACATGGACTAAACCTTGTATTTGTTGTTACGATTTCTTGGCTCCCACTTCAAGGGGATTTTCAATTAACTGGGCAAAATTCAGAGTAATTATTCATTTTATTATAGTCAGTTTAGATATGGTAAAGATTAGGAGAGTAAAACAAATCATTTTCATGACAGAGGCTAGCGATACATTATTGTTGTTCTCACTATTTTGCCTCCTGCATAAAGATGATATACAGCAACCATTATTTATTTATTTATTTATTTAGTTGGTTAGTTTTGAATTCCACAACCAACTCTTTGCGCTGTATTCTTTATTGGTTTTAATTTGCTCTTGGAAAATATTTTGGCTATCCCCCTTACATTTGAAGTCGCTAGTCTTGCATGATGGATGAAGTGGATATGCAGTGGGAGAACGTGGGTTTATTTGTGAATGAAGCAATGCACAACAATACAACATACCCGATGTGCTCAGTGCACCTCACATTGAGATGTTTGCAAAGTGTGAAATTAATGATATGAAGCAGGCCAACCTGTTCTCTTGGCAGACAACACGTGCCACCCCGCCCTAGCCGACTGCAGCTGCATGCTTTGTGGCATGTTATGTGTCTTATTAAGGGCTCTGATACTGACAGTATTCTCAAAGTGTGTTAAATATTGGTAAAGTTTATTTTATGCATTATACATAAACCTTGTCATTAGGATTTAACAAAGCAGCTTGCCTAGGAAGATTAGAAATAAAATCTCTGTATGCAAAAATGATTTGGATGGCTTCATTTGATGATAGTTACTTAAAATTATAGCTGCATTTCACTTTCTGTTTTCACAGATTCAAAACCAGAAGGAAAAAAACAGATCTGATCAATGCCACAATAGCAACTGTTCTGAGGATTTTGATAATATGTCTACTGTAAGTCTATCTGTCTAATTTATCCATTCAGCTTCCTTGCAAACTACATTTGGTTACAATTTCAAAACTAGCCATAAGCAAATGAGGTAAATGCATGTGTGTCTGACCTAACCCACCTTCAATGGTTAACAGGTGGCTTTGTGAAAGGGTACCATTGAAAAACAGAGGGTTAGAGGCAGGGTCCCCTGGTAGCGCAGCAGATTAAACCACTTTTTTCATGTCAAGAGTGACTTTGGAAACTGCAAATTGCTTCTGGTGTGAAAGAATTGGCTGCTTGCAAGGATGTCACCCAGGGGATGCCTGGGTTTTTGATGTTTTGCCATCTTTGTGGGAGGTGTCTCATGTCCCCACATGGGAAGCTGGAGCTGATATCTGCAGTCTCACCAGATTCGAACCTCCAACCAGTTGGCCTTCAGTCCTGCCAGCACAAGAGTTTAACCCATTGCATGTTCAAGAACATGCAAATGTGAGTAGATCAATAGATACCACTTCTGCAGGAAGGTAACAGCATTCATGCTGGCCACATGCTGGTCTACGGACAACACCAGCTCTTTGGCTTAGAACTGGAGATGAGTACCACCCCCCAAGAGTCATACACGACTAGATTTATTGTAAGGGGAAACCTTTACCTTTACTAGAGACAGGATAGCACTTGTGTAGTTGGAAGATCAATACTCATGTGTTGAGATCCTGTAGCAGAGTTGTGTAGCATTAGTTCCCACATGCAGAAGAATTCACTGATTGTGCTATGTTGTTGTTTTTTGTGGTTGTGTGCCTTCATGCCATTTTCTGACTGTAATGTGAAGGATTTTCATGGGGTTATTTTGACAGAATTTGTACAGCAATTTTCCTAATAGAATATATTTTTAGCATACTTCCCATACACAATTTTTCTATGCATTTCCCTTAGTAGAAGAATGCATAAATCTATTTTTTTGGGGAGTGGGGGTGGTGGTGGAGATGTTTGGAGAAGTCAGTATTATTTATTTATTTATTTAAAACTTTTGTACCCCAATCTTCTCACCTCAATAGAGGGACTCAGACTGGCAAACAGCAATAATTCAATGCTAACATTTAAAATCTAAAAACATCTTAAATTCACTATAAAATTATCAATTACCAATACAATAAATACATAAAAATTATTCACCACAGTAAAATCATGTCCAATTCAGTCTTTGTATACAGTTACAAAATCTGTGGAAGTATTCCAAGCGGTAGAGTCATGTATTGCTTTGGATGTTGAAAATGAGACAAATTGAGATTAAAATGTGTGAACCACACAAATTACATTCACATCTGTAGTAATCTCTCTAGCCAGTCTTGTATCCTGATGGTTCGTGAGGTGCTTATGGTTGGAGGAACTAGTATTTATGCAACATTTATGAATATTCAGTGTCAAGAGTTCTTCTGAGGCAATGCAAGATGAACCCGTGGCTGCCCCAGCAGTGAATCAGTATGAAAATGAGCAAATTAGCAGACAACTCCCATTCCTGAAAGACAGATCAAAAGATATTACTTGTAGAAAAGAAAGATGCTATTAATGACATGGATAAATTATAGCTCACTAATGCTGGCTACCACGTACATGAACCTGAGAGCAATCCTAATGGATGACTGCCAAGGGTTAATATCCCTTCCACAAGCATTGCTAAACAAGCTAAATGTTCCATTCTGTCTCCCTCGACGTCTTCTGTGAGGTAAAGTCAAATAATTAACTTTAATGTATCTTTTAAGCTCTCCTGGCCATTCCACGAAGGACTGTGACACTGAAATGCTCTCATCACAATCTTGCCACCGACATATTGTAACAAGAGTTAATGTGTTAATTTAGCAATCAGAGTTTTTGATAAGTACAAAGATGTCCTCAGACCTCATTATAAATTATCATTTTTCTGAGCTGGAGCTTTAAAAAAATGTTTTTATTAAAATACATTTTTTAATTATAGGGTCAGCAGAAGCCATTCTCAATAAGACAATATGTATTCTTAAAAGCTTTTCTGACAGAAAAATCAAATCAATTTAGAGGTCTTTGGGGCATGTGTTCCCAACTCCCCCACCCCACCCCCCGGGCAGAATCAAGCTTTCCGCATAGAGCAGAGGCTTGCTTTGTGCAGTACAGTATGCTCCCCAAAACAATAGGGCTGAGTGGCAAAAGGATGGCATGGACGAAGGTGGAATTACTCTGAAGGGAGAAGGGCAGGTGCTAGTGCAACTGTGTATCTGCTGAAGGAAAATGGCATCTGAAATGGTTTACATTCACTTTCAAAAAATAAAATCAGAAACAGGGTACCTGTATTGTTTTTCAAAATGACAGGTAGTTATTGTAAAAAAATAGGTATTATCATTTATCAGTGAGTACTTTGAAAAAAGGCAAAAGATTAAAGAATATTTTGCCTGTTTTTGGTGGGGAGTCATCAATTTATCTTTAACTAGACTATGGGTCGATCAAA
Source organism: Anolis apletophallus (assembly GCA_030556195.1). NCBI lineage: Eukaryota > Metazoa > Chordata > Lepidosauria > Squamata > Anolidae > Anolis > Anolis apletophallus. The sequence goes on along the minus strand of JARBWK010000005.1, from coordinate 115,163,098 downwards.
GACAAGATGGATGTATGGTATCCTTGAAGTGACTGGCTTGACCTTGAAGGAACTGGTGGTGGCCATGGCCAACAGGGAGTTCTGGCGTGGGCTGGTACATGAGGTCACAAAGAGTCGGAAGTGACTGAATGAATAAACAACAACAACAACAAACAAGGCTAACATTTGAGGCACCAAAATGGATGTTGGCCACATAATTATTGTTTTAGAATTGTGATAATCTAATAAATCTTAACTTTTGAACACTACAAGGAGACACATAGTTTCTGTGATATGGCTTCCAGTCTAGCTGCAAAAATCTGCAGGATTTCACTGGAAGGAGGTGACGGCTGACAGGGAGCTCTAGTGTGGAAAAGTGTTCTTAACATACATCAAGGGAACCACTGACCGCATAGGTAAGCTGATGAAGAAACACAACCTACAAACAATCTACAGACCCACTAAGCAAATCCAACAAATGCAACATTCTGCAAAGGATAAGAGGGATCCTCTAATCACTGCAGGAGTCTACCGTATACCATACACAGCTGTTGGCATGTTTATATCTGCTAGGGCAGCACATGGCCAAAATGTGGCCAGAGTCTGGCAAAAGTAAAAATCTTGCCAGTAGACTTACTTTTGTATCCTGGAAGGATGGAGCATCCACTAGAGGTTGGTACCACAATGAGCTGTTTATTACTTTCAGAACCAGCGGGTCTCTTCTGGCATCTCTTGGGGGTGAGGGATGGCCATTTTGGCCTGTCGCTGCCAAGGCACCTCCATAGTTATGTTTGTGTAAGGAGATATCAGATGCCTTTTATGCAAGGGTTAAAAATGTGCAAGTGCCAAAACAATTGGAGGTTGCACAAATGTAATATTCCCATTGGATCTTCATTCAAGACGTTTCACAGACCAGAGCAAATGAAAAAGTGATACATCTCTCATTCTATATAAGGAGGCTGATTAGTAGTTGAATTTTACTTTAACGTTGGTAATAAAGCAATATCTGGATTGCACTCAAGGACAGGTGACCAACTTGGGGGGGGGGGGGCACAAGGCAGGCCATGGGACATACATTGCTTGTCCCAGTTCTTTCCCTTCAGCATGTACTGAAATGAAGTGGCTGCCTTGGTTTACCGAATGGTAGGGCCATCCTTATCTGTCTCCTGCAAAGATACTCCTTCCCTCTTTCCTCACAATGCACGTGAATGGTTAAAACTGCTCAGCGTAAATTATGCAATTGTGGGTGCTAATTCTGTAGTGTTAATCACCTTTCTGATTGCAGCAAATAAAGACCCAGCATCAAAAATAGCAATGAGTAGTTTTTCTGTGTTTTGCTTTCATATGTGAAGGTTGACTTCTTTGCCTGGTAACGAAATGAAGGCAAGACAAGGAGATGGAGAGGCCAGGAAGAGAAGTCTTTAAGTACTTCAATTTTGTTTAAGGATAGAAAGTTTCATTACAGATCTTAAGGTTTTTGTCAATAATCAATTTAGAAAGGAAGAAGAGAAGGGCAGGAGGAGGAAAGAGACTGTATTTATGAAGATTCTTTGTAGTAGGGTGCTGAGATGGAAGCATGTCACGAAGCAACCACTTCTAAAGAAAGACTCATTTGATTATTTATTATTATTATTTTCTATACTACTTGAATCCAAACATTTGAAAGTAGAATATATAACATGTACAATGTACACAATAAACAAATGAACATACAGTTGGCTTTCCATATTCATGGGGTTTGTACCCATGATTCATCCAATCATGGCTTAAAAATGTTCAGATTCTCCCAACTCCAGACAAATTTGGTTTTGCCATACACCTGGCACTAAATGGACATTTCACAGGTCCTCAGGCTAGCTTTGGCATTCATTTGAATTGTTTTACTACACTATTGTATACAACGGGACTTGATCATCTATGGATTTTGGTATCCATGAGTAGGATGTTCTGGACAAACTCTATCTGCTACTGAGGGCCTACTATACACACTTTGTGTGATCGGTGAAATTCAAAGGAGGCTTATAGAAAAAGTATATTTTGCATATGGATCAAAATGAATTATAGTTAAAATATCTTAAGATTTTAAGGCAGGCATGGGCACCCTTTTTGACCTGGGACTACATGCTGGGCCTGGCCAGGTGAGGTTGGGAGCGGGGTGGGCCTGGGAGGAGGTGGGGCTGGGGGCAGGGCAGGCCCATGAGGAGGTGGGGCTGGGCTGGGGTGAGCCCAGGAGGGGGAGGGGCAGGGGGCTCGTGAAGCAAGGGCAGGAAGGTTGGGGCACAGAGCAAGTTAGTAGTTTTATGAGAATGAGGCTTTTTGTTTGTTTTCTAGGATTAATAATAATAATAACAATAATCATCATCATCATCTTTTAAAAGTATTTTCTGAAGGAGAGGAGGGGAAGAGAAAAAGAAGGTAAAGGGTGACTCAAAGAAAAGCACACCAAGAGCCAAGAGATGCTCTTTCTTTCTCCCAAGTCCTCACCCACCAGTTTTATCCTTTCCCAACTCCCACTAAATAAAACAAATCAAGAAAATAAAGGAAAATAAGGTAAAATGGAAAAGATTCAATGTTAAAGAGAGGCCAGCCCAAGCCAAGCCAAAGAATAAAGCAGACACCAAGCTGCAAGGCAATCGGACCGAAGCACCCCTCTAGAGTCAGGATGCAACTGCGAGCAATGGAGGTATTTGTAAGACACATCATGGCATTCTTCTATTCTGATTGGCCCAACAAGCAGGGCTCATAGGGAAACCCCGTGCGAGCACGTGGCAGCCTCTTCGCATGCCGCGTGATGCCGAATACAAGAGGAAGAGCCATGACCAGTTGCTGTATGGCCTGTCTCGTCTGAAAACAAACAAACAACAAAGCGACTGAGCTGTTACCATTGCAGCCAGCCAAACAAGCCTAACTGGCCAAAGACAACCGACCAAACCAAATCTGTACACAAACCTAATGTCTAGCTCTAAATGACTGCTGAGCTGACTTCAGAGGGATGTGGCATTTTCAGAAAAACTCCCCCAGATAAATTTGGGAACTTGCAATTATTTATTTGGAAACCACTGCTGATGTTTCTAGAAATTTCCTCATCTATTCATTAGGGTTATTTTTCATGAATGTGAATGGAGCTAATATCATTGAATCTGCCTGTGTTTCCAGATTTTAGATGTTACATGAAAGGCCCTAAAAGTTCTGTGTGCGTTTGGGTATGTGTGTGTGTGTGGTAGAACTTGGAAATTTTTAATTCATTTTAATCCCTCTCTTTCCTCCTGTCCTCCCCTCACCCCCCAATACCACAATTCATTTTGGAATACACCCTAGACGCCCCTCTTATAGTTCTATTTAAACTTTTGTATATTGTGATATTTTAAATCTATGTTTGTTTTACCTGTATATAAGATATCTTGAGTCCTAGGTTACCGGTAAAATAAATTCAATGTCAAGACACAAAGTTGAGGTTGAGGTAGGCAGGATTTCCCTGGGTACTGGTTGTGGGGGGTCGGGAGCAGGTCATGGTTTTGCCCTCCCTTCTGCTCGAGATCCCCGTGTACAACTGGTGGGCCACTGTGTGATACAGAATGCTGGACTAGGTGGGCTGAGGTCCGATTCAGCATGGCTCTTCTTATGTTCTTATGTTCTTAAAGTTGGGCTGATAACACAAAATACTGTACTTAACAATTCAGATGAATAACAGGAGTCCAGTTACTCTGTTTGAGAGATAAATTCACCTGAGACATAGGTTTATTAACTGGTCTGTCCTATAAAATGCCAGTATATTTCCAGACTCAGGCATATTAGGTTCTAGATTTCAATTTTGCTACCAACAAGATCTTTGATAGCTACAGAAATAAAGGCATTTGCTAGCAAATGAAGCCATGACTTCTGGCTTACTGGAATATGTTCATTATTATAGAGATGCCATTTGCAGCTCCAAAGCTGAGCTTGATGTAATTTTGATGCCTGGCAGTAAGAGAATGTTGGAATAATCCTGCTGTTCAAATAGGTTGTGTTTAGTATTACAAAGAGGCAGGGTTGTTTTTGTATGTATGTGTTACAGTTCAATAAGATTGTAAAATACATGCCGAATCCATTTCAACAAGAGTTTCTTTATGACTCACATCTTACAGATCTTTGCTGAGTCTATTAGCCCTGTTGTGCCTTTTGTTTATGAGACCCTCCAGTGCTGTTTGGTGCAAAGCTCTGTGTTATTTTGTCCCCCCTCCCTTTTCTTTTCTTTTTTTGATTTGTTTTACTTTCGGTAGTGTTGCGTGGACTGTGGTTTCACTGACGCCAAAGCATATAGAGTGTGAAAGAGGGACAAGTGCAGTCAAAAGGAAAAAATTCTTCATTAACAATTTCCATCTATAATCTATACTGTGTGATGATCAAGAATATGATGTGAAATGAAAGATTAATGCAAATAATCAATTGAAACTCACTCCTTAGTTAATAAAAGTCAATCAGTTGCTTTGTTGAGGCCCGAGTGATGAATATTTTTGAACCAAACAGAAACCGAACAGCTATGCCCATTCAAAGGGACATGACAATATGTTCCTATGAAGAAACAAGGTCTCGTTCACACTACACAATTATAACACTTTGATGCTATTGTAGCTGCCAAGGCTTTATCCTATGGAATCCAGAGTTTTGTATGTACGTCCATGAAGCATTAAAAATTCTCTACCAGAGACCTCTATTGACTCATGAGACTATAAATCCCAGCATTCTATAGGATGCAGCTACTGAAAGTAACACAGGAATGTATGCAATTATAGTTGGCCCTTCATAGCCACAGATTCTGCATTCAAGGATTCAGTCATCCATGGCTTGAAAATATTATGGTACACTATTTTACTATGTCATTCTATATAACAAGACTTGAGTTTCCACAGATTTTGGTATCTACAGGGAGTCCTGGAACCAAATTAAGGGTCCATACACAGAAAGTGTAGAAAGTACATGAGGAGATATATATTTGTAATCTCAGTCAACACAACAACAAAACTTTATTACGGCAACACCCTGCTGGGAATGCAGTTAGAGCAACATGTTACAGCTGAAATGCTACTAGACTCGCAGTGTGCCCCTTCCTTTCCCCTTTTTAGTGCCCCCCACCAGTGTTTTTGACCTCTCTCATCAATCTCTCCCCTCCCCCTTCGGTTCCATACCTGTTACAATATCCTGTCTTTTAAAATAATATTTTTTATACTGATTTCTATTTCTAATCTAATTTTAAATAACTGCTTACTGGGGAGTTGTCCTTCCCCTCTTAGGGTGCTTGTGCCCACTTTGTGCTGGTTGTTTGTCAGTGACCGTAATAAAGTTTTGTTGTTGTTATCTCAGTCAATAAGGCTGAATTCAGGACATAATAATAATTTTACTGACACACAAACACTGTATGTCACAGCAAACGAGATATATATGCTGGATTTTGTATCACAAAATCACAAGTTGAACACTTACCAAGCGTCTAGGACTGTGTGATTTATTATTATTAATAATAATTGTGAGTTTCCCATAAACAACATATGATATCAGTGAAGAAAATGCTAGACTAAATAGGCCTTCAGATTGATCCAATAAGGCTCTTCATAGGTTCTTATCTTGCATTGCAAGGTTATTTATTATTTATTTATATACAATATTTTTACCCTGCCCTTCTCAACCCCCGAGGGGGGACTCAGGGCGGCTAACAAGGCAGCAATTAGATGCCGGCAACAATACATAATATTAAATCACAAATACAAGCAAAGTTAAAAACATCAACAGGTTTGTTTTAGAGGCCACATCTAATGGCTATCCTCTATATAAATTAATGTAAATGACTGACCATCACTTTGTGGCAGTGAATCATACCCGTTTATTATGCATCGGATAGACCAGTTTAGGGTTTGGGATCATTTTAATATATTTTTCAAAAAACATTTCTAATAGTTCCTTAAAACCTGCTTCACATCCAAAATGTCTAATCCTTTAATTTTTCATCCGATAGGTCCTGACGTTGGCTAATATTATTTTACTAAGTACAACTCAGGAGCCAGGCAATTCTATATTTTAACAAAAGTGCTGCAGAAATCTATTTCTCTTTACATTCTTTCAATTCTCTCGAATGGTGGTTTGCAGAGTGCATCTGGGTGTATGGCTAATGACCCGTGAGCAATAAGCAACTGTTTAAGTAAAATGCACTATAAAAAAGCTTTTACCAAACAGCATTTTAATATTTTAAATAGATTTTCCATTGCAGGCCCTTTGTAACTGGATTAGTTCTCTGATATGTTCTGGCAGAGCTGTTGTTAGGGATACTCCATTAACTTTGTCTGTCATCTTATTTTCCCCAGTATCCGGCATAACACCCTTATATTTCATAATTTGTATTGCTATCAGTGCTGATTTGTAAATGTGCAAATTATAATTAACAACGGCTACTACTTCTATTAAATATTAAATCATTCTTGCAGCTTAGATTTTCCACAGCAGATGGAGCCCTGCAGTATGCAAATAGGCCTTTCCTTCAGTTGTCAGCAGTTTTGTCCTCAAATTTTGGCTTTCTCTTCCCCCACCCCATTTACTTTATGTTTCTGATAGTGTTTGTGTTAATATTTATTCACTGCGGATTCTCCTCTGCCCAATAAGGATTCTATGGGCTATTGCATTTTTGCATTGTACTTTTGTCCCACTTCATTAAGAGACTCTTCTTCTTAGCGCCGGCTTGTGAAGTCACACACACACACTTTTTGTTTCTATCTATGCGGCAATATTTCCCTAAAAGCTATTTGGTTACATTTTAATATATAAAGCAGAAGAAAAAAAGGGGAGGGAGGAAAGAAGGGGGAATTGCTGGTACGCCTACATAGTTTTTAATTTGGAAACCAATCTATGTGCACAATTTTACCCTCAGACTAAGCAAAAAGCATTTAAGGTTTTATATTGCGTCTTAAACATTCTATTAAATGTCATCAGCTGATTCAGGGGAAATCTATTGCGAAAATATTAGAGACGTGTAGAATGTATAAATGTAATAGATAATCACTACATAGGGATGGATGTGAAATCCTTCCATTTATCAGGTAACTATAAAGCGGTAAGGAGAAAAAAATGGATAGAATATGGAATTTTTCTGATGGATGCCATCGTAAGGATGAATCTCTGATTTGGGCTGTTTACTGATGGGCTGCTAGAGTAGCAAACACCAGCACAGCATTAATTCAGCCATCTGTGTTTTCTGAGAAATCTGAAAGAGAAGCGCAAGAAGCCAGAAAGCTCAACTGAATGCATCCTATTTAGCTGACATAGTGAGTTATGGCACTATTGGGGCGTTGTGATCTGATTTGGAGTGCATTTCTGGAATTACACATGTGCCCTGAGAATTTCATTCAAAGAGCCAGTATAAAGCAGTGGCCAGAGTCTCAAATTGGAACCTGGGAGATCTCAGTTCCAACCCCCACTGAACCATGAAACTCAATGGGTGATCATTGGCTGGTTGTTCTTTCCCAGCTGGACCCACCACCCAGGTTTGGTGTGAAGATGAAGCGAGAAGGAAGAGAGCCATGGCTTCTGCATATACCCCCTTAAATTCACAACATTGAACCAGGGAGATTTTCACATTCCAAATTCAGTGTTGTGAGGTTGAAACTAGTTGCATGTGCATGGGTGATACACCTCCTGCCTAATATTCAATAAGACACAGACACAATATTTATGGAATAAAATTGGCTGCAACTCGTTTATTGATAACAGGAACAAGGGTTGGCAGCCATGCATGGGTCCTGGATCTGGGGACGGACAACCCGCTATTGTCTAAAGACGCTTGCATGCCTGGGTGCCACCGGACCACACCGGTCCATGACAACTCAGCACTCCAGGGGCCAGGGCGTTATCCCCCCTTCCACCAAGGGGCAATAAGCCAGCCAGATCCAGGGCCCTTGCCACACGCCAAACAGAGTTATGATGATGAACACGCGAAACACAGAGTTGTGACAATGAACACAAGTAACAGCAAGAAAAGTTAACAAGATACGAACAATGAATACACAGTGTGAAAAGTAAAAAGATACAAACCATGAATACAAGCAGGGTGGGTGGGATGGACAAAAACAGGAACAGGCCCAGTGCCTGTTGTGGATCCACAGGCAGCCTTAATTAGGCTCCCGGGAGGAAGGGAGGGCCAGCCCGCTAACAGGGCAAAGAGAGGCGGTGCCAGCCCCACCATTGGCCGCCACCCAAGGGGCTTCTGGGGAGAAGAAGCCCCTTCCCATGGGCCAAGATGGCGGTGAGGACACCCTGCACCGCAACGTGCTTGGCCCGGTAAATCTGGCCAAGCCATTTATTTTCTGAAAGGTTCCAATCTAAAGCACTGGCTGTTTCAGGACCTCTCTAAATCTTTGCATAGGGGAGGAATCTCAAGGTGAAAACAATGCCCTAAAAATAAATACCTTTTTAAAAAATTGTGCTACTGGTCCCTGTTGCGTTATGATCGTAATAAATTCTTAATTATTGTACTACTCACTTCTCCCTGTCTTCTCCCCCTCATTTCCTTCCCGCCTTCATTCATCTTCTTTTTCCCGCATTTCTATGGGGAACTGGAAGTGATGCTGCTGCTAGGCATTCTGGAAAGTGTAGTCCTCCACGCTTCTCCCCCCTCCCTTCTCTTCCCCGTTGCTCTGTCTTGCCACACCGCACGGGCCAACTTCACACACACACACACACACACACACACACACGCTTCTCCTCCTCTCTCTCTCTGCGCTCTCTCACGTTTCCTTTCTGCCCCCTCCTCTTTCCTGCTGGCTTCTCCCCCCTCCCTTCTCTTCCCCGTTGCTCTGTCTTGCCCCATCGCAGGGGCCAACTTCTCACACACACACACACACGCTTCTCCTCCTCTCTCTCCCTGCGCTCTCTCAGATGCTTCTCTGCCCCCTCCTCTTTCCTGCTGGCTTCTCCCCCCCTCCCTTCTCTTCCCCGTTGCTCTGTCTTGCCCCATCGCAGGGGCCAACTTCTCTCTCACACACACACACGCTTCTCCTCCTCTCTCTCCCTGCGCTCTCTCAGATGCTTCTCTGCCCCCTCCTCTTTCCTGCTGGCTTCTCCCCTCCCTTCTCTTCCCCGTTGCTCTGTCTTGCCCCATCGCAGGGGCCAACTTCTCTCACACACACACGCTTCTCCTCCTCTCTCTCCCTGCGCTCTCTCAGATGCTTCTCTGCCCCCTCCTCTTTCCTGCTGGCTTCTCCCCCCCTTCTCTTCCCCGTTGCTCTGTCTTGCCCCATCGCAGGGGCCAACTTCTCACACACACACACACACACACACTTCTCCTCCTCTCTCTCCCTGCGCTCTCTCAGATGCTTCTCTGCCCCCTCCTCTTTCCTGCTGGCTTCTCCCCCTCCCTTTTCTTCCCCGTTGCTCTGTCTTGCCCCATCGCACGGGCCAACTTCAGCCCTCCAGGTAGGTGTTTTGGACTTCAACTCCCACCATTCCTCACAGCCTCAGGCCTCTTCCTTTTCCTCTCAGCCTGGGCAAACTTGGGCCCTCGCTTCCTCAGGATCGGGGTGAGAGAGAGGCAGTGAGGAGCGAGGGGGGGGCTCCTCCCATTTTGGCTGCTTCCAAGAATAGAATACCCCCTCCCTCCCTCCTTCCCTCCCTCCCTCCTTCCCTCCCTCCTTCCTATTTGGAGAGTCCCATCTAGAATTCAGTGTGATTTATTCAATTTTTGGCCTACAACTTCCAGAAATCCCAACCAATTTACCAGCTGTTAGGATTTCTGGGAGTTGTAGGCCAAAACCATCTGGAATGCGCATGCTCTGGCATACGAACTACTAACGAATTTCGTTAGTAATTAAGTTACATTTTAGAAATTTTGGAAATTTTTTGTAAGTCTTTCTTTTACTAATCAAAAAAATCCCCCCATTAGATTTCGATTTCCTATTTTTGGGTTCTAAACCATGCCTAGTAGACTCAGGTGGTGCGCGGAATGATAACAAAATCTTCGCCTCACAATAGGGCTAATCCAGAGTGGGGGTGTAAATAAACCGCAAATATATATATATATATATATATATATATATATATATATATATCTCAAACGGAGTCGAATTTCGGCCGATGAGGGAATCTATGCCTCGGGACCCTGCTCTTGTTTCGACTCTCGCAGAGTCTTTTCAAAGCCTTTTCGACATCTCCGGTGTTAAATCATGTAGGCGGTAGTGCGAATAAACCGCATTATATCTATATAACAATGAACAAAACAAGCAAAGTAATAGAATCCAAGGCAAGCCTATACAGAGCAACATATATTCATAATACAATGCTAATTCAGTCATGAACATACCTTAGGCATCGTAAATAAGTTTCAAATAACAGCTTAGAATGCTATCTATCTCGATGCTATGGCAAATGCACGGGGGCGCCAGTGAGAACTCTACTTAAGTAGAACTCTCTAAAACACCTGGGAGATCTTATCTGAGTAACTCGCTAATTCGGAGTTTCTTGTTTAATCCAGTAGGAATTTCACTCTTGAGTTTTAATATCCAGAATACTTCTGCCCTTCTTAGATATCGATCCACATCACCGTGGGGAGGGATTATAACCCTCTCTGTGGTTGGCATTACTTGAAATCGCAGCTCAATGAAGGCAATTCTTAAGGAAGTTGGCTTGAGCTTAATCACATGTCTGGCTCTGAAGTGTTCCGTTTTCAAAAAGGGGAACCATGGGGAACAATCTGAGTTCCTGGTTTGAATGAATCCAAAACAGCCAGTCTCTGAGTTGCCTCTTATTCGTGTCCAGGGCAAAATTCAATTCAGGAAGATTGTAGTTGAGTAGGAGGTTTTCTAGGCTGGATCTCCAGTGTTGATGGTTACTCATTTCCTCATAGCACAACACTGGAAGACAGTTGTTTTGGAGCGTAGCAATTCATTAGAGATATCTTTATTGGGCACACTCTACTTTTGATTTTACTGACAGCCATCCAGATTCAGTGCACAAAATTGCTGCAGGAGTTCCAGCTGGAAGAGAATAAAAATTTCATAGGAACTTGTTCAGCAAAATTTCCAAGGTTTTGCAAATGTTGGTATCTGAACCCCAGATTTCTGTGCCATAAACCACTTGTGCCAGCACTTGGCTACTGATTTTTTAAAGGGCAGATTCTATCAGCTGACTGCCCTGTGTTTAGAAGAATTTCATTAGGGCATAAGAATTCACTTTTGTAAAAGAGGCAGAACCTTTGTCATACTTTGTACATATCATGTTAAGACATAACTCACTAGAAAATTCTATGATGCTTGGTAGAGTAGAAGGCAATGGGAAAAGAAGAAGACTGCATTACAGATGTGTAGAGTCAGTAAGAAGCCATGGCCCTGTAAGACCCAAGCAGGGCTGCTGATGATAGTGTGATTTGGAGGTCTCTCATTCATAGGGTTGCCATAAGTCAAAGTCAACTTGACAGCAGCTAACAACAGGAGAAGCAGAATAAAATTTGAGGTTTGTGCTTGTAAGCCACACCATTTACCATTGTATTCAAGCCTTTTATTCTGGAGTGTGGGAGTACTTGTAGTAGATTTAGAGTGTGCAGTAGAGTCACAGGCAGAACCAATTAGTCTCAAACAGAGGAAGCCTTTTTGGAGTTCAGGTGAAGAAAGGAGACAGGAAGTGTAAAAGGCTGCTCCTTTAGAGTGATGAGAGGAGCCGCAAGAATCTGCTGAGAGGAGGTGAAATGGGGAAATCCTGTTTTTGTGATGGGTAAACTTTTAACCTGGGGGATTAATTATGGAGAAGGAGATCTATTAACAAGATTCCACCCCACCTTCCAAGCAATAGGCCCATGCCTCATTTGGCTCTACATAAGTCATACTTTTTTATTTTCTCATATGAATACAACCATGTTGTAACTCCTTTAAGTGCTGGGACCTAAAATGATGTTGGACATCCAAACACATCTGCTGCCCAACATTCATCTAACAGTAGTACAATTTGACCTTTACGCCTTCTTCCCCATTTCGTTATTCAAAAGGCAGGGGTAAATGAAACAAAAAATCAGAAGTCTCTCTTGCTCCCTTCCCCAAATCAGTACTCAAACTACCTTTTAAATACTATCAGATCTATCACATGCATAGTGACCATTTATGTATGCATCATACATAAATGGGTATGGTGAGAACCCATAAGTAAAAATATAAAATGACTCCAGAGTGGAGTGGTGGTGATTGTAGGATTCATGACAATGTTATGGGCATCAGTAGGTCAATTCCATCTCCAGGTGTATATTGGAAATTTGCAGATCAGTTCCCTCCTCATCTTCACATGGCTCCAGAGATTGACCCTGGCAATGTGAAGTGCATTTTGACAATGTGGTGAGGCTGCTATGAAAATTAGAAGAAAAATATCCTGCCGAAGAGCATTCTTGAACAAGACGGGGTCCCTCTCCTTGAATGGTGTCACTAGAAGACTAACCCAGAGAGAGTTATCTTGGTCTGTCAGAATCTTAAATAGCTGTGGTAACACAGAACTCAGTGGAATTTGCTGCCAAATTAAGCAATGAGTAATGAAAACGACTTTGTGTTTCTGATCATCATTCACTGAACTGTAATAGCTTCAATAGCACAAAATTGAATTCTAACAAGTTAGGGTCTTGACTTTGTATGTTGGGAGTGTGTGTATGACGCTGGCAGCAATGCAAACATGTAAAACCCTAGTAAGTGGCTGATCTAAATGTCATAGCATTCACAGTGTAGTTGTACAATACCATTGTTGCTTCTTATTATCACCTCAGTTCAAAGTATTAGGCCTGGTTGATCAAGAAAAGAAATGGTTCAAAACTCGTTTTGGATGTAGGGGGCACTGGCTCTTCAAATACGATTGATTTCCGAAAATTTTTGGAAAAATTCAAAATTAATTTGTTAAAATTCTGAAATTTTGGAATGGCTTTGTTAATGGCGGACACACATGTTTAACCCAGTTTAAACATGACAGCATCCACTCCAAACTGGGTGTTTTAACCGGGTTTGGAAGCCCATGCCTTCCCTCCGCATCTGAACCAATGCCGGGGAAAGGAAGCTGTGTCCAAACTGGGCGGTTTGGACGAGGCTTTCCGAACCCTTTCCAAAAATAAGGGTGTCAGCTTCAAAATGGAAAATTCACTTCCTGGTTGCTTAAAGCACTTCAAAACCGTTTTGAAAGTGAATTAAATTGGAATTTAATATGTCTTTTGGAGCATTCCGATGAACCTAACCTGGCCTACCAAGTATGATTTAGGAGTTTGGTAGTACTTTGTTAATTTGAACATCATGAGTCTTACTATAGTTCCCAGACCATCATACTATAGTTGCTAGAGCACAGGGCCTGTCCCTGAGTCTCCATTTTTCATAGGTTGTCTCTAGGTGGCAGATTTGGGTGCATATTCCCAATTTTGGGAAACTTGGCTCTGAGAAAAAGAAAAAAATGTGATCAAATGTCCAGCTCAGCTAAGAGAGCAGCAGTTTGCTACCATTTCCAAAGTTTAATTGATTTGTTGCTACAGCATACAAAGATCCTTGGCTGTATGTGTTTATTTACTTCCTATTTCCCTCCAAGTCATGGTGGCACCAGCACTCATCCTCCACTGGGTTCTGCATCCACATTTTAGCTAAATGCAAACAGGCCAGCATAATTTTTCCTTATCTTATCTCATTTTCTCTTCATCTTTTAGCTAGGATTTACAAACAGGAAAACACATTATCTTATCTTTGTATGTTTTAATGTCAAGCTGTGAGCATTTGTTATTGGTACTTAATATTACCAGGAGTTTTCTCTAGGTCTCAGGTTTTGACCCAGAAACCTCAGGGCCGGAACTGGCAATCCTAGTCTTACATGTGCTATATATGTATATATTTTGAATGGAACAAGAGCTTTTAAAAGGTACTTGTTTAGATTAGGATTTCTCGAATTTCGAACTTCACATGTGCACAAGCTTTACCTGATGCATGCCATCTAACCCTAGGACTAAAATTGCCTAATAGACTTGAAGTGGGGATAGGTATGCATCACGGGTGTGTTAAATAAATGTAGTCCTATTCTTTCACTATCCTTTATTGGACAGAACCAGACATTTTCATAGTGAGCAAGCATCAAGACAAGTATGAGGAGGTGGAGACAGGATTGGACATTGCAGACTAGTGAGGTCACTGAGAAAAGAAAAGCCATTAAAAAGATTGCAACTGATGAGGCAATCATACCCAAAATAACCGGAGAGCGCATATCGTTTTGTCAGTCTGAGTTGGAAGGATGACTGATGTCTGATGTGGAGGAACCCATGCTTTGAATTCTGAACAGATTAAGCCATCTATGGAGATGTTTGGAAATAATCCCATTGCTCACTCTGATTGTGGTATCACTTTGGGAGACTCAGAAGAATTGGAGACATGTGGCTAGGCTATATGTTTTTAAAGGGCATAGAATTCAAAGGGGGAGAAACAGGTCAAGTCTTTGTTAGTTTCGTACATTGAAGAGATGTATAGGAGATGCAAATGTGGTGAAATCCTATTTGTACAAGTAAAAAAAAAGAGGAAATACAAGGACCTGATCTAAAATGAAAATTCCCAGAACAGGTAACTTTTTTTTGTAGCCGAACTGATCTCTCATGATGCAGATCTGTTAATTCCAGTAGTTGGTGAGGGCAGGGACAATGCTGGAAAAGCAAGAGCTGAAATGGATGGAAGTTGTGATACAGCCAGAACATGACCCAAGTTCCATTTGTGATTCTTAGGCTGCAGGTAACCCAACCCTGGACCAATCTTTCCCTTACTAGCGCATACCTCTCCATTGCAATAGTAAACTAGGGAAAGTTTCTTGTTTCACTCACTATACACAAAGCTAAACCACAGGGCATAAAGGGGCAGATCTATGGGAATAAAGGTGTAGACACGTGTTTGAGGTAAAAATCACAGGTATAATCATATGAACAAATTCAAGTGCTAAATAGCATAACAATCTCACAAAAAGCACAATGCAATGCAATTCATTCACAGTGTTCCAGATTCACATAATAACAATAGTAGTGCCCCTACAATGGTATAGGGCCAAGTACAATATTCTAATAGAGTCTGTGTTCCCCTATCAATAGTCAAGAGTATAATAACTCATAGGCTAACGACTGAGTCAGAAAGGGAGCCTTGGTGGGTTGAAGAGCTGGCAAGCTGCTGGATGGGCAGGCGCCAACAGCTGGAGGTAAGCTGACGACGCCAAGATGGCCAAGATGGCCGTTTCGCGTAAACTCCGCTTCCTCAGGGCGCTCAAAACTTCTGACCACTCCTCCCCAGTGTTGTAGTAACACAATAAGGACTCAAAGTCAACACAGGAGATTTCAGCCCAGGAGATGACTCACAGCATTGACATGTATTAGAACGCGGAAACGCGAAATCTCCTGTATCGACTTTGAAATTGGAATATTGTACTTGGCCCTATACCATTGTAGGAGCATTTCTTACGAATTTCTTATGAATCATTTCATTTTCATAACTTTTTTCTCATGCCTACTAAGCTCACAAAGGGACTGGTAATCCAAACTCATGAGTAGATACACTGGGTATATCATAAATGTCAATAATCTTCATTTCATATGATTTTACAAAATATATATCATAATACATTCAAATAATCATATTGATAACAAGCATTAATACAGGTAAGTTATTCCAGTCCAAGTGACAAGGCAATGTCTGCCCAATAAAAGGTAAGTCCGGTGGAGCTTAGAGCACCTCAAAGTCATACACATTCAGTTCTTTAGGGACACATCAACTCACTGGTCCCGGTACAAGTAAACTGAGGAGCCGGCGTCACGACCAGATAGTCAGGAAGCTGGAGACACGCCTACAGCTGTCTGGGTGTAGACGTCCTGTTGTTCGCCGTTTCACGTGGAAAACACATTTCTTCAGGGCGTTCCTGCTTAAATGTTGGGGAACCCTGATGAGTTTACTCCTAGATGGGGGAGAATGTTGGCAGTTCTGGGGTAATTTTACACAAAAATGTATCTTTTCTGCAAAGAAAACTGCACTTTTTGTGGAAAACAATTTTCCTTTTTGGAAAACAAGGTTCAGCAAACCAGCTGTAAACCATGATGGCAGCAAAACTCTGGTTGATTGATAGAACTGAACTATACCACTGCCAACCTACATGGCCTCAGAAATCAGAAGCAGGTCAAATCAATTACTATTATTCACAATCAGGGACTGCTGAGAATAACAGCAATTGTGTGTAATCTCTAGGCATGGGTAGGTTCAGTCGGAATCTTTGTAATTGAGAATAAATTCAGATCAAATTCCTTTTTGAAGCAATTTTGAAGTGATTTGGGAACTTGGAAGTATCCTTGCCATTTTTAAGCATTTTATGAATCAGTAAGTGAGTCGGAAATTACTCAGTGTGGATGGCTTCCCTTCGGTTCCCTTTCTCTCCTGCATCAGTCCTGGGTGAGAGCCGCTGTTTAACCCAGTTTGGATGGCTTTCCTTCCGTTCCCTTTCTCTTCCGCATCAGTCCTGGTTGAGAGAAGCAGTTTAACCCAGTGTGGATGGATTTCTTCCCTTTGCTCCCCCCCCTTTTTTCTGGAATAAAACAACTACTTTCAAAGTAAAGAGCTCCCAATGAAACAGGAAATAACACTTTGAAACCATTAATGAAAGATTTGGAAGTCTCTGATGAAGTTTTGAAAAGTTTTGAACTTTTTTTCTGTGAAAATTGGAATTGACTTTAGATCCAAACCACCAGTGCCGCCTACATCCGAAATGGGTTTTGAACCAATTTTTTTAATCAAACAGGTCCAGTAATCTCTCTTTAAAATAAAAAAGGATGAAGTTATAGATCGTTATTCTGGCAGATGCAAATTCTCCAGTGGCCTTCAGAATTTCATGCAAGCCACTTCAGAATTTTCTGAAAAGTCAGTATGTTAAGTGGCTACAAAATAAAACAAATGTTTGGAAGTCCTAAAAGAAGATTAACCTTTTGCAAGGCAGCCTGTTCTTAAAGGATGACAATATGCAAAGAACATAGAATCCCTCACCTCTGATTCCTACAGTACCATTGAAATTCATTTATGGATTACTATATTACAAAGGCTTATACAAGAGTTTTGGGGGCTGAGGGCAGGGGTCTAGTGCATGTATAAACTAATATTGCAGTGTCGTTGAAACACTTATGTCCACTTACTACATCTATATAATGGAAGCAATTATATCTTTTCTAGAGCAAGACAGAGAAATGAAATGTTCACCTTGGCAATATGTGTTTATTTTTTCCCTTCTTTTTAATTTAAAGAAGACTTTAGATTCATTGAAAGGGCAGCTTAAATGGCAAGCATAGTGGTGAGAACTACACTTCTATGAAATTTTGTTAAGTCTATTTTTAAATGGTTGTTGTTCTTGTCGTTGTTGTAGCTGTGTAACTTCAAGTCCTTTCTGATTCATGGCAACTCTAAGGGGAACCTATCATAGGGTAGCAAGATTTGCTTCTTTTGATTCTTAGAGAATATGATTTGTGTAAGGGCACCCAGTGAGTTTCCATAGCTGAGTGGAAATTCAAACTTTGGTCTTCAGAGCTATGGTTCAGCACTCAAATCACTATGCTATGGTGGCTTTCTATTTGTCAGTACATGTACACACACATACACACACACACACATATGTATGTTCTATATTTTACATGTGGCCATATTTATGTGAGTAACTGAAGATTGCTTCCTGTTGTTGCTTGTACCTTCAAGAAATTTCCAACTTACGGTGATCCTATCACAACCCTATCACAAGGTATTCTGCAGTTTACTGTGGGTGACTTACCCAGGTTCACTCCATGGGTTTTCATAGTGGGGAATCAAATCCTGGGACCTCTTCACATGGTGCAAGGGAACCGTGCTGTTGTGCCGAAAGTCGCTGGTGAAAGGAAAGGTGTGCGAGGTGCCTTGTGGTGCTCTGTGTGCCCTTCCTTCTTCCCTCATCATATGGTGAGCATGGGATAGGGCATGTCTGCATCTTGTCCCCATCATATGGGAGAAAGGGTGGTGACGTGCTGCAACGTGTGTTGCCCCACTGCCTTTCCCCCCAACATATGGGAAAAGGGGAGGAAAGTGCAGGTAGCTCCAAAGCTACCTAAAAAACACCGCCTTCTGATGCTTCTCCTTCACTTCAGAAGGAAAGTGGCCGGGGCCTGCTGAGTGTCATCTGATGACACTTTGTAGTTAGTACAAGTACAAAACTTTATTACTGTCACTGACCAGCACAAAGCAGGGCACAAGCGCCCTGGGAGGGGAAGGGCAACTCCCCAGTGAAGCAGTTATTTAAAAGTAGTTTAGAAGACAGTTTAAAATCACATTTTAAAACACAGATATTGTAACAGGTATGGAACCGAAGGTGGGGAGAGATTGATAGGATGGGTCAAAAACACTGGGGGGGGGCAGTAAAGTGGAAGGGAGGGGCACATTGTGAGTCTAGTAGCATTTAAGCTGTAACATGTTGCTCTAACTGCATTCCCAACAGGGTGTTGTCTTGTGGGGGTCAATCATCATCTAATTTTAAAAGAAGCAGCACAGAACTTAGCAACACTGTATGTTATTGTAGTGTTAGAGTCCGAAAGCAGCAGGGTGGAATAATATTTTTCACTGCTCCCTAGGTATTTTAGAAGCCATGGTGTAATGAGATTAGATCTAAGATCTCTGTAGAACATGCATTGAAGAAGCATGTGCTCAGTTGTTTCTACATGACCAAACTCACAGGGGCATAGTCGCTCCTTGAAGGGGGTCTTTCGATACTTCCAATACAGCTGAAGGGGGCCTGGCATCTTGTCAGCATAAAAGCCCTTCAGTGTTTGGGCACCTCCAGTTCTGTTAGGTATGCCACGGGGGCAGTGAGGTATCTAGTGGCTTCCCTAACAATAAAGGCTGGGGAACAGGCTAGGTCAGATTGGCGCTGTATGTCCAGGATCCATTGCTTAATGAGATCCTTGGCTTGGTCCCATCTCATGTTTAACAATTAGCCTTGGGAGAAACTTGGAGTTGCAATCTTTGCTGCCACTGTTTTAATCCATGTTGACTGGAAGTTGTATCTCATGGTTAGGGGGGTAAGACCACATGGGGAGAAGGATAGGTGTAGCCAGGAATTTATTTATTTATTTATTTATTCATCACACTTGTATACCGCTTCATCCCGTAGGCTCTAAGCGGTTTACAGAGTTTGGGTGCCCAGTGGCAACACCAACAACACAAAGTACAATAGACATGGGTAGAGAACACGAGGGTGGGGGAGAGGGAGGGAGGGAAGAAGTCAGCAGCGATACCTACTGAGAATTGAGACTAGCTGTCCATATTCTTGCTTCCACTTTTATGAAGCCTGTCTCCAATCACAGGGTGGCGTTAGAGACACATCTGGGTGCCTGTAGAGCTGCTCTTAGAAATTTTGTTTGGACACTCTAGTGGGGCATAATTTGAGAAGGTTCCAAGCTGGGCTCCATACAGCATTTGTACAATTGGTTTTGCTTCAAAATGTTTAAGTACCACTGGTATAAAGTGACCTCCTCCCATCCTGAGATATCTTAAGATAGTGGATGAGCTCTTTTGTGCAGTCTCTGCTGCATACTCTGCTCCGGCTTTCCTACTGTTAGTGCTATGGAGGGTTATTCCCAGGTATTTAAAACTTGAGACCTGCTCTATTTTGGTTCCATTTATTCTCCAGTTGTGCTTCTTGGGTCATTTAGCAAACATCAGTTTTCTGCAAGTTGAGATGCATCTGTTCTGCCTGGCAGTAATTTGTTAATGCTCTCACGGCTCTTTTAAGTCCAACTTGGGTTCTAGAAAGAAGAACTATGTCATCAGCATAAAGCAGGGTGGATAGATGCCTTCCTGCTAGTTTTGGAGGGTGGAAGTCCAAGTTGTATAGGTGTTCCACCACAGAGTTGATATAGAAATTGAATAGTAGTGGGGCCAAAATGCACCCTTGCTTGATGCCTTTCTCAGTTTTGACTGCTTTGGTAAGATGGCCCTGGGGACTGCTTCTTAATTTCATAGTAGATCCTTCATGGAGTGTTAATAATAGTTGTAGAAGTCATCTGTCTATTGAGGTGACCCAAGCTTTTCCCATAGCTTGGTATGGGAGATGGAATCAAAAGCTTCCCTGAAGTCTATAAATACAGCATAGAGGGAGGATGGCCTGTGGGAGGAGTATTTTTCTATGAGATGTTGCAATACTATATATGGATCGATGGTGGATCGTCCTTCCCTGAAGCTGGCTTGCTCCTCAGCAAGTATGTTCTCTGGCTCCATCCAGTCCAGCAGTTTCCATTGAAGGTGCCTTGCGTATATTTTGCTGGTGGTATTGAGGAGGCCAATGGGTCTATAGTTTGCAGGGTCATCCTCCTTCCCTTTCTTTTTATATATGGGGACAACAATTGCTAGGGCTGTCCATATTTATCTATGTAGGTAAACAATGATGCTAGGATGGGGGACCAGAAGTCCAGATTGTTCTTAATGACACTTTGTAGTTTTGTCCAGGCCCAGTCAAAACCTGCAAATCAGGGCTATTTAGCCCTGTGTGAAGAGGTCCCTTGTCTTCAGAGTCGTAGTCAAACCACTACGTAATGCTAGCTGTCTGCTGTAGCCTAAATCTATGCTCTGTAACAACAAAACTACATGAAATGGCTTTCATCTATTTGAATCAATGCGGTCATTTGAATCTGACAACTCATAACTGTATGTGAAGGTAGAAACTTGGAATAATAAAAACGTTACCCTAATATCAGAGCTTAGAAAATTTACATTTTTGGACTATACTGGTCAGAATCTTTTCGGCAGCCTATCCAATGACCATGTTGGCTTTCAAATTCCAGAGGGTTACAGTTCAAAAAAGTAAAATTTACAAACTCTGTCAAATAGCACTTGATAGATGCATGATTCATTCTGTGCAAAGGATGTGGCCGCTACAGATCAGTGTGTCCTTGTTCATCCGCTTCATTTTTGCAGGGTTGACTGACAAAATCTGTCATTTCTGGAGATGCCTTCCATTCTTTTGGAAATTGAAATTTGTGCTGTGTCATGGCCTTGATGGCAAAGGAGGGCAGTTACCTTAGAGGAAAATGCTTTTGCCATAACTTTCTTATATTGGTATTTCAGGTCATTGGAAGGAAAGAGTAGTGAAAGTACTCCATGAGGTGCACCCAAGGGTTTTTTTTTCACCTTAGCGTCCCCTCTCTTCACCATTAAAATCTCCCTCCTGCACATTTCTTGTTTTCAGGTAGTTTTCAGGTTGTTTCCCCCCACTGATTGAAATATAATTACTGGGGGACACACTTCAACTTCACATTCCTTTTCTGCTACACAATTATAACACTATGGTTCCACTTTTTCTACGATGTTTTCATCCTATGGAATCATAGGATTGGTATTTTTGGAGGCGCATTTAGAATTCTCATCTAGAGCGTCACCTTTTCCAAATACAAACCTCAAAACTCTTAGCAATTATGATATAACAATTAAAGTGGAATAATAGTGTTCTAATTGTGTTGTGCATAAAGGTCCTGTCATATTTGCCAAAATGGATCCTCAGATCAGCTGTAGTTTTCTCAGTATTTAGGCAAGGTGAATATTCTGGTCTATGCAGGAAAAGAAACTGGAAAGGAGGAGAGATGTGTACCTTTTTAAAAAACATGATCAAGTTCATTCAAGAGTAATGTCACAGGCATCTTTCTTGGAGTTGTTCCCAACCTGAAAGAAGTGTAGATTTCAGAGGAGCATGACATGAAGGCAGCAGGACATTATTACATGCAGCTCCTAAAATGGATTCTGCCTTTGTAAACCTGTCCTGCTTGAAACTAGAGTATGTCTGCCAAGCCCCTCTTCTTATAGCACCAAACCCTATTGAAAAGTACTTGGAGAAAGCTCAAAGCATGTTTAGTTTAACACAGCTGCAGTGGAGTAACTGCTCCAGTCAATGTGTTCCCCATCTTTGTACATGTCTCCCACTTTTTGTTGGCTTTTTTCCCAGTGAGAATTGTAGAACTCCTTTAGTTCAGAAGTTCAGAGTGGATCCTTTTTGTACTTCTGGGGTTGAAAGTACTGAAGCAACGTCCATACAAATACTTAAAATACTGATTAGAAAAGAAACGAGCATTTTGCAATCTGGGGGCTTTTCCTATTGTGTTTATTGTGCAAGGAAGAGGTGTAGTTTCTTACTTTGAAACTTTTTTAATCATGAAAAATCATGCCTGAATAGGAGATTTTGGAAAATGGTTTTGTTTTGCAAAAAAAGGAAGTGTTTCATTAAGAGGGGACATTCATGTCAGTGGCTTGTTGCATCCATGGAGCTATGCACTTCCTTGATTTTTTTTTAAAATGAAGCAACTGGAATGAAAGGTGAATTTTTTTTGGCTTTGCAGCCAGACTTCTTCTCTACCAGTAGTGGCAATGGCAGCAGACTGGGGACAGGCAACAGCAACAGAGAGAAGGAACGGTCACAACATCCCACAATACAAGACACTAGCCATAAAGTTGCTACCGAAATGGCTTCATGTTAACATACAGCTGAAATCCCATTTGAAGACTGGTTGCCTGAGCGTTGAGCAGCCCTGAAATTAACTTTGACTATTTTAATCAGTGACTGCTTCAATGTGAATTGAAGATTGGTTTGCAGCGGACATTATGCTATAGTAATTTTTTTCATTCATAGCTAGGGAGCCTCAAACAAGCCCCATGCCCCATTGGAGAAATGTTGCCAGGACTCCAATAGTGTCTAGATATTATATTTCATTGATTCATATGACTGATAAAACATTCTTCTGGGGTCAGGCCCGGATTAAGACCTTTTGGCGGCCTAGGCCACACTTTGGAATTACGCTCCATTTCACGCGCCGCCCTCAGAGGGAGTGACGTCACTCAGGCCCCACCCTTGGAGGGAGTGACATCGCTCAGGCCCTGCCCCGGGAGGGAATGACATTGCTCGGGCTGTACTCCTCCTCCCTCCCTCCTTCTGATGACACGGCGAGTTGTCAAGACTACTAGCCGGGGGGCGAGCCTTCCCTTCCCCCCCCCTCGCCATGCACGCGCCCAGCTTACTTGAGTCAACGAAGCCGGGCGCATGCGTGGCGAGGAGGAGGGGGAAGGAAGGGAAGGCTCACAGCCAGGCACGAGCCTTCCATTCCTTCACCCTCCTCCCCTGCTATGCGTCCGGCTTCCTTGACTCAAGGAAGCCGGGCGCGTGCATGGCAAGAAGGAGGGGGAAGGAAGGGAAGGCTCACCCCCGGCTTCGAGCCTTCTTTTCTTTCCCCCTCCTCCTCGCCCCATGCCCAGCTTTGTTCACTCAAGGAAGCCGGGTGCGTGCATGGCGAGGAGGAGGGGGAAGAAAGGGAAGGCTCACCCCTGGGGCGGGGCTTCCCTTTCTTCTCCTCCACGATATGCCTGGCTTCCTTGAGTCAAGGAAGCCGGGCATGTCGTGGAGGAGGAGGAAGGGAAGCCCTGCTCTGGCAACCTGGGAAAGGAGCCAAGGGAGGATTGCAGCAAAGGGGGGGGGCGGGTGGGGGGTGGATGGCGTGCAGGCGCAGAAGTGCCCGAAGATAGACTTTAAAAAAAAATTACATTGGGGGGGTCCGGATCTGGCACCCCCCCTCGGCTAGGCCCCTAGGTCGTGGCCTAGTGTGGCCTTATGGGTGATCCGGGCCTGTCTGGGGTGGGCAGAGTGCACTTTTAGGACCACATGCAGCCACTTAAGATTACTTTGTCATCCCTCCAGACACCCTGAGATTCCTTTTGTTTAATAACAAACAAACAGCAATCAATTGCTTATCCTGGAAGCTGCCAAAGTGTGGCAATTTACAAGGTATGGTACCTTCAATCATGGTCCTTCAACCTCAAACCCTATGTCCTTGTGAAAGATTGTGATTTTTTTTTGCCCCATAGGTATCAGTCTCTCAGAATTTGTCACTTCAGTTTACAAAGATCAGTCGTATCCAGTAATCAGATCAACATCCACATTCTCCTTAAGGATACATTAAACATTGGGTTATCAGAAAATTATTACAGAATAATAAGTTACCATTTGTAAGTTTTGGGCCAGTTATTTACACAATCAAATCAGTAGCATAATCACATTCCTATTGAGGAAGAGCATAGGCTTTCCAGTCTAGCCACATAGTTTCCTTTTCATATCATGCAAGGTGTTGGATATCTTATTCAATATGAATGTAGAATCATCTGCTGAGGCACTATACATCTCTAAAGTAGTATGTGTTCTATATTGTTTACATGCATCTCTCCATTCATCTCTATATTGGAACCAGAAGACATTTTTATTTTACTTTCTACCACAGGCATTTCAATACAATACAGTATCTAATAGCTATCACCAGCATTACTGAATATGATACTTATCTTAGCAAGAGCATGGCGTTGTCCTTATCTGATCTAGAGTTCGCTTCTATACCAAGTCTATCAACATCCTTATCTATACCTCTATCTTATACTTAAAAGTTGCTGTTGCTGCAAGTCTTGAAGTTGTTTTCAACTTATCATGACCCCAAGATGGAGTTGTCTTGGCAAGCTTTGTTCAAAGGTGGGTTGCCTTTGCTTTCCCCCAAGGTTGAGGGAATGTGATTTGCCCAAGGTTATTCAGTGTTTTTCTATGGCCAAGTGGGGATTCAGACCCTGTTCTGCAAAGTTGTGCTGGCTGTCTCATGCTTAGACAAGTCCGATTTAAATAAATTGGACCCCAATTAATCAAAATTCAAACTAGTAATAATAAGTTAATAACTAACAATTTGCTGCCTTTCTGTGATACCAAAAAATAAGATTGCCTCACATTAAAAACATGACACATTTACCAACTAACTACATCAGAACACCAAACACTATGACGATTCTGAGTTCAAATACACCTACTATACTGTAGAACCTGTGATAATTGCTACTAGAAGTATACCATAACTTTCATTTTGTTTAAATAACACATATTTTCATTGATCATTTAGCAATCTTTAATAACACCAGAACTGATCTAGTTAAAATTGATTTTTCAATATCTAATTCATTGTAAAATTAAGTACACCCAAGTTATTGCATTATGAAACACACTGGTCTATGAAGCTCCTGTATTTATACCAATAAAAACTATTACACCATGGCCAATTGCTTCCACTTCGTTCATCCTCATTTTCCATTTCCAACAACCATTTCAACTGGAAACCAGTAGGTCACTTGGTCACCCAGGCAGGGCTCCTGTGGGGGATTCTATTCCCCTACTTTAACATGGCATGTTATTTTTCCTTCTCCTTCTGTGTTGCTTGATCACTCATGATCTTGTAAGAAAACCAAGACATTATAAAAATCCACCTAGACAGAAATTTTAGTTCTGAAAAAAGAGGACACCTCTAGAAAAAGGAAGAAGTACAATAGCCCTACCCAAAATCTATTGCCTGAGTTGGCCGGCTCACTCTACCCAATGGCAGAGCTCCAGGATCACAATTCTAACTTTTCTTTACACTTTCTTTGTCAAGAAAGATAAACCGAGGTAAAGGGGACAAGGACAGTGTAGACATCCTTGTATTTCCAGCATCATATCATTTCCCAAGCTGCTGAACAAGGCTGTATGCTGATGCAAATCTAGCTGTCCAATTGACTTTAAAGCTACTGGGGGAAAAGAGGGGGGAACTGGTCTTAAAAAACTATGATGGGGTGATTGGGGGAGGGGGAGTCTGCTATGTTTGAGACCATCAAGACTCAAAGACATAATTTGAAATGATAAACATATCCATTTTAAGGCACATGTTACTTTGCATAGTTAATATCACCATAATTAGTCATAGTTCTTGTAATTTATTGGAAAGAGTGCTCAGCCCCTCTAGTGTACTACAGTGATGAATGTTGGTAGTGCAACTTCGGAATCTGGAATCAAGAAAATTAGTAACAGTTGGAGAATTAGCATGTAAATCAATAATATCCTTTCCCTAGCATCTTTAAAAGCCTGGGTATACATCATATGCCGCAAAACGAAGAGAAGCATGGAAGTTAGAATCATAGCCAACACTAAATGCTTCTTGTTCAGCAAACATTTTTTTAAAGAAAAAGAAACCTTCTGAAACATTAGGGTAAATCTCTAGTAAATATTTAAATTACGTATAACTAGTCACAAATAAATTAAGCTGGCATTATGCCTTGTCTCTAATGAGAAGGGCACCATGCTCATTGGAAACGTGATTAGTATTATTCATTAAGAAATACAAAAAACATCCTCATTTGTATCTTATTATCACTATTCTGCATAAACTAACACAATTTGTCATGAACTCCCTCATTTGCTGTATCCTCAAAAAAGCAGATTATGCTTATTTTTCATTTGGACAGTGGAAAATCAAGCCAGGTGTTTGGCAGCACCAGAGTGTTCAGGTGTAACTGTGCCAGTGATGGTACATTACTAGCAGCGTGGATGAAGAATGAGGCATGGAGAATCATGGGACGGAGGTGCCTGGAGGCCCTTCCCTTCAGAGTGGTCCTGCTGATGAGACAGGTGGTGTTGTTCAGAGGAAAAAAAGGAAGAAAAAAAAGAAGAGAGAAACTTTTTTGTAAAGTCAGCCTTTCACCTTCAGGAAAAGTGCTAATGACTGAAGCTCCTTTGTAATCAGAACTAGTTGTATATCAGTCATCCTGCTATCAATTGTTCTCAGGCAGACTAGTATAAGTTGAGTATCCCTTATTCAAAATGCTTGGGACCAGAAATGTTTGGGATTTCAAGGGTGGTTTTTTTAAAATTGTTATTTTGGAATACCTATATTGGGATCTGTGTACATAGTAAGATATGATGAAGATGGTACCCAAAAAGCAGGGAGCAGGCTGCTACTGGCACATTGTCGGAGTTCCCCATCACCGTTGGTGTGCATTGGGGCTCAGCCCTCTCTGCCATCTTTTCAATGCTGTAATGGGGAAAGACAGGAGAGGGAAAAACGGTGGTGGTGTGGCCTTGTACATAAATGAAGAGCTAGAATCTCATGAATTAGAATTTCAAGAAAATTCAAACTCACCTACAGAAACATTGTGGGTAAAAGTCCCAGGACAAAAAACTAATCTAGCATTAGGGATCTGCTATCGCCCTCCCAACCAAACTCCAGAGGCAGACTGCTATCTGGAAAATGAAATTAAACAGGCCTCAAAAGCAATAAATTAGTCATAATGGGGGACTTCAACTATCCCCGAATAGATTGGCTAAATTCTTGTTCTACGCATGAAAGAGAGACAAGGTTCCTCACCATGCTAGCTGATTATTCCCTTGAGCAGATGGTCATGGAACCAACAAGGGGAAAGGGGATCCTAGACTTGGTGCTAACTAATGAACAAGATCTCGTTCAAGATGTCCTTGTAACTGAGCCCATAGGTACCAGTGACCACAACACAATAACCTTCAACTTAAGTTTGGATAGCAAACTGTCAGTGAAAACTAACACAGAGACCTTAAATTTTCACAAAGGGAATTTCACCAAAATGAGAAAAATAGTAAAGAACAAACTAAAAGGAACAGTAAAAAAAAATCAAATCCCTCCAAAATGCTTGGAAACTGTTTAAAAATACTTTAAAACAAGCCGAACAAAAATGCATTCCTAAAATAAGAAAGAGGCCGGGAAAGTCCAAGAGGACATCGGTATGGCTTACAAATGAAGTAAAAGATGTGATTGGAAAGAAGAAAAACTCATTTAAGAAATGGAAGGCTCTTCCTACTGAGGAGAACAGAAAGGAACACAAGCTCTGGCAAACTAAATGCAAAGCAACCATCAGGAAAGCCAAGAGAGATTTTGAGGCACATATAGCTAAGAACATTTAATAAAATAGCAAAAACTTCTTTAAGTACATCAGAAGCAGAAACCCAGCTAGAAAAGCAGTTGGGCCACTTGACAAAAATGGTAAGAAAGGGACAATAAGTGAAGACAAGGAGATTGCTGAGCGGCTAAACGACTTCTTTGCCTCCGTTTTCACACAGGAGGACAGACAACATATGCCTGCAGCTCAGTCAGTTTTTTCAGGGAGGGAATTAAATGAATTAAACCAGATAGAGATAAACAAGGAAGATGTTCTCACATGCCTTACTAAACTAAATGTCAACAAATCACCAGGCCAGATGGCATCCACCCCAGAGTTCTTAAGGAACTCAAGTGTGAAATTGCTGAAATTCTAGCCAAAATATATAACCTTTCTCTAAGATCAGGCACTGTACCCGAGGACTGGAGGGAGGCAAATGTAACTCCGATCTTCAAGAAAGGATCCAGGGGTGATCCAGGAAATTATAGGCCAGTTAGTCTAACCTCAGTTCCAGGCAAAGTGATGGAAACCATTATTAAAGAAAAATTACCAAGCACATAGAAGAACAGGCATTGCTGAAGGAAAATCAACATGGTTTCTGCAAAGGCAAATCATGTCTTACTAACTTGATAGAATTCTTTGAGGGTGTAAATAAACACATAGATAAAGGGGACCCAGTCGATATTGTTTACCTTGACTTTCAAAAGGCTTTTTGACAAAGTCCCTCACCAAAGGCTCCTAAATAAGCTCTTCAGCCATGGAATCAGAGGACAGGTCTTGTCCTGGATTGGAACCTGGCTAAACTGTAGGAAACAAAGGGTGGTAATAAACGGACACTTCTCTGGGTGGAAAGAGGTGAGAAGTGGCGCACCCCAAGGTTCAGTTTTAGGACCGTTACTTATTCATAAATGATCTGGATGTAGAAGTAAATTGTGAGGTAGCAAAGTTTGCAGATGACACTAAATTGTTCAGGGTAGTTAAAAATGAAACTGATTGTAAAGAGCTCCAGAAAGATCTCTCGAAATTGAGTGAATGGGCAACAAAGTGGCAAATGCATTTTAACCTAAACAAGTGTAAAGTCATGCACATCGGGGCAAAGAACCCCAAATACACTTATCAACTGATGGGATCAAAGCTTTCTGAGACAAACCAGGAAAGGGATCTTGGGGTTTTGGTGGACAGCTCAATGAAGATGTCAACCCAGTGTGCTGCAGCAGTGAAAAAAGCAAAATCTATGCTTGGCATGATCAGGAAGGGAATCGAAAATAGGTCGGCAAATGTTGTATTGCCTCTCTACAAATCTATGGTGAGGCCACATCTGGAGTACTGTGTACAATTCTGGTCACCGCACCTCAAGAAGGATATAACGGAACTGGAAAAGGTACAAAGAAGGGCAACAAAAATGATCCAAGGGGTGGAGCAGCTCCCTTATGAAATCAGGTTGCAACGCCTTGGTCTTTTCAGCCTTGAAAGACGGCGTTTAAGAGGTGACTTGATCGAAGTGTATAAAATCATGCATGGGATAGAAAAGGTGAATAAAGAAAAAATATTTTCTCTGTCACCCAACACTAGGACTAGGGGGCACTCCCTAAAGCTCCAAGGTAGGAAAGTTAGGACTAATAAAGGGAAATATTTCTTCACCCACAGGGTCATTGGGTTATGGAACTCACTTCCAGAGGAGGTTGTGACAGCTGTCAGCCTGGACAGCTTCAAGGCAGGATTAGACAGATTCATGGATACCAAGGGAATCAGTAGTTACTGAAATGGACATCTGTGTTGATGGAGGCAGGCAGGATTTTCCCCGGGTACTGGTTGTGGGGGGTCGGGAGCAGGTGAGGGTTTTGCCCTCCTTTTTGCTAGAGATCCCTGTGTACAACTAGTGGGCCACTGTGTGACACAGAATGCTGGACTAGATGGGCTGAGGCCCGATTCAGCATGGCTCTTCTTATGTTCTTATGTTCTTATGGGTGTAGTTACTAGAGATCTGCAGAAACCGGCACCTTGAACTTTGCTATATGCTGACGATGTAATGCTTGCTTCTGAGGACAAAGAAGAACTTGAACGTCATGTGCTAGAATGGTGTGATCAGTTGGTACAATTGGGTCTTTGCCTCAATATCAAAAAGATGGAATACCCGACAACCAATGAGAAGGAAACTGATACCATCCAAGTGGGTGGGGTGGATCTCCCAAAAGTCAACATCTTCAATTTTCTCAGATTGATGATAACTTCAGATGGCAACCTTTTTGACGAAGTCACCACACGGATTAACTTGGACGAAATGGCACTCGGTAGCAGGTGTACTCTGTGACAAGAAGATGCCTGATTACCTGAAATCAAAAATCTATTGAATTGTCATAAGACCTGCCGCAATATATGGAACCGAATGGTGGCTGGCAACTAAGGAAGCAGAATGCTGCCTTGGTGTTATGGAGATAAGGATGCGACTACTTACAGCTGGAATCACACACCTTGACCACATCTGCAACGATGACATCTGGCAATGCTTTGGCATTGCTCCAATTGCTGACAAACTATCTATGAGAATCACACCTCAGATGGTATGGTCATACTCTGCAAGATTAAGATGAGTCCATTCACAAGATTGCTCCTAATTGAGAGGTGCCTGGCCTGGGTGCCTGGCAAGAGACTAAAGGGATGACCAAAGCAATGTTGGCTGAACATGTTGTACAACAATCTGAAGACTGCTGGCAGACATCCTGATCGGGTGGACAATTGGGTGAGATGGCACCAACAAACCAGTAAAGCAGACCCTGCTATCAAGTAGGAAAAATGTCGAGGAAAAAGAAGAAGTTGGATATAGTCCCCAAGACTAAACACAGAATTTGTTTGTTTTATATAAAATCATAGAATTGGAAGTAATGACAAAGTCCAACCCCGTGCCATGTAGGAATGCATAATCAATGCACCCCCGGCAGAATAGAATAATAGAAATATTCAATGGATACATATAGCCCAGAGATAATATTGTACAATATTTTAAATAATTTTGTGATTGGAACTAAGCTTGTGAACACTGAACCATCAAAGAACAAATGTGTCATTATGTGTCGCACACCGGCCGAGAACCAGGGCCCTTTAAATATTCACACAACCACGGCTGGAAGTAACAGTCTATTTATTGAATTAAACAATGCCCAAAAAATAACAGTAAACATGAAAATAGCCAAGGCAAAAAGCATTCGAAAAAATCCCAGGAAATGTTCCCAAAGCCTCAGGCTAATTAAGTTGTAAGGTCTCTGAATATAAATCCACTAAGAAACAACAGAACTTAAAACTAGGTTAGTCCCAAAAAGGCAAGCTCAAAGTTCTGTCATGAATGACCAAAAACTCATGAAATCAGAAGTTCATGGAACTGCTTGCAGTAGAATCGAAAGTTGACCAGGAACTGAATTTCAACCTTTCCAGGGCTAATAACAAGATCTCAGCATTCTAACGTTTCCCTCCCTTTTCCCTGGGAAAGTCACAGCTGCGGCTAGAATCAGCAAGCCAGATGTCTCAATTCCCGCCCACTGGACTCTCAGAAAAACTAAATTCCCTTAACTGCTTTTCCAGAGTTTCATCACCTTGGCCCCACACTGAAAATCACACAGATCCCTGCACACCACCACAACCCACAACCCCTGAAGCCACAGGCCTAACATTATGTCAGCCATCAGTCTGGAGAATTTTGGATGTTCAGATTTCTGAATTCCCAGTTAGAGATGTTCAACCTTTAATTGTATTTGAGTTTATTATAAAGCAATCAGAACTCTGAAAAACTGTATACTCCCATACTGATCAGCCCCTCTCCCACTACTGCCCGGTCTACTCTCTATGAAATTCTGGAATTTGCAGTTTAGGGTGGGATATTTAGAATTCTCAGCTAGAAAGTTTTAGGCATTCTCCTTGCATGCTTGGCATAGTTCCATTTTAAGTGCCATGTTCCCACCTTGTGGAATCCTGCTAACCTCAATTTACAGAGGCATATTTATAATTCTCAAGGTAGATGCACTGGAGGAAGCCAGAACAGATATCACTGGGATAGATAGTCCTCTTATCATACTTAGTGTAAGGCTGCTTCAAATGCCTGAACGTTTCATTCCAGCCTGCTCTTAAGATCTTCTAGTGATATGCATTCTCTGATACGCTTGCTGTTACTTTGATAGTGAATTCTTGGTGAGGTCTTTTTCCATGTGTGACAGTTAGATGTAGGGCTTTGATTTGATAGTTCAATTATGCTTAATGAAGTTACTTAATGATATTACATTCATGGTCATTATAACAGTAAAGTTGTCACTTTGAGACAAAAACACAACATAAGGACCACTGAATTAGGAATGAAATGCATGCATGCATGGGGACAGGAAGCAAGCAGATGTTGTCGAAACTATATTATTAAGAAATACTTTAAAAGTTTCATGCTCCTGAATCTCTTAGATAATATTGCTGAAGGCTGGAAATGGTTTAAGTAGGAAATACAGCTGTTTCTGATCACCATTCAGACAGTTGATACTTCAGATTAGCAGAAGATAACATTTCCCTCAACAATATTGCTATAACCAAGACATTAAGTGGTTGCAATTCCTCTGAGCTGTCTCCTGATGAGGGAGTCAGTTATGATTCAGTCTCACAAAATCTGAGTAAAGTTGCCTGCTATAGAATACAGAAACAATAGAAGTTGAAAAAAGTGCCTTTTTTGTTCTCGATAACAGTAAAAGAAGCCAATTGTGGCTGTAATTCTGCCATATTTGATTTCTAAATGACAGATAAGCCGTTTTGGAAAGCTAAAGTAGAGTTGGCCATACATGGCAGCTGGTAACTTCCATATTTAAAGGGGTGGTGAAAGCTTAAAGAAACTATCCAAGGTGATGAAACTAAAATCTTTTGAAGCTCTCTTTTAAGTTCAGAGTAAAATCTGGAGTGATTCACTACTTTGTTAATATGAGAGTTACCATTCACTACTGTTGACCTTTAGGCAGAATGACATAGCTACCTCAGACAACTTTTGATGGTGAGTTATTGAGTTGTGTGTGTGTGTTTTGCTTTTTAAAAATCCAGATATAGGTGAAAAGGCATTTTTGAAGCTATTTTAGGTGCCAACATCTTAGAATCAGAAGAGTTGGAAGAGATCTCAAGGGCCATCCAGTCCAACCCCCCCTGCCATGCAGGAAAAACCACAATCAAAGTACCCCTGACAGATAGTCATCCTGCCTCTGCTTAAAAGCCTCCAAAGAAGGACCTTCCACCACACTCCAAGGCAAAGAGTTCAACAGTTGAACAGCTCTTACCATCAGGAAAATCTTCCTAATGTTCAGATGGAATCTCCTTTCCTGCAATTTTATTTATTTATTTATTTTTCAGGTTTCTATGCCGCCGACTCCTGGAGGCTCGCGGCAGCTTACAGAAGCCGAAGGCACAATAAAATACAGAAACAATAAAACAGTAAAAGCATTAAAAACAGAGCAACACAATATACAATACAGGAACGGTGGCACGATTGGAATGTGCTGGCCTACCCGCTGAAGGCCTGCTTGAACAGATGGGTTTTACAAGCCCGTCTAAACGGGAACAGGTCCTTCATTACCCGGGTTTCGGCCGGGAGGGCGTTCCATAGCGTGGGGGCTATAACAGAGAACGCCCTCCGACGGGTGGATGTCAGACGTGCCAGCTTCGCCGAAGGTACCTCCAGAAGATTAGCATCCTCGGACCGTAGTGATCTCGAAGCGCAATATGGAGTGAGACGGTCCCTCAGATACGCTGGCCCCAGGCCGTGCAAGGCCTTAAAGGTGAGAACCAACACTTTGAAGGTGATCCGGTGCTCAATTGGCAGCCAGTGCAGATCCTGCAAGACAGGTGTTATGTGGCAACCTGCTGGGGTGCCAGACAGGAGCCGAGCGGCAGTGTTCTGCACCAGCTTGAGCTTCCGGGTTGCCGACAGAGGAAGGCCAACGTAGAGCGCGTTGCAGTAATCTAGTCTTGAGATGACCGTGGCTTGAACCCATTTCTCCAAGTCCTAGTCTTCGGGGCAGCAGGAAAAAAAGCCTGCTCCCTCTTCCTTGTGACATCCTTTCAGATATTTAAACATGGCTATCACATCTCTTCTCAACCCTTTATTCTGTAAGATAAACATATCCAGCAGCACTTTAAGTTGCTCCTCATAGGGCATGGTCTCCAGTCCTTTGATCACTCTTCTCTGGACACGTTCCAGCTTGTCAATATCCTTCTTGACTTGTGGTGCCTAGAACTGGACACAGTGCCATTCCAGGTGAGATCTGATGACAGCAGAATAGAGGGGCGGTAAGTGATAATCATCCTGGCTGGAGAGTGAGGTAACAATTTGCCTCATCTGAGTTTGGATGTTAAGACATCTCTGTAGGAGACTGGACATCGAAGACAAAAGAATTCATAAATGGAAATCCTGTTAGCACATTATGCTTGTACACTCACAATCTGTATATGGGTACAGTTCAGTTCTCCTTATTCCCCTAGGACAGGGGTCTCCAAACTAAGGCCCATGGGCTGGATGCAGCTCTCCAAGATCATTTAACTAGCCTCCACCCCAAACTTTAGACTTAGGGTCACCCTAAGTCTGAAACAACTTGAAGGCAAACAACGATAACAACACCACCAACAACAACTCTAACTTGATTATCTCATCAGTCAAAAGCAGTCCCACACTTCCCATTGAAAGTTTATGTTGGTTAAAATTGTTCTTAATTTTAAGTATTGTATTGTTCTTTTATTTTTTGCACTAAAAATAAGGTATGTGCAGTGTATAAGGATTCCCTGAAACAACATCTCAGGCTTGGCCAGATTGATCACCAACAATGGTCCACCCTGGCCTCACATTGGGAGGCATGGAGATGCACTATCCACAATGATGCAGCCTCTTTTGAGAAGACACGCTGAATGGGTCACGAAGCGAAATGACAACGCAGAAAGAACGGCAACTTGGAAACAACATCACCCAAGGAGACTTTCTGCTGTGCTTTCTGCAACTGAATTTGCCTATCTCAGATTGGCCTTTTTAGTCATCAACGCGCTTGTAAAAAGCGTTGGATGAGTCCTTCCTAAGAATCTTCGTTCACGAAGTAATGCCGAGACAGCAGTTTGCATCAGAATTCGTTCATGTTTTTTTTCAAACTATAGGCCAGCCCCCCAATAGTGAACTGGCCCTTGGCTTTACAAGTTTGAGGACCACTGATCTAGGAAACAGAAACATTCCCCTAGGCAGGGATTGATGTATGTGTGAATGAATGGCTTCTGCTTCTCCTCCAGGACTCATTCACATTACTCAGTTATAGCGCTACAATTCTCCTTCACTGCCATGATTCCATGCCTTGGAATCCTGGGATTTGTAGTTTAGTGAGGGACATTTAGAATTCTCAGCAAGAGAAATCTTCTGGTACTTCAGCCAGCATTCCATGTGATGTTGCTGTGGCAGCTAAACTGGAATCATAGTGCTATAAGTGTGTAGAAAGAATGGGCCTCTCTCCCTCCCAGAGTGGCTTCTGATTCCCCTAGTGTTGGGGGCATGGATACGAATGCGATGGGCTGGGCAGCTTCTGAGCCTGCATCCTTGATGCTAGAGTCAAGTGCCCACCCCCAGGCTCCATCTTCCTCTGCACCAAAGCACGAAGACAGGGGCTGGACTAAACGGAGGCGGGGTTGAAGACGGGGTCGAAGGTGGGGCAGGGGGTGGAGCCAGAAGAAATCCCAGCTCCGCCCAGCAACGCCCCCTCTTACAGCTACTAGCCTGCAGAGGGTGACCCCCAATGCCTCGGGAACCATGAGGACCCTCGAACCTTCCCCTGGACCCCTGGAGCGAGGGAGGTTTGCACCACCTGGGCCTGGGGCGTCCGGAGGGCCCCCCTCCAGGACCTTCTGGACTGCCAACCCCGGGTGTTGAGCTCACTCGTTGGTGAACCCTCACCCCAGGAGGTTTGACAACCCGACGATGGGGAGTTCAGAGCCACGGGCGTGTGGTGACCATCTCCCTCTGGAACTGGAAACGCTAAAGGCACTGTTAGACCTGTGGGACCCTCCTAGGCTTCCCTCGTTTGATGGCCGTTAGCTGGATAGCTCTCTGACCCATGCGGTCATGAGCCTAGCCCTCCCTTCCCCTTGTTGTATTGTATTGTTTGTATATTATGTATTTTATGTCAAACATGGAAACCGCTCCAAGCCTCCGGGGAGTGGCAGTATACGAAGTTTGAACTAATAATAATAATAATAATAATAATAATAATAATTTTGAAGTGCTGAGAAAGTGGACAGATTGTTGGATGCTAGCTTACATAGTGAATTTGCTCAGTTCATTCAAGTCCTGCCTTTCTTCTCATGAGCTCAGGACCTCTTATACAAACCAGAAGAGAGAAAGAAAGAGAGGGAGATGAGTGAACAAGGTCATCCAATAAGTTTCTTGGCTCAGTGTGGGGGCATGACCTGAATCTCTCAGGTTCCAATCCTCCACAACCACACAATCCAGTTCTCTTCTTAAGCTGTTCGCTGGTTAGCCAGGAGTAAATTGTTATGGCAGTATTAAAAACATACTCAGTTCCACGTATCGGAAGGCCAGTGATGTGCAGATGGGTACACTAGAGGTGGGTCGTTGCTCCTTATGATCAGTAACAGCAGGTAAGAACCAATTAGCTTGGTTTCCTTTAAAAACAAATCCTCGCACTTTTCACCAGAGTCTTTTTCTCCTTCGCCCTCTCCCCTGAAAGATGCCAGACCCTTAATGGGGGAGAAGGAAAACTTATGTTACCTTGGCATTCATTAGAATTGGAAATGGAGAGTCACTTTTTTTTTTAGCCTGGAGCCAGAAGGTGGGCTATCTGGGAGGCAGGGTTGATAGCTTTTGAATACCACATGAAATCTATAGATACAAGGCTGGTGTCATATGACAAGAGCCTTAAGCAGATGGATGGCAGTGTGTGTGCACTATAGGCTGCTGTTAATTTACTAGCTCGAGATAATGCGTCTTTAAAATTTTAAAAAAATGAGTCACTGCAAAACAGACTGAGGCTATAACTTGCAGATTGCAGGACGTAGATGGGTGCGTGATAGCGGTGGTGTATGCTGTTATGAAAACATAAGAGTTTTTTTTAAAATAATAATAATAAATTGGCACCAGCATTTCCCATATTTTGAGCTTCAATGGATTATGTGGAAATGGGAATTTTGCTTAAATACTATTTCATTACTTTTTAAAAAGTATGCCTGCCAATTATCAAATAATTACAATGATCAGCTTTTTTAAAGCAGTTTTTCACTTGCAGTGGGCCCTTAGTATGTATTGGGATCTGATTTCAGGATTTCTCCCCTTATAGATACCAAAATCCATGATTTTTTGTGTGTCAGGAGCGACTTGAGAAACTGCAAGTTGCTTCCAGTGTGAGAGAATTGGCCATCTGCAAGGATGTTGCCCAGGAGCGTCCAGATGTTGTGATGTTTTATCCTTGTGGGAGGCTGATCTTATTATTATTATTATTTCCAGCATTTTTACCCCGCTCTTCTCAACCCCCGAGGGGGGACTCAGAGCGGCCTAACAAACACAGTAAAATACAATATAACCCCCCCCCAAACATTCAACATTAAAATACATTAAAATACAATTAACATTAACACATCATACACATTCATTTAAGTTAAAAACAGTGTCCCGTCCATAGAAAGAGCATTGAGCTATATCCACCAACTTGCCATTAAAATCCAGTCCAAAGTGCTGCCTTGCGCTAGTGTGCAAACGCCTGGTCCCACAGCCAGGATTTAACTTTTTTCCTGAATGCCAGGAGGGATGGAGTTGAACGTATGTCGCTAGGAAGTGCGTTCCACAGACAGGGAGCCACCACCGTGAAGGCCCTCTCTCTCGTCCCCACCAACTGCATTTGCGAAGTTGGCGGGAGCGAGAGCAGGGCCTTCCAGAAGATCTTAAGTTACGAGGTGGGATCTAGTGGCTGATGCGTTCGGACAAGTAAGCTGGGCCAGAACCGTATAGAGCTTTAGAGGTCAAAACCAGCACTTTGAATTGAGCCCGGAAGTGGACAGGCAGCCAGTGGAGCTAACACAACAGGGGGATGGTATGCTCCCTGTATGTAGCTCCAGTTAGTAATCTGGCTGCCGCCCGTTGGACTAGTTGTAATTTCTGAACTGTCTTTAAAGGCAGCCCCACGTAGAGTGCGTTGCAGTAATCTATTCGGGATGTGACCAGAGCGTGGATGACCGTAGCCAGATTAGACTTTCCAAGGTATGGGCGCAGCTGGTGCATGAGTCTTAACTGTGCAAAAGCTCCCCTGGCCACCGCCGAGACCTGGGATTCCAGGCTCAGGGATGAATCCAGTATCACTCCCAAGCTGTGAAGCTGCATCCTCATGTCCTGTCTGGGGAGCTGGAGCTGGCAGAGGGGCTCATCCGTGCTCTCCCCGGATTCAAACCTGCGACCTGTCGATCTTCAGTCCTGCCGGCACAGGGGTTTAACCCACTGTGCCGGTGGGGAGGGGGAAAGAGAAAAAGACTCCGGTGAAAATGGTGAGGAATCAAGGTCTATTTTTTAACATGTTTTTTAAAGAAGTATTTTGAATCCATCGATGGTTTAATTCATTGTTACTTAATAAAAGTGACTGTCCTGTCAGCATTACTGGTTAGGCTGATGCTACTGGAATTCAACTTGTGCAAATGTCAATAAGACCTTGACATATGGAACATGATGCATGGAACTTAGTAATGCTGTTTCACAGCCTATTATTCAAATGCAATCCTAAGTTTCAAGAAATGTATCAAAACATATTTTAAAATGCTTAATTTTGAGAAGAGTTATTTTTCGAAATGAATGCAGTACTTTGACAGAAAAGAAAGAATAAATTTTCCCTCCTCTGTCCTCACCACCCTCCTTTCCTTTTGTTATGTTGTTTTAAAACGCTTGCCTGTAGGGAGGTCTGTCTTTAGTATTGTGTGTAATGCATTATGGGACTTTCCTTGTGTGAGGCAAAGGATACAAATAATAATGCAGAAATAAAAATGTAGGATGTTGCATTTTAAAATAATGTTTTTTATTATTGTTTAGCTGCATCCCCCAAACAGATTTGGGCCTAAGCCGGCATCACATTGACCCTGCAGCACAGGTCTGCCATAAAACTATAGACTATAGAGGAACCAGCACATGCTGTCAAAAAGTACTCTGTCTGAAAAATGGTCAAAAACTGTATTTCTTGTGTGCTGAGAAGCTCTGATAAGAAGATAGAGACTGATACGGATCTTTACATTTTAGGATTTATTCTTTCCAAAATTTCACAGGTGGTTGTTTTGCATGAAAAACAGTCATTTTTGCACAGAAAAAAAATCCAGAAACATTATTGCTGTTTCTCGAGCATAAAATGCAGATTTAATCATAAAACTATGTACGAGGGCAGATCAATAAGTCTGTGACTTTTTGAATGAAACACAGGTTTTTGGATAAAAAATCATTTTATTTTTCAACGTAGTCTCCTTTGAGCTCTAGACACTTTGTCCAATGTTTCTCCAATTTTTTTATCCCTTCCAAAAAATAAGATTTGTCGAGGTCATCAAAATAGGTGTTTATTTGTGAGATGATTTCATTGTTGGAGTCAAATCTCTTTCCGCCGAGCCATTTCTTCAGGTTTGGAAACAAGAGTCACGCAGGGCTAAATCTGGAGAATAGGGTGGCTGAGGGAGCAATTCGTATCCCAATTCATGGATTGTTGCCATGGCAACTGCACATGTGTGCACCCTTGCATTGTCCTGGTGCAAAAGAACTTTTCTTTGCCAAATGCGGTTGTTTCCCCCCCCCCCAAATCCTGATTAAATCAACCAAATAATTTGGCATAATAATCGCCATTGATATTTTTACCCTTTTGAAGGTAGTCATTGTGGATTATACCGCTTGCATCCCAAAAAATGGTCGCCATGACTTTATTGGCTGACAACCCCACCTTGGCCTTCTTTGGCGCCGATTCACCTCGAGAAACCCACTGTTTTGACTTCTGTTTGGTCTCTGGTGTGTTGTGTTGGATCCACGTTTCATCCACGGTTACAAAACGGTGCAAAAACCCATCCATATTGCAGTTGAACTACGCCAAACACTCCTGCGAAATTGTCACACGATTGCGTTCGTGGTCGATTGTGAGCAAACACGGTACCCATCTTGCAGAAAGCTTTCTCATACTGAAGTGATCATTTAAAATTGAAACCACTGAGCCATGTGAGATGCCTATGACTTCCACAATCTCTCGCACTTTCAATCTCTGATCGGCCAACACCATACCGTGAATTTTTTCAATGGTTTTGGGTGTAGAGAGCTCAACTGGGCATCCAGAACGTTCGGCATCTTCTGTGCTTGTACGGCCACAATGAAATTCAGTAAACCACTTTTTAACCATTAAAATTGACGGTGCAGAGTCCCCATAGTATTTATCAAGTTTAGCCTTGGTTTGAGTGATGGTTTTTTTCCACAAAAAATCATGCTGAATGACACATAAAATTCACTTTTTTCCATTTTCTCCTCAAATCACACGGTAGTCTGCTATCAATGGCTGTCAAACACAAACTAAATGACACAACTTGTTCAAATTTTGACAGGAGTCAACTGACAGGTGCCTGTTGACAAGGAATAGTGTTGCCCTTTCAGTTAAGAGGCAGGAAATTCAAAAAGTCACAGACTTATAGACCCTCCCTCTTATGATTTTTTTTGCAGAATAAGTATCAAACCATGGTCTTTGGGAACATCACAGCTTTCAAAGGTTTTCTTGTAGCAAATTTCTTGAAACATCAAAATCAGCATATGTTGACTGCAAATACCCATTAGCACGCATTTATAAAGATTTCTTGGGTTAGAGCATTGAGATCTGTTTGGTTTCCAAGCTGTGCTGGACTACACTCTCCATCATGCTCCAACAGTAGGCCCTTGTCTATGCTGGCTGAGCTTGCTGGGAAGATGTTGTTGTTGTTAGGTCAACACACCTGCGGTGAACAACCAATATCTAGAAGCCAGGAACAGCTACAGACAAAAAGCCATGCTGATGACAGCTGTGAGACCTGGCCCCAAGTTATCAATAAAATGACCTGCTG
Organism: Anolis apletophallus; assembly: GCA_030556195.1. Classification (NCBI taxonomy): domain Eukaryota; kingdom Metazoa; phylum Chordata; class Lepidosauria; order Squamata; family Anolidae; genus Anolis; species Anolis apletophallus. The sequence goes on along the minus strand of JARBWK010000005.1, from coordinate 115,122,266 downwards.
AATTGACTCAAAAAAGAGTCAGCAAAATATATTTAGAATAAGTCAACTCTGCAGCCTGAAACCAGGTGGCATCTCTGGATACTATAGTGGGGTGGGGGTGGGGGAATCATAACACAAGAATTATCAATAGGAACACAATATAACCCTTTATTCAATACCCTGGTTTTTAGAAACATAAATTTTGAGAATGACTTTGTACTGCAAGTCAGAGTGAGCTGCTGAATTGACTGTATTGAGGTTCTGTCCCCAAATGGAACTATGTGTGCAGTGTATTTCTGAGTTCCTGTTGTTCAAGATATGTTGATTAATGTGTCCCAATCTATCGAAGACACCCAGTTGTTTACTTCATTTTGTGTCTCAATAAAAAATAATTTTGCACCTTCACAGCATTGAGTGTCTTGTTACGTGAAGTGGAAAGAATGCCAATTAAATCCATTTCAATTCCAGATTTCTACATTTGCAAAAAAGTCAAGTGAGGTGTGCAAAGACTATTGAAAGGTGCTGTATTGCATACATGCAGGCACATGCAAGCACATACATACACAGAGGCACACAGCCAGACACACACACCAATTAAAAGAAAGGATTGGACATGGATATATATATATATATATATATATATAGTATATATCTTCTCTTTACGTACCAGCTGTTGTTTCTATCATAAATTCATAGTTAGGTGAATATATTTATTTAGCACTCATAGGACACTGCATATATTTATGTGCCTTCAAATTGCCTTTCAAATTATAATGACACCAATAATTTCATTTGGGTTTTCTTAGGTCCTCATCACAAAGGCCAGGTGAAGTGTCCTGCTTCACCTGGCTTCAACAAGAAAAGAGAGGTGCAGCAGGGCAAATCTATCACCTTGCATGCAGCTCCCTCTTGATGACGCAACCCACAACATGTAGGAAGCATCGGCCTTCTTGGAGCCAGCACAACATGAGAAGCTGCTTGTGTTATGGATGAAGGACCCAACGACGCTTTAATCCTGGTTGGGGTCATGGCCTCTACCGGAAGTCACACAATGTCATTTGATGGCCAGCATGGGGCTCCATCCAGAAAACAGAATGGAAGCTTCATAGGAGACACAGATTCAGGAAAGTATGATGAGGTCGTTAGACAAGGAATACTCAGAGATAATTATGCCAATTCTTTTCTCGGAAATATAGCCTACAGTACCTTGCATTCATTGGCAATTTTTCATCTGAGTACTAACCAGGACTGATCCTGCTTAGTTTCCAAGATCAAATGGGATCTGGTACCTTTAGGATATTTAGGCCTTTTTCTACGTGAACAGGAAGGTTGAGATCTTGGATCAGGAAATATATTTTTTACATGTGAAAATATATCTTCCATCCAAATCTACCACAATCGCAAACCTTTCATTTTGCTGCACTTTCTCCATTTCCTGGATGGTTGAGTTCCAAAGCAGCTGCAGAAAAGTCTGGCTTCATGTGCGAATTATGTTCCAACTCAAAATACATCACTTGGGATTTCCTCTAAAGTGAATCGGTATGGAGAAATACTTCAGGAATGGAGAACATGACTGAGCTCCTCATCACCTTTGTTGAAAAACGTTTAAGTTCCATTCCAGGTCTGGGAGGCATCAAAGCGCAAATAGGACTAACAGATCCAAAAAGGCACAGAGTTGGAGTTAAAGTGCAGCCTGTGTGGGTGGGACTTTTGAAGTGCATGGGTTTGGAATCAAGGTCAAGGTCTATAGAAATTTTAATCGTCCAAGGTTCAGCTGACTACTTTGGCATCAAGACCAGAAGTATCATTACTTACGCTCATTCACCCTCCTGCTGCACTCCTCTGTAGTACTAACAATACATCAGAACTTGCAAAAAAGAAGAGATATTATTCATTCTGGTGAATTATTAATTATGGTGAAAGTCAAAGAATTTAGCAAGACACCATTGAATCCTGGCCAGTTGATATAAAACAATTGCCTACAACTGATTATATTGTGTAAATCCTATTAATCATATCTCACTGGGCCTTCTCTAGGTTGAACTTAAAAGAGGATTCAGGGCTTTGATTAATACACCTTTATTATTTACATCATTTAAATAGTACGTACAATGAAGTAATCACCCTGAGGAGTCTGCCATTTAAATTCTCTGACAATGGAGAGAGAGAGAGAGAGTGAAAAAAAGTCTAAGGCGATCAAGGAAGGAATGCAAGAAATGCATTTCAGGAGGTTTGCCACCCAATCTCAACTTCAGTCAAGCCAATGTGTTTTAGTCTCACTTGAACATATGGGATTAATTTGGTTTAAAATTTTTACCTTAACTTGGCTTTGAGTTGGGTCTGCCCAGGCAACTTTAACCTTGCTGATAATAATGGGACTAAATTAACACAGACTGAATTTAACCTGGTCATAGATTGAGTTGTGGATCGAATGCTTAAAGGGCATTTATTCTTTTTCCTATAGGGTTAAAAATGATGTTAAGAAATTTTTGTATGTAACTTTTAATGGAGTCTTAAACTACATTGAATGCAGCTCGTTAAGGTCAGGATTACACAGACAACCTTGATTTTGATTTCCAGTTGTGGCTTTTAAACAATGTAATTTAGAGCTTTAAAAAATTATAGCATTTTACATTCAATGTAGAATTTCCTGGCTTTGGAGCACTTTGCAATCATGTGTAGTTTAGACTTGGCATTGAAAATACTGTGCATTAACAATGGCACCATTGTTGCATTTTGATATCCTCCTTTTTTAGTGCAATATTAAGTATGATTTTAATTCTGAGTATATACCTTCAAATGCTGGGTTAAAATTTAATATCTGCATTAGGTCAGTCATTTAAACAAAATGACAGCTGATTCTTTCAGTTGATGTCAAATACTGAGGCCAACACAAAAAAATAAAAGCTAAATACAGATCAGTGGACCCTGTAAATATCTCCCTGATGTGGTGTTATGAGTTCACTTCAGAAACTATTGCCTCTTTTATTTCTAACAGTGGAAATCATGCTCACTTTTTTCATTTTAGTTTTGTTTTGAGAGCTCATTAAAATAAAAGACAAAATAGTAGAGGTAATCTGGAGTTGGAGCACATTTAATGTACGAATTGTATTTAATTCTTCTCCACCCTCTTACAATATTATAGCTAGATTATTCTTGAAAATGTTTGCCTTAGCATGTATAATAAGATATGATGAAATAACTTATACTGGTAGGAAACTGTTGGACTGGTAGCTTTGCTCTTCTTCTGCTCTCTAGCAAGAGTCACATCTACACTGAACACTTAAGTCAGTTTGAAGTCGGTATTGAATGGTGCATTTTTTGCTGTTCTGATGATTAATGACCTCATCAGATGGGATTGGAGCCAATGGGGAACCAGCATATGCTTCCGAAAAGTACGCTGTCTGATGAAGTCATACGTGTCCGCACCATGATTTGCATTTTGTTGTGTCGCTATTGCTGTGTGAAGTGATATAATTATTTACATTAAGGACTTAATTTTGGACTTTCCTCTGACTTTACTTGTGTCAGATTACTGAGCTTAAAGTGTGTTGCAGTGCAGTTTTGCAACATACATAGTCTATCCACTGAATTCTGAAAATAGATGGAAGCTGCATTAAATGGTCAGTGTAGATGGCGTCAAAGAAAGATCGACTTTTCCTCAAAAATTTTAAATCTATGGTTGCAATTGAATGAAACCTTCAGTACCAGAAACATTTATGTATTCCTAGGAGCATTGGGAACAGTCATTCAACACAGCACATCTGTTGGACTTTAGTGAAAACATATCCTTGGATGAATGTAATTAGCCACCTGCATTCTTAGTGCATCCCCATCTTGGCTATTAATTAGAATTGCTTGAGTGAACTCCAAGACATATCTGATGCCAGGCTTATGGGAGAACTGGCATCAGCAAAGAAGATTGGGTGCCCTACTGTTTGGACCTGAGAGATTTAAATTGCCTATTTGTTGATATTCTCTTCTGGGATAAGATCTTGGAGGCAATGGAGAGAACTGAATTCTAGGCACCTGTGGAGGAAATTTGGCAGCAGATCTGGGTTGGCACTGAAATGGCTCTGGTTGACTCAACATGTGACTCAGGTGAGAGATATTTGAATGCAACTTTGCTGATATTCCTTGATATCTTAGTGATAAGTTACACCAAAGATCCTCAAACTTTTTAAGCAGAGTCCCTCAGACTGTTGGGGGACTGAACTATAGTTTGAAACAAATATGAACTATATCCTATGCATAGTACACATAACTTATTTGTAGTCCAAAAACATGAAAGAACACTACAATGTTTAAAATGAAGAACAATTTTACCAACATAAACCTATCAGTATTTCAGTGGGAACGTGGGTCTGCTTTTGGCTGATGAGATAGTCAAGTTAATTAGGATTGTTGTTATGTGTCGTCAGATCATTTTGTCACGAATGACTTTTCAATAACTTTAAAGCATAGGTTCTTTTTATTGCAATTTACAGTGTGAGGGAGTATTTCAGATTACAAAAAAAACACTTAGACAAGGAATGACATTGAACATACATACAAATTCTATGCAACTACATTGGATTTACAATTACATTGGTTAACAAACAAACAAAGGGGAATTACATTTTCACTCAACATTCACACCACATGTACATGCATCCATCATCATGCAAACAAATATTATTATATTCTTTTCTCCCTCCTTGGAGAAGCACCTGTTAGGCCAGACCCTGGTTTCCTGCAGTCTGCCAATGTACAGTTCCAAAACTTCCATAACGCCTTAACTCCAAAATTCATCCTTTCCCTAAGCACAATGCCAAGGACCAGATCTCTGTTTTCCATACAGCAGAACCTGACTCCTTGCACAAAATCTAAGACTCCAAAGACACACTTCTTCCTCTTCCCTTGAGAAAGAAGCCCCAAAGTGTACAGAATCATGCTTTCCCATAGCATATCTGACACTCTCCGAATACACCATCTCTCTCCTTCCCATGGAGCAGAGAGGCGGGTGAACTAGACTCTTCAGGTCGGTCACACTTTGACCATTATTAGACTGAGTCTTTTATAGAAATATTCTGGTGATGTAGTTCCAAAGTTGTAAATGAACGATAGACGTCTTCCATCCTGGATCCATCTCAGTTTCCTGGCCAGATGTTGGCTCTTCTTGATTGGTGTTGACAAACAAGGCTTGTGTTGACTTCCTTCTTAACATAAGGAATGTTGCAAACATTTCCTTAACTTGAAAGAACCATTGCCACAATTCTTATCAATTCTCATTAGCAGGTTTTGATCACAGTTCCAGCAAGCAGGTAGTTAGTCATTGCAGGCCTTAATATTATTTGGTGCTTCCAAAATTATTAACTCCAGCCACACATTCTTCCATTAATTCCCACTAGGCATGAGAAAAAAGTTATGAAAATTAAAAGATTCATAAAAAATTCGTAAGAAATGCTACTTTTGAGTATTTTCGCATCTGGAACGCCAACCAGGAAGTGGACTTTCTTTATAGAACTTCGGGGGCCAGGATTTTCTTAAGTATCGTTATTAGGTCGTAAGGGGGGGCACCCTCCTTCTCTCTCACCACCCTCCCGCCTCCCTTGCCAATAAGTATTATGGCAAGGCAAGCCCTAACTCACTCCTTCTTTCGGCTGGAAGCCTGGAAAAATGTAAACAGAGAGGTTTACTCAGAAGTAAATCTGCAAAGGAAGTAAACAGAGAGGTTTACTCATGAGTAAATCCGCAAAGGAGGGCACTTTGGATGAAGTGCCCTCCTTTGTGGATTTACTTCTGAGTAAACCTCTCTGTTTACATTTTTTCAGGCATCCCTGCCCCTCCTGCCTGCCAGGATCTAAAGCATCAAAGAGTATTGGGGTAGTATACCTACATTCCATGCACATGCAATAATACAGCAGTAATAACAATGGGTATAAGAAGAGGTAAAATTCAAACCGAAGTATTCTGACTGTGGTCCCTCCTCAAGCGGTGCAAACTGCAAACAGGAGGCAACCTCTCCCAGGAAAAGCCAAAAGCCCGGGCACAGCGTTTGCTTGCTGCAGAATCCCGGGCTCATAGAGAAGAGCCTGTTTGCACCACTTGAGGAGGGACCAGTCAGAATACTTTGGTTTGAATTTTACCTCATCTTATACCCATTGTTATTACTGCTGTATTATTGCATGTGCATGGAATGTAGGTATATGACCAGTTGGATTACTTATAATATTTAGGCACTTACTCTATAAGTTAGCATTCATTCTATTATACATTAGGTAGGTTTCTCACAGGATCTAAAGCATGCCAAGCCTTGATGCGCTTTAGATCCTGGCAGGGCAGGAGGAGTGGACCTCCCTGCCCCTTCTGCCTGCCAGGATCTAAAGCCTTGAAGAGGCTTCATGACAGGCCAACTTCAGCCCTCCAGGTGTTTTGGACTTCAACTCCCACCATTCCTCAAAGCCTCAGGCCTCTTCCTTTTCCTCTCAGCCTGGGCAAACTTGGGCCCTCGCTCCCTCAGGATCGGGGTGAGAGAGAGGCAGCGAGGAGCGAGGGGGGGGCTCCTCCTCCTTTTTTTGCTGCTTCCAAGAATAGAATACCCCCCTCCCTCCCTCCCTCCCTCCTTCCCTCCCTCCTTCCTATTTGGAGAGTCCCATCTAGTGTGATTTATTCAAGTTTTTGCCTACAACTCCCAGAAATCCCAGCCAATTTACCAGCTGTTAGGATTTCTGGGAGTTGTAGGCCAAAACCATCTGAATGCGCATGCGCTGGAATACGAACTACTAACAAATTTCGTTAGTAATTACGTTACATTTTAGAAATTTTTGGAATTTTTTTGTAAGTCTATTACTAATCAAAAAAAAATCCCCCATTAGATTTTCGATTTCCTATTTTTGGGTTCTAAACTGAAGCAGGTAAAACTGGGAGTTAGGGAACTCCAAGTACCAAGTAAACTTTACCAAGCTGCTTATTCGTGCGGGCGCAAGGGTGAGGAAGAAGACACGGCAACTGTGAAATAGGTGAAAATCAAAAGGATTTATTCTCACCAGCTGGTGGGCTTTGCCAGCAGAACACAGCTGCAGGTAGGGGGCAAAAGACCCCGATACATTTCATACAAAGGCATTTATACTCGTAATGGAGTCCATCTAGTTAAACCCACCCCTTCTTCATGGTTATAACAATCATAATTGGCTGGTGATTACTGTTGTTACATGGCATTTCATTAATCCAATAAACATCACTCAAATCATTTACATCATTCTCTGTCATCCCTAAATCTGAGAACAATAGCCATCTATAAAGTAATTCTTTTCCCACAGTGCAAGCTATCCATGTTGGGCCTCTCTGTTCTTTTAACTTGCAACTCTAGTTCCGGGCTTCCTTCCAGCAGAGAAGGTAGGACTTTTGCCATGCGCACTGGTGTTTTCCATTCACATTAAGAATCCCATTAACTTTCATAGCTCAAAACTGCACTGTATTCCCACTCATCTAGCATATGGTATAACTTGGCACAGAGTGGATTAAAATGCATTTAATCAGGGTGTTAGTCTTCCATAGCATGTGCCTGTTTGATTATTGGCACCAAAACCCTCTTTTTCAGAGTTGATCGCGCAAGTAGCATCACTCTCTGTCTGTACCTTTTATGCTCGGAAAAGTACCAAACCTGCTTCAAAACCATGCCTAATTCCCACACATCATATTACATTCACATTTATTATTTCTTTGTGACAGTTTCAGACTTAGGGTGATCCTGAGTCTAAAGTTTAGTGTGGAGACCAAGTAAATGTCCTTGAAGGGCCACATCCAGGGCCGTAGCTGGGGTGTGTGTTAAAAGTTTAACCCTGCCCTGAAATGTGTCAGGTTAAAAAAGAAACCTGGTTTACTCAAAATGTGGTCAACCAGTTAAAATTCTTGAGTAAACCAGGTTGGGGGGGGGGTAGAACCTTTTCGGGTGGGGTTAGAACCCTCAACCCCCCAGCTACGGCCCTGGCCTGCATCCAGCCCATGGGCCTTAGTTTGGGGACCTGTACATTACACTATTGACTATCACTGAATACTGTGTTGAGAATCAGAATTGGGCAAAGAAACTACCTGTATACAGAGAAAATAATTCATGAAACTTGGCAATGGGAGGAAGCGGGATAGAACTGCTATAGTGAATCTTTCAGGTGCACACTTGAGTTCTTTTCATTCTCTGAGGAATTCTAAGAGATTGCTCTCTCCAGATTCCTTCTGTGTTGTATTCTACATAAACTTCTCAAGATCCACCTTACCTGATCTATCAGATCAACCATTTAAAGTTAAAAATAATTCTTAGGTCAGGAATTATTTATCAGTTAACTAGCTTGGGGGCCCCGCGCTGCCCAGGTTATATGAGAAAGGCATTTAGTGCCAAGGTTGGTCTTTATCAGTTGTTGATGTGGCTTGCAGTGGTCATGTGGGCTCTGTGTGTCTTAGACTTCAACTCCAACCATTTATGTCTGCCTCAGGCCCTTTCCTTTCCTCTCTCTGCTGCTTAGGAGTGTTGGAATGTTGAGATGCTGGCCAATCAGAGCCGTTATGCAAATAATCCCACAGTGGCAAACAATCGAAACGCTGCTGCATATTCCTCCGCACCTCCGCACCTACCATCCTCCGCAAACACTGACTTTTATTATATACACTAGCTTGGGGCCCGGCAGTGCCCGGGTTATTTGAGAAAGGCATTGTGTGTCAAGGTTGGTCCTTATCAGATGTTTATGTGGCTCGCAGTGGTCTCAGGAACTTAGTGAAGGTACTGCAAGTCCCATCAGCTGTAGTCCACCCCCTCCAAACAGCACCAGGATGTAGAATGGGTCATGGGGGCTCTGTGTGTCACATTTGGTCTTGATCATTCATTGGATGAGGGTTGCAGTGGTCTTGGAAGGTGAGTGAAGGTACTTCAAGTCCCATCATCTGTGGTCCATCCTCCTTGAAAGTGCACCAGGATGTAGAGTGGGTCATGAGTATTCTTTGTGCCAAGTTTTGGACTAGTCTGTGAATTGTAGGGGCTGCAATGTTCTGTTGGAAGTGAGTCGGTTGAAGGTACTGGAAATTCCATCATATGTGGCCCATCCTGCCAGAAGCCTTACCAGGTTGTAAAGTGGGTCATTTGGCCTTTGTGTGCCAAGTTTGATCCTGATTTGTCATTGGTGTGGGCTGCAGTGCTCTGAGGAAGTGAGTTAAAGTACTGCAAGTCCCATCATCCATGGTCCATCCTCCCTCAAACTGCACCAGGATGTAGAGTGCATCTTGGGGGGTTTGTGTGCCAAGTGTGGTCTTGTTCTGTCATTGTTGGGGGCCTAGTCAGGAAAATCAAGTTGAGGGAGCTTTACTGTTAATTCAGGCCCTAAACAGTTTCCCATGATCTGAGGCCTAGTCAGGAAAATCAAGTTAAGGAAGCCTTGTTGTCAATTTTGGGCCTGGTCTGTGAGTTATAGGGGCTACAGTGTTGTTTGAGAGGTGAATCGGGTGAAGGTACTGCAAATCCCATCTTTCGTGGCCCATCCTGCCCTAAACCACACCAGGTTGTGAAGTGGGCCATTGGGCCCCTGTGTGCAAAGTTTGGTCCTGATCCGTCATTGCTGTTGGCCGCAGTGACTGACTGCTTGAGGCCTTTCCTTTTCCCTCTGCATCACCTTAGAATGTTGGAATGTAGATGGCCTATCAAAGTTCTTTATGCAAATACTCTGGTGCCTTAGAATCTTAGAGTTATAAGGCTGGCCAATCAGAGTTCTTTATGCAAATAATCCCACAGTGGCAACCAATTGAAATGCTGCCACATATTCCTCCGCACCTCTGCACCTCCGCACCGCCGCAAACATTCTCTTTTATTATAGTTATAGATAGATAGATAAACTGTTTGTTGATTTGTTAATTAATTAATTAGTTATATAACCAGACATGAATGGAGTCCTTCCACTGGATTTTTTCCCATACTTCGAGAATTTATACTGAAGGAAGAATAATCTTGAAGACAAAATCCATCAGATTTAATGTAGATATCTACTAGTAGATTCATCCTTAACTTCTGCTCACCCCTGAGCTAAATAAACCAATGCTTTAATTCTTCTGAAGGCAACTTCCTGGGTCTCATTAGTAGTTTCCAGCTCAGTTACAAAACTATTCAGTTATTATGTGATGTTTACAGATTTACTGTGGCTATTTAAAAGCAAAAGGTCTTTACACAGTTTCAAAATTACACAGCACAAAAGTATTTTTGTGTGTTCTGAGCAAGGGCTTGAGATTTAAATGAAAAAAAAAGTTGGCAAGCTACCATGTTACTCCAAAGTGTATGCATATCAGCTTCAGCGTAGTGCATTTCAGCATGTCAGCCTTGGGTTATCAGAAGAAAAAGTCACTGGAAAAGAATGCCCCATCTGGCTGGAAAAACACTCCCTCCAGTTCTGTACATCCTTTGATATGCAGGCCAAAAACGACACACAGGAGTTTGCTTGATTTGACACAAGTGGTTGTGATAAATTCTTAATTACGTGGCTGGATAAAAGGCCTCCACAGTGGAACTGAAGCCAAAATGAGTCAATTTAGATTTGGGGTCTTAATCTAGAGGTTTGATAGCGTCCCCTGACATTACTGCTTATCTTTTATACTTCCCTTTCCTGAAACAGAATTCTTCTGTTGGGTTACAGTGGACACTGTTTTCACAAGATGCCAAGATTCACATTTCTGGCAGATTCTCTCTCCTCAACACCCTGCTATTAATTCCACTTTTTATTTCTTTATTAACATGGCCTCTATAAAGATCTGAGTCTATGTGATTAAATATGAGATCTTTAAATAATCAAGTTGTTATCAGTTAGGCGTTATCAGTTGTTCCATTTGCGTTGGGGGTCAGCTAAAGAGAGTTAGCTAAATATCATGTATAAACATAAATGATCTCTAGATCTTCAAAAGATCACATGAAGATGTGATGATGAAAATGACACCTACTGGTCAGCATAGATATGTCTATAGTTAAAAGTTCACAGCACACACAATTAAACTCTCAATGAGTGGAAGCAATGGTCCTTTGCTGGTAAGAAAGGGCTGGGCAAAACAAAAAAGCTGGAAAGTGTAAAACTTTGTAGGCTCTTCACCGTGGTCTCTCATTTAATTAATAAGTCATTGCTAACATTCCAACTTGTCAATCAATTTGACAACTCAAAATAATTTTTGTTTGAAAATTGTTGATTTTAATTACGTTAAACCAGACAAAAACAATGTCTGGTTCTTTCCTCAAATTCCTCGCTTTTTGAAAAGACTACCTAGCAATAGAACCACAGAGTTGGAAGAGGCCACATGGGCCATCCAGTCTAACCCCCTCCCAGGCAAAATAACCACAATCAAAGCATCACATCCAGCTTCTGTTTAAAACACTCCAAGAAAGGACAACACACTGTGGGGCAGAGAGTTCAACTGTTGAATGGCTCTTATGGCCAGACAGTTCTTCTTAATGTTCAGGTGGAATCTTCTTTCCTGTAATTTGAACCCATTGCTTTTAGTCCTAGGGCTTCATCACAAAGGCCAGGTGAAGCATCCTGCTTCATCTGACTTTGGGGAGGAAACAGAGGGGCAGCCCTCATGCAGCTCCCACTTGGCAAGGCTTTCCCCATCACAAGGGGGAAGCTTCGCCCTTCTTCATTAGAGCTAGCACAACATGGGAAGTCTCCTGTGTTGTGGGGAAAGCTTCCAGGTCTCCGGCGGAAGTCACATGATGTCATGTGATGGCTGACGTGATGCTCTGTCCAGAAGACAGGGTGAAAGCATCCTAGAATGCTTTTTTTAGGTGAGTGTGACGAGGTCGCTAGTGTCCAGGGCAGCAGAAAACAAGCCTGCTCCTTCTTCCTTATGACAACCTTTCTGTTCTGGCACAGCAGTGTCAATAGGGCTCTGTTTTCCCTTTGTTGCACTACAAGTTTGTAGGAGCTCATTCCCTTGCATTTTATGTTGTAGGTGACTTTCTTGGTTTGTATTTACGGGCCCAGAGGGCTGCCAATCAATCTAGAGTTGCAGACCCGCCCCTATCCCCAGGATTTGGGAGGGAAAGGGGATGTTTTTTCCTCTCAGTCTTAACAGCTAATCTATAGAAGAGGACATGATTTAAGGTAGCCTATTCCTTCCTACTTGGAAAAGGCATTAAATCTTAAACGCAGATCCAGCTTTTGCTGGAGAAATACAGAAACGCAGATCCAGCTTTTGCTGGAGAAATACAGAACAGCTTCACAGTTCTTTGTGAAGGGATTATCTACAGTCCCAACAGAAACCTTGCCTGGTACAGGACATCCAGCTATCCATAATGCAGCTTAGAGTCGGAAGAAGGGGCCTCACACCAGCAAGGTAAAGAAAGATTGCCCAGGGAAGGGTCATAGGATTTTCCCCCAAAAGGAGAAGACCAGTTTTGCCCAGTTTGCCGGCTTTGTTGCTGCAGACTGGGAAAGTCACCTGTTTGAAGCCTTCCAGTTTGTTAAGCCCAAATAAAGAACTTTGTTGAACTTATCTCAAGCCTCAAAGGACTTTATCATTGGGGAAACTGAGGCACCCCGGTGTCCCATTGGGCAAACAGAGGTGACGTCCTAGAAACAGCCATTCTACAGGCCCAGCGTGCGACAGTACACTTTCAAATATTTAAACATGGCAATCATGTCTCCTCTGAAGCTTCTCTTCTTCAGGCTAAACATATCCAGCTGTTTAAGCCACTTCACATAGGGTATGGTCTCCAGACCTTTGATTATTTTGGTTTCCCTCCTCTGGATACCTTCTTGCAGTGTCCAGAGGAGGGACACAGTATTCAAGGTGAGGTCTAACCAAAGCTGAATAGAGAGGCACCATGACTCCCCTTGAACTGCACAATATATGTTTATTTGATACAGCCCAAAATCACATTGGTTTTTAAAGCTACTGCATTACATTGTTGTCTCATTTTCAACTTCATTTTCTTAGTTTTGGCCCAGATCTCTGATCTGTTAAGATTACTTTGAATTCTGATCCTATCTTCTGGAGTATTAGCTATCCCTCCCAATTTGGTGTCATCTGCAAACTTGATAAGCAGGACCATACATGCACCTCAGTTTCCTTATTTGCAATTTTTGGGTATAGTATTGCTACAATGCATGTGCCTCTGCTTGGTCAGTTTTGATTTGTAAACAGAATATTATAGCGAGGTAATAGATTTGGGGTTCTTTATGTCTCCTGCTTATAATCCTTTGGTTGTCTGCTTTTGGTCTTTGCTGTGAAAGGGTGAGCTTTTGTAAAAGAAGTGATCAGCTATGGCAAAGCAAATACATTTAATCAAAATATAGTTACATGTGATTCTTCTCCTAAGATGAGTAAACTGAATTAGAAAAAGCCTGATGAGAAAAGAAACCTAACATGATGAATGGGCAAATTTTAAAAGCCTATTAAGCTGGAGAGAGAGAGAGAGAGAAAATCAAATGGCTTCCAGATAGACACTCATGTTTCTTTAAAAAATAAAATAAACATTCATGGAAAATCAAAACAATACAAGAGGATGAGGAAAATATCTAAACACCACTAAAATATCCTTTGTGTTATAATATTTTGGTTTAACTGCTCTATGTTCTTGTGTAAGAGTGCAACTACAAGGTAGAATTGATGCAGTTTGTCACCGACACCACCTTAACATGGCTCAATGCTATGGTATCATGGGAATGATAGTTTTTAGGTATTTAGCTTTCTCTGCCAAAAAGTGCTGGTGACTCATCATACTGATCCTCAGACACTTTGCCCTCCTATTTTACGAGCACAGCTCTTGTTGAGCTGTATTTTATGCAGCTAATATTTGTTTTATTGTGTTTTATTGTTTTTATTGTGTTTAATTGTGATTCCACTGTTCTTGGAGACTGATAAGTGGAAATAATAAATAAATAAATAAATACTACAACTTAATAGTCAGTTATATTTTGGATCCGTCTTGGATCAAACCTTCCAGAAACCTCCTGCTGTGGCAGTCAGGGTCCAACATATCCAAATGGCAACATGTCAGTGAAGGCTGTTTTAGATAGGACTGCACATACATTAGTTTTGCATTTTGGCATCAAAAGTTGCACTTTTTATCATGATGCATTTTAACAATCTGATCTGTCAGAAAGTTCAGTTTTAAAAAATCCATTTGTTTAAAAGTATCTCCCAAGGGTCTTTAGTAGCAAATACCAGGCTGTAAAAGAACAATGTTGTGATTCATGGCATAATGACACAGTCTAATTTCAGTAAAGAAAATTGTGTGCATAAAATTTCAGGAAACAAAGTCATCACATCCCACTATGCATATGTGGTGGTCTTTATAAGGGGGTGATGTGACTGAGCATGAGAACTGTGTCATTCAATTTAAAATGGGGATGCAAATGATAATTTTGGTTCTTGTTGAAATAAGAGTTAGAAAGCTGGTTGCATGTATATTTATTAAAACATCATTTTCCCAATTTTTTCATCCATAAAGATCCTCAAGCCAGGCAATGGGAAATAATTTAGCAGGCAAGGGCAGCCAAACGGAATCTCTACCTATGTCAAAATTGTATTCATATGCAACAGTCTTTTGTCCTGACATCTTTTTTGTTGTGTGCCTTCAAGTTATTTTCAACCTCTGATGACCCTATCATGGCTCTTTCCCAGCAAGATTTGTTTAGAGAGGGTTTTGCTTTGCTCTGAGGCTGAAAGAGTCTGGCTTTCTCAATGTCACTCAATGACTGAGTGGGGATTCAAACCTTGACCTCCATAGTCTTATGACATTATCCCACACTAATTTCTCCCTTTTTTAAACCATCTTTGTACACTGGCATAACCAGGTCCCATGGAGACTATCCCATAACACATAGCCACTTGCGGTACCTGTGCATAGAAATCTGTCTCACCAGCATGCGAGTACATTTTCAGGAGTACATTTTCAGGAGTCAGGTGTTCCCCAACTCCCGATTGAAGACAGTGGCAGGAAGCCAAGCAAAGCTGAAAGAGGATGTGGAAACTTCTTTGGATGGCTGGCCATCCCCAAAGACTGACCTTGCTGGGATATGTCATGTCCCTACTCTTAAGGATGCTCTCCCTCGCTTTCCTCTGCTTCCCTCCTGCCCATGGGACAAGGTTCCTAATTCAACAGTCAAACCAGGGCGGCACACTGGCTCACCTTTTGGTATCTAAAGGCAGGTAATTGGAGAACTAATTTGGTATTTCATGGGATGAAATTCTACAAAGCAGGCACCATCACTGAGAGAGCTGTGCCTTGCTTTCCCACCCACACATCTCAACTAGTGGTATAAAAGAGGGTCTTTGATGCAAATTAAATTGTATAATTAGGAAATTGCATATTCCAGTCCAAAACCCAAAGCAGGTCTGAAATCTCTCCTGGATGTCTGCACAATGTCCAGGGACTTCTGGTCCCTAGCACAGGGTTACCTGGGATGAACTCATGTAGTATCACACTATGGAAAATCAGGGAAAACTAAGCTCCAGAGCAGCACCACATTTTGAGCAGACTGTGATCAGCAGACAGGCTGTGATGTGAATCTGTTTGTTGTCCACACAGGCTGGTGTCTCTGTCCCCTTTTCCCAGTGCTTATTAGCATCGGAAAAGGGAACCAGTCATGTCCATGTCACCCCCATCATTACTGCAGATGCCCACATTGCTCCAGAACTGCACCTGGCCATTGCAAACACCCTGTGCTGACATCAGTAAAGTTGCCTGCAATCAGGGAGAAGGAGGGGTGATGGCAACAGTAAAGGTAAGGTGACTGTCCAGCCAGCCCAAATCAGTTTCAGCCTGGCTGCACTGTGTAAACACTACCATGCTACTGCTGCAGGTCAGGAACACAGCACATTAACACCTCAATCGACTCCAGGCCGGGAGTGGAATAATTGGCCAGTGGAGACAAGTCCTGGCATTCTTTTCAATATAGAGGTTTCTCAGGACTTCCATATTAGAAGAATGTTTATGGGAGCGCTTGTCTCACCACCCTGTTGGCCTGTGGTCCTGATCATCTACATCTCGAGGTGGGGCCTCTGGAGGCTCTGCCTCATGCTCACTCACTCCTGCAATGCTCCGCGGGCAGAAGATGTGCCGCGCGGTGGCAGGAGCACGTGCAATGCCCCGTGGAAGGCGTTCCCTTGTTCCCGCAATTGCGGGAGCGAGGGAGCGCGATGTGGGGCCTCCGGAGGCCCTGCCTCATGCTCCCTCGCTCCCGCAATGCCCCGCAGGCGGCAGGAGCATGCACACAGTGGCATATACACGCATGGGAAAGGTAGATATTTTCCACTTGTTTGTTTTAAAAGTACCTTGCATGCTGAAAAAGTGTGGGCACACCTGATCTACCTCCTAGGCTCTCTCTGAATATGCTTGAGCCAAGCTGGCCCATAGCATAGAAGAGTTCTTGAACATGCTCATAACCATCCAGGAACAGAGTCCTAACTGATTTGCCTGAATGTACAGAGATGAAAACAACAAGTGGTTGGCGGTAGCTCTGGCCATGGTGGAAGGGGATACTTAGGAACTGCTATCCAAATAAGAAACTTTTCCAAGCTCCAGTTCTGTGTTGTTCCATGTTTCTTCTCAGTGTTTTTGGGCTGTGGAATTTCTTCCTATGGGAGATCTAAGGAGGTCTCTTTCTGCTAGTTAATAAACACCTTTTTCTTTAGGCAGGCATCTGGCTTGTGGTATGATAATTTGGGCTATGACTCCGGATACCAGGATTTGTTTTATTACTCGGCAATTAAAAAGATTAGGTGAGTCACACATTCTCAGCCCCAGAAAACCCTGTGATAGGTATGCCATATGTCAGAAACAACTTTTTTTGAAGAAGTACGCGGGTAATCCGATTAAAGAGACAAATTGGGAACTTTTCCAAAACTGTGAAAAGTTATTAAGAGAAAATAAACAATAAATATAGAAGGGAGATTTTATTTAAAAGAAATACATATAATGTAAGCTTGGAATGGAAGTCAAAGATTTTAATGTATTTTTAATGTATTTTTTTCCTTTTTTCCTAATTTAATATTTTTAAATTTTATAGGGTTTTTCTTTTTTAATTGCTCTTTATTACTCTTGATTTTCCTACTTTTCTATCATCTTTATTGTTCCCCCTCTTTCCATGTATAAATAATGCCTAAATAATCAATAAATATATATAAACAACTTGAATGGAGACAAATGGCTCTTGAATCATATGGTAGAAGGGACTTTTCATAGAGTGTGTTGTGCTTTCACCTCATTTACTATTTTTTAACCAGTTGTAACTTTGTGGTTTTAATAACATTGTTTATTTAATTTTTTTTTTAAAGGAGGTCTTCTAAACTTTCTCATGTAATAAAGGAAGAATCGTTTTAGTTCAGTCCCGTGTTAAAAACTGAGTATTTTCCCAGTTCAATTTTTTGCTTCATACGTTATTAGAAAGTAAATATTACTGCATACTGTCGTACTGTGCACAGCATATTGGATGTCACTGATAAGCTTTTCATTTCTTTGCTAGGCTTTTCAATCTGAAGTTACATTACAAAACAAAGCTACATGCAGGATGAGGCATGGATGGTTTTCTTGTCCAACATTCTAATAAATTGTATACTTTTATTACTGTTAGTTCATTCTCTCTTTATTTTTCATGGGTGGCACATTGCTGTTACTAGAAAGTTGGACATCAATTTGGAGAATTTTCTTTACCCACCACTTGTACTATCTTGTACTATCTGGAGAGCCACGGGGAGGAAGAGGAAGTCTCATGGTTATTGTATTCAGGTGTTTATTCCTGAATTACTGAATTGTGGGGTTATGGAGTGTTCTTTCAGCAAAATTTCTAACCTGTAGAATATAGAGTGCATTACAGATTTTAAAATATGGATTATAGAGAGAAGAACTGACATATAGGCAAAAAAGGGATTTAGAAACTGTTTTGGTAGTGGTGTGTTTTAACAGGATTTTCTTGAAGAGTTGCTTTCAGAAGAGGTTTGCAATTGCCTTCCTCTGAGTGTAACTTACTCAGGATTGCCTAATGGGTTTCATGGCTAAGATGTGTTTGGAATCCTGGTGTCTAGAGTCAAGGTCAAGCACTCAGACCACTACACCACATAGCCACAACAATCTCATGTGAAGCAGAAGGTGCCATGTCATTCCATGTGGAGAGCACATGCCGTGACACTAAAGATAGTGTGAAACCAAATTAGACATCTACCTGTAGATTCTGAAGACTAATAATCACACATTGTGTGACATTCATAGCAAAACATTATCCAATACAATCCATTCAATGCAGGGACCAAGTGCATACTCTTTCCTTCTGTTGCAGTCCTTCTGGGTAATCAGTAGTGTTAGTAAGTCATGGATAAATTGACATTTGTGAGTCAATTTAATATAATTTCTCAATCAATAGGGTGATGACCTCAGCTTTAATTTCTTGGTCCACAGGACACATTAAACATGCATCCCTCCCATGTATGGTTTATGATATCACTGGGTGCTTAAGAATGTGATAACTCTATATCTCTAGAAGGAATTTCAGAAGGGGCTGGAAAAGGTAAGACTCATCCGGGCAGTTGGAACATTTTCATTCCCCAGGATCATATTTTGTGACTGGATTCACATAAACAAGACCTTAAAAAAGGTGGCTTTTTCAATGTTGTCACTTGGAGGAATGACTAAAATCCATTAAGCCAGTAATGAATATGTAACTTGGAGTTACACATTTGTGATTGTTCTGTATTCACAATCTCTACATATTCCCAAGTTTAGGGGATACATAAAGACTGGGAAGCCTCTTGATCCCGACTTTTGGTGCAGTTGACAGGTCTGGTCCCGTCAACTTGAAAGCAGCTAACTGACATCCACACTTCCTTTTGTGTGAACAGTCTCCAGTGTATGTAATGGGACAGAGATCCCATTTTTGCCTATTGCATTGAAGGTCACTAATGGGAGTGGTCAAACCATGTCAGCCATGTCCAGATCAACAGGGGGAGACTTCCATTGATTTGCAGTAGCTGGTGACTGTTAGGACAGGACATGGACTTGGATTTTGCAGCATGGCGGGAAGTGTCACACTAGGAGTCACTGCATAGTTCCACACCCATTGATACTTGGCCAAATCAACTCTAGCCAATGTCTATTTCAAAGTTTGGAATAGCTATATTTGCATAATGGGATAACTTGGAGATAGGACCCAAGTCGAAATATGAAATGAATTTATGTTTAATATACACAATATATCTATTCTGAAGCTAATTTCATACAATATTTTAAATCATTTTTGCATGATATAAAATTGTTGTATACAATGAACTATCAGAAAGGAAAGGTGTCACCCATGGGGACAATAGAAAAGAGATGTTCAACTTGTAAAGGTGGTGTTGCGGGGAGCTAGGACCAAAAATCCATAATATCTCAATATTTCCTGTGTGTTGGCTTCACATACGCGCACATACACAAGCACATTATATACAGGGTAGTATACTGAGTGTGACACTTGTCCAAGGCAGAAGTGTTCTAGAGTTCCTACTGGAATCATGGCCAAATGTTAATACATGTCTTGTGGTACAGAAAGAGCAAAGTTACATTTAGCAGGCC
Source organism: Anolis apletophallus (assembly GCA_030556195.1). Classification (NCBI taxonomy): domain Eukaryota; kingdom Metazoa; phylum Chordata; class Lepidosauria; order Squamata; family Anolidae; genus Anolis; species Anolis apletophallus. Next base: position 115,102,735 of record JARBWK010000005.1, on the reverse strand, counting down.
TTGCTAGAGGTTTTCACTTTAGCTTGACAGTTCAAAGCTGGGCAAAGACTAACAGCTGGGAATGCAATAGGGGAATGTATCTTCCTGGTAAGAACCTTCTTGGACTTTTCTCATAGCTCTTAGGATGGGAGATGAGAAACAATTCAATTTTTCTAACAACCACCATGTCAGACTACACAGAGAAGCCACTGAAATCCACAAGCGTGTGGACAATTTCAACAGAAAGGAGGAAAACATGAAAATAAACAAAATCTGGCTACCAGTATTTAAAAACCTAAAATCAGGACAGTAAATAAAGAGCAACATTCTGAAAACAGGCATGAAGCAATCAGGACATGAAACAATCAGGGCCAGCTAACCCCTCCCAACAAAGGATTCTCCTAGGCAGGAATCAGCCAGGCCTTAAAGCTACAAGGCCATTAAATGCTAATCAAGGTAATTAATTACAACACTCACACTTGCCTCCAACAGACAAGAGTTTTTTCTCCCACCCTGGACATTCCACAGATGTATAAACTCCACTTTGCCTAGTTTCCAATATATCTCACAACCTCTGAGGATGCCTGTCATAGATTAGGGTGAAATGTCAGGAGAGAATGCTTCTGGAACATGGCCATACAGCACAGAAAACTCACAGCAACCCTATTCCATTTTTGCTTCTGCACTATATAATCCTGGAGAGTTCATTAAAAAAACTACTTTAAGCAATGCTTGAGTCGGAAATGGAAAGCCCCTAGACCTTCAGAAATTGTTGGGCTTTAGCTGTCAGCCACTATATCCACTTTAGTCACTTATATGGCTTTCAGGATATTTATGCAAGTAGAGTGCATCAGGCCATGGCAAACAAGAGGAGTAATGATTCTGTATGCTGATGTAACAAAGGAAAAACTTAGCAGTTATTGTTTCTGGAAATCCATGGAAGACAGAACAGTAAATCTTCTAGACCAGGGCTGTCCAACAGGCGGCCCTGGGGCCGTACACGGCCCCCGAGCCTCTTCCCTCCGCCCCCTAACTTGTTTTAATAAAATACAAATAAAAAATAAAATAAAATTTAAAAACCTACTTCCGGGTTTAGGCAAGAATCGCGAGACTACGCCAGCCACAGATGGGATTTCGAAGGAGGTCGAAATCCCATCTGTGGCTGCATAGTCTCGTGATAGCTGCCGAAATCTCGGGTCCCGCGGGATTTGTGGCCGGCCTGGGTGCGCGCCTCCTCCCCCCTCATGGCTGCTTCCAGGCCAGCCCCCATTCCCTCAGAGAGAGGGAGGAGGGGAGTGAGGCAGGGAAAGCCCCTCCTGGCTCCGTCCTCTTCCTGTGGAGGGCCCTCGCTTCCCGCCCCGTGGATGGGAGAGCTGCCGTGCCTGGCCTGAGCTTGGCCTCGGCTCCAGCGGGGCTCTTCGGGGACGGTGGCGGCGTTGGCGCTTTGGCCCTGTGGCGGGGCTCCCGCAGTATGGGTAAGGAAGGGCCTGGCTCGAATCAATCAATCTAAAAACAGTGGGATGTTGGGTGAAGGGGGGAGGGGTCCCTCAGCGGCGGTTTTCTTGGTGACGCTTCCTTCCCCTCCTCTGGGCCCCCTCCCCCTTGTTGTGCTGCCTTCCCCCGCGTGCAGGGCGCAACGTGGCTTCATTTGCGCCTGCCCCTGCAGCTTGTTTTCCCTTCAGGGAGGGAGGGAGCTCTTTGGGCCTCCTCCACCCGCCTCTGGGAAAGGAGGCCCCATCAAGCCCTGCGACGGCATTGAGGTGTTTTTTTTGGTGTGTCCCAATTTGAGTGTGGACTCAAATAACTCAAAGGTATTAGGAAACATTCCCCCAAATCCACCATTGGGTATATTGAGTATTCATGCCAAGTTTGGTCCAGATCCATCATTATTTGAGTCCACAGTGCTCTCTGGATGGAGGTGAACGACAACTCCACAACTCAAGGTCAATTGTAAGTAAATTGGAGCCGGGGAAGGGGCGGAGCCAGGGAGGAGGAGGAGCCAGGGATGGGGGCGGAGCTGGGGGAGGGGTGGGGGTGGAGCCAGGGAGGGGGCAGAGCCGGGGACAGAGGCAGACCCTTCAGCCCCCCAGGTGATCAGTGACCGGAATTCCAGCCCTTGGGCCCGTAGAAGTTGGACAGCCCTGTTCTAGACTTTGTATGTAAGCCCCAAAACTGGATCCTATGCATGGAAGAGTTCTAACCATTTTCTGTCTTGTGATAGCAGGAAGAATGGGTAGAAATGAAATGAAATAAAGGACATTATCAATATGATGAGGTCCCCAATGCTGATGCGCCAGCCTCGGCCCATAAAAATAATTATCTTGTACCCCACAATTTGGCTAAAGAGCTGAATTAATCAAAGAGAATTTTTGGTGAGGTTATCCCCAACATGAGGCTTTGCATTGGAGCTGGGGGAGAAGTTAAGTTTGCCTCAAACTGGTTGGTGGAAGGTGACAAGGGCCCGCAAGTCATGTGATCATTCTCACCAGGAAATGGGCTTTGATCACAGTTGAATCCAAAGATAACTTAGGAGAAAATATCTATATTTGCATATATGATGACGGTGAGGGGAAGCAAAGCAAAGCAGCCACTACTCTGTTGTCAATAATATCAATGTAAGGGGGTTTTCACATGCAAGCTTACATCAAAGTGAGCTTGTTGACACTAAGGACCTTATCACATTACCTTTGAGATTCGTCATGCATCGTGGTGAATTTGTGGGGTCCCAGAAGGGGATGCGGAGAACCCATTGCTCCATGTACTGCATCTCTCTACTTGCCGCTGGCCTGATTGCATGGGGGGAAGTGTCCAGCACCCAGCTTCCCCCCATTGTTCCAAAGGCAACACTGAATGCCTCATATATCATATATAGCTTGTTTTCCTCTTTTCTCAAAGAGCCTGGCTGGAAGTTGATGTGTGTCATGTAATGGGGTCTGTAGCAAAAAGGGAGAGTGATAGAATTCAGAGAGGACCAGATATTGAAGATCACACGATCATCAAACTGAATTTCATCTCCAAGGGCTATTTCCTTTACTTCTATACTTTCAACATATGCGTAATAGGAGCTTCCATTCAGTAACATCTGGAGAATCACAACTTCCCCATTCCTGATTTAATTTATGAAAGCAAAGGTAAAAAAGTTCATAACTAAACCCACAAGCCCCACCTCTAACTCCCCCCAGATCATGCCTTCCAATGCCCTTCTAAAAATATGAACTAAGGGAGGGAGTCACAAAGGATAAGCCCCCTTGCAGCCTGTTTTCTTTGCAGTAGTTTTGAAACTGCAGCAATATTGCTCTTTTAATATTATGTAGGAGTGAAACCATACAAGTTTCATCAGTGACTGGAAGGCAGGTGTGTGCGCCTGTGAGAGGGGAGAGATCTATCACGGAAATTCCTGCCCACTTATCCCAAGGGGCAGACTAGTAAAATACAGCATAAATCTGATCTGTGTGAATAAAATGCCATAAAAAACAAGAACTGTATGAGCATGGAAAGAACAGATAATGAAAGCAAATGTGCTGTAAGCAATGTAACCTAAAATCTCATAGAATATTACCCGGATGCCCAGCAACGGCAGACACTGCGCAATAAAGAATAACAGTAGAAAGGTGATACAGGAATAGTGGACATAATCCTGTAATGTGCTATGTTTGGGTACTGGAGATGCAGCTTAACAGAACTGGAAGCTAAGTAGATTGGTATTATAAAAGTTGAGAGAAATTGCAACTGTGTAGTGTAGCTTCCCTTATCCCATGGGGATGTGAGAGAGATTTAGAATCAAGGTAGGATAGAAAGGGACTCGGGTCTATTACCTTTTGTGTTTGGTCCTTATGTTCTATTTAGGTGTCCCCAGAGAAAGCATGGTTAGGTAATATTCAAAAAAGGCCAGATTCAGAACTTCAAAAAGTAAAATCTTTGTATTATGACTTCCATAATCTCCCACTTGCAATGCTGGGGGAATAAATTACATAACAACAACTAAGAAGGTATGCAGGGCAGTGCCCGGGGAGTGGGGGAGAGAAATTGACTAGTAGATTATTTAAGTTGCCTCAAAATGTAATTTTCCCAAGCTCTGGACAATGGGTAAGGCTTATCAATGTATCTACAATTCCCATTAAAATTCAAGCATCCAGTGCAGCAAAACAATCATGTGTAACAGCATCTAGGAAAAGGCTGGGAATCATGTGGCATACCATTGGAAAGAACTGCTGGGACTTGGAAATCGGATATACCTGGAGAGACACACAATTGCTGCCCCTGCTCAAGGAGGAGAGAAAAAATAGTTGGCTTTTGTAGAGGGAAAGGAATTTTAGAGAGACAGATGAAAACATTTGGAGTCTTCAGGAAGGCAATGAAAATGCTAAACACTTTCCTTTAGCATTTGAGCAAATAAATTGTGGATTGGAATCCAGTTTAACAGCTGATATTTTAGAAGTGGCCTGATATCAGATTCTCAGCAGCACTGCTGTCATTTTTGGAATGCTGAGAAGATGGATTTTTTCCCTCCTTTTGTCTTAAGACTAAAGCTACCAGGTCACGTCTGATTTTGGAAACTAAGCAGGATAGGGAACTGCCAATGGATAACAGGTGCTGTAGGCTATATTTCTGATGAAGGAACTGGCAAAACCACCTCTTCGTATTTACTAAAGAAAATCCTATGAAATTCATGGGGTCATCATATGGTGAAAGGCTTTAGGACGTAAATACACCAATGCAATGACTGATAAGATTTTTTAAAATTTTCTATTTTATTTCTATCCTGCCTTTCTTCCCATAGGAACTAAAGGCAGCTAACGATAACAAGACAGAACCTATCATGTCCCATTAAGCCCTTCACTGTTTACCCCTAGTTAAGCCCTTTTTAGTTAGAGATATTAATATTTTCTGTACAGTTTCTTGGTGTGGGGAGGGGGGGAGTCAGTCTACACCAGTGTTTTTCAACCTTTTTTGAGCCGCGGCACATTTTTTACATTTGCAAAATCCTGGGGCACACCACTAACCAAAATGACACAAAATTACACTCTAACACAGTAATAAATATAGTTAATATATTTTAAAATTTATTTATACACTCAGTGTGAAACCTGGGCCTGTTTCGATGAACATAACATATATGTGATTTCCTCTCATATACTTATACATGGCTATCATGTCTTCTCTCAGCCTTCTCTTCTTCAGGCTAAACATGCCCAGCTCTTCAAGCCGCTCCTCATAGGGCTTGTTCTCCAGACCCTTGTGAAATTTCACCCTGAGTGAAACTTGCTTCCAGTTAACTATGGATGTCATGAAGCTGTTATAAACACTTCCTTCGAAGGGGGGGGGGGGGGAGACAACTCTCAAAAAATCCAGTAAAATAGTTTTTAAAAAACCATTTCCAAGCAGAGAGGCTCAATTTGTTTCTTGGAAATCCAAGCCAACGTGAAACGCTGACTCATTCACTTCCGCCCAGTGCTCTGCTTTTGTGGAGGGAGGAGGGAGGCAGCAAAAGAGGCCACACAGATCTATGAAACATATCAGGAGGCTGAAGCAGCCCTGAGCGGGAGCTGGAGCCATGCTGAGTCGAGGCTCCTGAAGTCTTCCTCAAGGCGGGCCTGGCCCTGGCATTCTGCGGAGCTCTTCCTTTGCCTCGGGGAGGATCTTTGGGAAGGGAAATAGGGAGAAAGAGCTGCTAGGAGGGGGAAGAATGCCAATTTCCCACGGCACACCTGATGATCGCTCGTGACACACCAGTGTGCCACGGCACACTGGTTGGGAAACACTGGTCTAGACAGCCTCTTTGCATTTGAAGTCTCTGTTGTTCTGCCCCTTTAAGAATCCCCTTAGGGAAAAGCACTTCTGGTTCTTGGAAGAGTCCGCTTTTTCATGTCTGGATGGTGAAGAGAGAGGAAGACCAGAAGGTCTACAAAATAGCACGTCCAGTCGGAGCTGTATTCAAGTCCAGTCAGAGTTAAATGTTTAGAACCACTTTAAGAATAGTTGAACACTATAAAAGAAAGAGACAATAAGAAGAAATAAAGATTCAAGAGCCTAAGTTTCACGAAGACTTTTCCTCTCCTCACAAAGACTTTGTAGTGAGACTCAGAAGGAGAGAATGTCTAAAATTCTTGTCAGTTAATAAATTCTTGATTGATTCGACTATATAGTTAGTTTCTGATCTGTTTCCTGCACAGTCAGTCTACCTTCCAAGTAGTTAAGATAGCGTGGGGGGCAGAACACAACCCATATAATGTAAAAACAAGGCAAATACAAAAAATTAAAAGGCATTAAATATTTGTGTCATGGATACAAAGTTAAAATAAGTTAAAACACAGTCCCATGTTTTGTCATGTTATGTCATATGTCATGTTATGTCACATGTTTTTGTGTACTGTATATTTTAATTGTGAAACTAATAAAATCATTAAAAAATACAGTCCCACCCACCCACACTGTCTTTGTCAGATAAAGGTCTTTATCTGCCTGTGAAAGATAAGCAAGGATGGGGCCATCCTAGTCTCGCTTGGTCCGGGAGTACACCAAAAAGATCTTCTCCCTTGTTCTTAATAACCACACTTGAGAGGGTGGTAGGACAGAGAAATACACATAAAACAGCATTCTGAGGATGGATGGCCAGGCCGAATCCGTACCCGATAATTTCCATCGCTGCCTTGAGGCCGTTACTGGATGGCTGCGAGCCAGTAGGTTGAAGGTGAATCCGGCTATGACAGAGATCCTGTGGTTTGCTCACCCGGGCGGTAGGGATGTTCAGCTTCTAACCCTGGATGGCGTGACCTTATGTCCGTTGTCTTATGTTAAGAGCCTCGGGGTAACCCTGGACCCTCTGTTGTCGATGGAGGCACATGTCTCCACCATCAGCAGAGTGGCATTTTTCCATCTTCGTCAGGCAAGGAAGCTGGCCCCCTATCTGTCCCGCTGCGACCTAGCCACAGTGATCCAAGCTACGGTCATCTCAAGGCTAGACTACTGTAACGCTCTGTACATTGGCCTTCCTCTGTCGGTGATCCGGAAACTCAAGTTGGTGCAGAACGCTGCAGCCTGGCTCCTTACAGGGAGTGCGATGAGCACTCACATCACGGCCATCCTGCGCGAACTGCACTGGCTACCGGTAGAATGCCGGATCACCTTCAAAATGTTAGTTTTAACTTTTAAGGCCTTACATGGTCTGGGGCCAGTGTACCTGCGGGACCGCCTCATCCCGTACTATCCCGCCAGATCGTTGCGCTCCGAGGAACAGAATCTCTTAGTCATTCCCTCCCCTAAAACGTATCGCCTGACGGCAACCCGTCAGCGGCCTTTTTCAATAGTGGCCCCAAAACTCTGGAACTCGTTGCCCGCTGACGTTCGCGCCATGCAGAACGCCCTCCCATTCCAGAAAGCATGTAAAACCCTGCTATTCCAGCAGGCGTTTGGGGCTGGATGAGCTGCAGTTTGGTCGCATGTCGCCACACGTATTCATCTGTTTTATCTTATGCCACATTGTGTCCAGCATGTGGCTATTGTGCTGTGTACTGTGTTTTTAGATATGTTTTTAATCGTAATTTTAATTCTGTTATGCTTAGTGTTTTTATGAATATGCTGTTAGCTTCCCCGAGCCTTTGGGGAAGGGCGGCAAACAAGTGTGAATAAATAAATAAATAAATAAATTTAAATTTTAAACTCATAGAGAAAAGGCTCTTCTCAGATGATTGTAGAGTTCTAAGAGGCTCAGAGAGAGTTTGGGGGGTGGGAGAGCAAGAGAGAGGATTCTTCATATAACCTGGGTTTAAGCCTTATACAATTCCACAATTAAGGTTAAAAATAGGCAACTTTGAGGGGATGGAGGCCCTTTGACACTCACACAGATCCATCTATGTTATTCTGATGTTACATAAACTGAAATGTTGTTTGCATGTTAGTATTGCAAGTAGTGTTCCCCCTCTTCCAATAGTAGTTTCAAATTTAATTGCAGCAAATGGCAAAAGGGGCCCATAGGGTGTGCAGCAATGAGACATGCACTTCCAATACCTGCCTTAAGATTGTTCAGATACAGAAAATCATCTTGAAAGGTTGGATTGTATTTTTTTATTCCTGGAAGGATTCATATCCTATGAATGGCTGGCATAAAAGCAGGTGAGATCCAGGAGATTTTGAAGGGAACAAAAGACTTGGCATCTCTTTGGGAATTGGGAAGCTTTGGGAATTTGGGAAGCTTTGGGAATTTCAGGTCTTGGCTAAAAGAATAGGAAGTATCAACTGAACCTTCTAATGTTTATATTAGAATGATATTAACTTTCACATCTGGATAATGAAAGGCAATCTAGGCCAATAAGCAGCATGTGCATTTGATTAGTAACTTTGTGCTACCATTAGAAATGGAAACTCAGAAGAACAAACTTTCCAATCTAGAAGGTGTTTGTGGAGCGGGAAGTTCTTTGTCCTCAGGTCCTCCGAAGACACACATTTCAGGGAAATGTGGGTCTCCTAAGAAACATGCTGGGTTTGCAAAAACTAAAAGTCAAAGAAAATTGCCCTTGCGTCTTTCTTTTTCTAAATGGCTTCAGCTGGCATATAGTGCTCCATATCCTGAGTTATATGACAGCTCTGGAGAGTGCCAAAGAATAAATGAAAACTGCAATAAACATTAATACAGACATCATCAGGGTGTCAGTAATCAGAAAGACATAGAACTGTACAGAAGAAGGATGTTTTGTAACAGATACAAGACACAGACTTTTCCCTTGGATTTCATGATTTCTTCTACTACAACAACAACTAATATTTGGCTGTCTGACAAGATTGCAATCTCCATGGTTGGCCAACCCCGTGAGGTTAGTAGGTCAGACCAGGAAGAACACAAAAACTGGTTCCAAACATTCATTTTTGACCTTAGACTTTATCATACAAATTAAGCAAATTGCAATTACAACAGGACAATAGCGCCTTTGCCTTGGACTAATCACACAACGTTGGTATTTTCCCACCACTCCCAGTCAAAACAGCCTGGAAAGTGTTTCTTATACAAACAAACAAAAATCAATTTATTTTCTCCTTTTGTAAACACCTCTCAATAGTCTCCTATGGGGAAAGTGATGGGAAAGGAGCAACATCATTTGATAAAGTTACTTCTCAGGCCCAAATGGGTATATATATGTAAGGAATATTCATCTTAGATTCCATCCAAACTGTTGCAACAATCTCTGATGCACTGTTATGTGCACAACATATGTCATAGTTTCTACTCTTGGGAATTTATTACGCAAGGCAGGGAAATCACATTTATTTATTAAAAAGTCTCAATGCTACAAATATTACTAATTCATTGTACAATGAGGATGCTTCTGTTGCCACTTAACATCAGAGTAGGAAGAAGAAGTGCAAGCCATAACATGAACAAGTGCTTGAACCACGAAATACACCTCCTCAATCAGTTGGTGTAACTGTATAATCTGTAACTATACAAGTAATAATGGGATTACAGGTACAGTACATGACAATGGAATGAAACTATCCCATAAATGGCAACTATTATGTTGTGTTGCTATATGTTTGTTATTGGAAAAAGAAGTTAAGTACAAATAACTAGTACTAGTTATTTGAGTATCCCACATTTTGCAGACTATTGCATATACAACATGTTTGTGTTTTGAACGGATATTTATTTATTTATTTATTTAAAACTTTTGTACCCCGACCTTCTCACCTCTATCGAGGGACTCAGACCGGCATAACAGCAAAAATTCAATGCTATACAATTAAAAACAACTACAACAACATATTAAAATACATAATATGTTATAATATGTTCATTCATTCTAGACTGTGTGTAAAAGACTCTATCAAACTGTTTCTCTGTTGAATTGTTATCTAAACAGGGCTAGGGAAGAGGGTAGAAAAATAGTCAATTACTCATTCAAAGGCCATTCCAAGAGGAGCAATGAGAAACATGTTGAATAAGCATTAAGGAAGAGGATACAGAAAACTAAAAAGCCATGAGCCCTAGATCCAATTGTTAGTCCCAGCTTCAGTTCCATATTGGATCAATGAAAGTTACATAAATGTTGATTTATTAAGTTTCCATTGATTTAGTGGGTCCGCCATTCTTAAAACTAACAATTAGATTTAGGTAGTAGATGTTTACTAATGACAGCTATGAGAACTAAGGACCACTTAGGAACAAACTTTCTCCTCTGGTATCTGTGTAAATTATTCTGAATTATTTGAATATCTTCAAGGATTTGCACAAACATTTTCTATATATTATATAGAAAATAAGACTCCCATGTTATGTGAAATAGCATATTTGCAAATTGTTTTATGCTCTTAGATTTCATGATAGCAACCAAAAGCATTTAATCTTAAACACAATTATTCATGCTTTAGGACTCTCATTTTCCAATATTAAAAAATGCATGTCACCACCCAATTTCTCACAAATGGAAAGCACAAGCAAAGATGCTGTGCTGTTCAGATGCCAGGCACATCTAAGACCTCTAGTTGATATAAGACAGTGAGTATAGCATATGTCCCAGTGAAACAGTTATTTCTTATGTCATGATTTAATAGCACATGGTATAGATTGCTGGACTGGAAAAGGGTGCTGGATATCATATAATGGGTTATAAGTATGTGGAGTTTGTGATGTAGTTCATAAGCAGCAGTTGGAAGCATGTTGCGAGGTGGAAACTAGATGTAAGATAAACCAATAGTCAAGATCAGACCGCAGATTAGACCAGAAATCAGAACCAAACAACTAAAATTAAAAGGAATTTCAATTTACCCTTGTTCCTTTATATGAACAAAAAAACCATTGCGTATACTCCTTCCTTTCCTGGATAATGTAAAGACTAACTTGGTTGGGTTCAGCATCTGAAGGTTCAAAGCAGATTATACAGCATGCATTTCATTAGCTCACCATGTGGGTTGATTGTACAAGGTTTCCAAAACAAACCTTTGTATCTTATAACAACTGTGGTAGCGTCGTCATCTGTTTCCTGACCCAATTCAATATGCTGGACTTCATTTTGAAACTCTTCATAATTTGGAAGCCTGGTAATCAGTATGACTGCAGGAATCCAAAACTACATACCCCCTAGAAATAGATCAGGGAGTTTCAGAATCACTGGTCCCAAAGTAACAAAGATGGAAAGCAGTCAGAAGTGAATATATGTCACAAACATTCATGTTTATCATATATCACTGTGGGGAGCATGTGGTCTTTTAGATGCTCTTGGACTTCAACTCCTAACAGCCTTGAGAGCATGGCCAATGTTTAGAAGTTATGGCAGCTGCACTCCAACAACACCTGTAGTCCAGTAGCCATTCCTAGTTCTTGGCTTGTAGTTGCTTAAGCAGCACATAGAATGGGCCTAGTACATGATTCCCAGAAAATGGCTAATCAACATTTTCCTGTATTTAAACAAAGGGGAGGTTTTGGTTACACTTCTACTATGGTATGGTACGTATTTCCACAACTTTGGAGACTGCTGTGTTTTTAAAGTGTCACAATCCGATATTCAATTCTGTGACATTAAATGATACACAGACATGTATTTTTGAGTGTTATGTCAAGATAATACAAAACTGTGATGATAACTGTGCCATGCTGACATACTATTAAGATGTTTTAAAGGGAAAGAAATCAGGAATTCTGCTACAGTGTATAAAGAACAAACCTCAGTGAGTCTATCATAAAAGAAAATGGCTTCTGGAGAATTTAGTAAACACTCTTTTGTTGTTTATTCGTTCAGTCGCTTCAGACTCTTTGTGACCTCATGGACCAGCTCACGTCAGAGCTCTCTGTCAGCCGTCACCACCCCCAGCTCCCTTAGAGTAAAGCCAGTCACTTCAAGGATACCACCCCTCCATCTTGTCCTTGGTCGGCTCCTCTTCCTTTTTTCCTTCCATTTTCTGTCTTTTCTGTCTTCTCACTAGGTGGCCAAAGTACTTCATCTTTGCCTCTAATAGCCTTCCCTCCAATGAGCATTCAGGCTTTATTTCCCGAAGTATAGACTGGTTGGATCTTCTTGTGGTCCAAAGCACTCTCAGAATTTTCCTCCAACACCACAGTTCAAAAACATCTATCTTCCTTCACTCAGTCTTCCTTATGGTCCAGCTCTCACATCCATAGGTTACTACGGGGAATACCATTGCTTTAAATATGTAGATCTTTGTTGCCAGTGTGATGTCTCTATTCTTCACTATTTTATTGAGATTGGTCATTGCTCTTCTCCCAAGAAGTAAACGTCTTCTGATTTCCTGGCTGCAGTCTGTGTCTGCAGTAATCTTTGCACCTCTGTCAATGCCTCCATGTTTTCTCTACTTGCCAGTTATTAATCAGTCCGGCTGCCATAATCTTGATTTTTTTATGTTTAACTGCAACCCAGCTTTTGCACTTTCTTCTTTCACCTTGATTAGAAGGCTCCTCAGCTCCTCCTTGCTTTTGGCCATCAAAGTGGTTTCATCTGTATATCTAAGGTTGTTATCATCAGTAAAAAGCCTGAGTGTCATCATCAGTAAAAAGCCTGGGTGTCCATTTAGACTCTATGCAGTCAATGGAGACCCAGGCGTTTTTCCACCTGCGACAGGCGAAGTGTCTGGCCCCTATCTGTCCCGGAACGACCTAGCCACGGTAATCTAAGCCACAGTCATCTCAAGACTTGACTACTATAATGCTCTTTACATTGGCCTACCCTTGACTGTGATCCGGAAACTTAAGCTAGTGCAGAATGCTGCAGCCCGGCTGCTCACGGGGGAGCCTGAATACTGGATCACCTTCAAGGTGCTAGTTCTCACTTTCAATGCCTTATTTGGTCTGGGGCCAGGGTACTTAAGGGATCGCCTGATTCCATATAACCCTCCGAGATCACTACGTTCAGAAGATCAGAATCTTCTAGACATCCGCAGTGTGAAATCTTTCCACCTGTCATCAACCAGGCAAAGGGTCTTCTCCGTCATCGCCCCGGTACTGTGGAATGCTCTGCCACCTGAGACATGGGCTCTCCGTAATCTGAATACCTTCCACAGAGCATGCAAGACACATTTATTTAGGCAGGCTTTTGAATGCCTGTGGTCCTCCATTGTGTGTTACCGTGTTTTATTATGTTATTTTTAACTGTGTTTTAATTACTATTTGTATCCGCATAACTATGCTGTAAACTGCCCTGAGCCCCTGGGAGTGGCAGTGTAAAAGTCCAATCAATCAATCAATCAATCAATCAATAAATAAATAAATAAAGTTTCTTCCAGCAATTTTAACCTCAGCCTTGCATTTGTCAAGCCCCGCACATTGCATGATGTGTTCTGCATACAAGTTGAATAGGTTGGATGAGAGTATACAACCCTGCTGTATGCCTTTCTCAATCTTGAACTAGTCTGTTGTTCCATGGTCAGTTCTTACTGTTACTACTTAGTCAAAGTACAGATTCCTCAGGAGAGAGACAAGGTGATTTGGTATGCCCATACCACCAAGAACTTGCCATAATTTATTATGATCCACACAGTCAAAGGCTTTAGAATAGTCAATAAAAGAGAAATAGATGTTTTTCTGAAACTCCCTGTCTTCCTCCATTATCCAGCGAATATTGGCAATTTGGTCTCTCGTTCCTCTGCCTTTTCTAAAGCCAGCTTGTACATCTGGCAACTCTCTCTCTCTCTCCATGTATTGCTGAAGTCTTCCTTGAATAATCTTGAGCATTACCTTACTAGCATGTGAAATAAGTGCCACTGTATGAAAGTTTGAGCAGTCTTTAGCATTTCCCTTTTTTGGTATAGTAAACACTGAGCAGCACATAAAGTTACTGATCCACTGTTATAGTAATTAAAGAAAAAATGATCTCAGTGAGAGGCTACAGAATAAAATGAGAAAAAACTAACTGCTCTGCTTTTTCCTATTCACTCCCAAATAATGGCAATCAGCTAGACCAGGGGTGCTCATTAGGTAGTTCGAGACCTACTAATAGATCATCGGCCCTCTTCCAGGTGGTCTTTGGGCCTCACCAGCCGGATGGGGCGCACACCCTGTGCGCACGCGCGCTCCTGCTGCTGGCCTCTGCTCTCGCATTGCTTCTTTCACCTGCGGGGCATTGCAGGAAGAAGGAAGCATGAGGCGGGGCCTCTGGAGGGAGCGCCCTGCCTCTCTTGTCCAGAAGCAGCTGTGCAGCCTCCGTTGCCGGCGAGAAAGGCAGGGCAGAGTGCTCCCTCTGGATGCCCCGCCTCGTGCTTTCTCCTTCCTCCAATGCCCCGCAGGCGGAAGAAGTGCTGTGCGGGCGGAAAACGGCAGCAGGAGCACGCGCGGTGGCGAGAGCACGCGGTGGCGAGAGCGCGCAAGAGCACACGGTGGGGGCAGTTAGATCTTTTGGACTTGGTTGCTTTAAAAGTAGCTCGCATGCTGAAAAGGTGTGAGCACCCCTGAGCTAGACAGTTCCAAATACGGAGGCAAAAAAACCCAACCCCTGCTGGGGAAAAACAAACCTTTTTAGGACTACTGTTCCCAAAATCCCATGTTAGCCATACTGGATGGCGGATTAAGGGAATTGCTGTCCAAAAAACAAACCTTTCCGAGCTCAGTAGTAATGGTTCTGTTCCCTCTGCATCGAATACAAGGTCTCCCAATCTGAAATTTTGTTTAAGCTATTGAGATCTGCCATCTCTTTCCAGATACTTGAGGCTGCTTATGTGATTGCCAGCCTCATTTTCTGTCTCAGGATCAAGGCAGAAGAATTATAAAAGGGAAGAAAACCCTTGCCTCACACTCAATGCCCAATGCTCTTGTGTGTTGACAATTGTGACCAAACACCAATCTCCAAAGAGCAATGTCATTTTTAGGGCTCAACACAAGACTTCTCCTTCCCAGAGATGATTTTTTTTCAAAAGGATATAAACTCAGCTGATTATGCTAATCAGCTGAGTGCCAAACAAACAAACAAGCCCAAGAAACGAAACGAAAGCCCAGCTTGAAGTCATGGAATGCCCAGTGGCAGGTTCTGTTCCAGACTCTGAGAGATAAAAGTAAACCAGCACATATCGGTTAGTCTAATTTATTCAGCCTCATTGCAATCTCACAACCTTGTGTTTGATTTTCTTATAAACTAGTAATTTCCTGAATGAACTTAATACTGCCACAGTCACTAGTAGCTCTGCCTCATATAGAAGTTTTTTTATTGTCGTGCGTGCAACTAAATTGAAATATCTTTCACTTGAAATATTGACTTTAATATCTCATTTGAAAAATTCATGAAGCCTTTGATGTTAAATCCATACTCAATTTAGCCAAATGCCATTAGAATATGCAATATGCCTGAATACAGAAAGCATTATTGTCTGTGTTTCTGTAGAAGAATTACATTTTATGGCTGTAACGTCAGGATCTTTTTTGGACTTGGGCACAGGAGGAAAAAAGAAAGGGAAAGGCAGCACATTAGAAGGAAAATGAAAAGTGGTATTGATTAGACTCCCACTTACCCTCTCTTTGCTTCGGTTCCTAAATGCATGGAAATCAGGGTTGAGCCACTGTGAGTAACAATGCTCCATAATGAATGGAGCAATCGTTGGAAAATTAGTGTAAGCTGGGATGATAGTGCACAGATGTTGCTCCTAGTAACTGTCATACATTTTCTTTTACAACTCCATTTACATAAGTCTCTTTGTTTCCTAATAGTATCACAAGAGAAACATGACAATAGTTAATGATTTCATAAAACATATAATGTAAAGAAGGAGAACATTAATTGAAACTATAGCTAGAGTAGGCTGGAATTATATTTCCTAACCGAATCACAGGGAAACATCCTCTTTTGTTCAAAAGTAGTGACGGGGAGAGCTAAAGCAGTTTTATTAGGGGAAAACAACGTAGGCTTTCAGCAAATTAATTTATATTTTTAGCAAAATATAATACTGGCAAATGTTTCAAAATCTCCTGAGTGCTAATAGAGTGTATTTGCCTTTGGTAATTTATGGACACTTTTCCACCCAGATATCGATCACATTACAAAAAAAACTGCATTAACGTTTTAGACAATAATGGGTGAAGAGGAAAATACTTTATTTTTTATCACTCTTGAAACTGATGTTATGGTCCTTATGTCTTGAGGAGAGACACAGAAGGAAAGCATTACAGTGTCTTCCATGCATGTGTTTACTCAGGTAACTTGGGACTAATCTAATGTCTTGGGTGTAAAACAATGTTTTGAACTTGTTCTATTTATTTCAGATATAGAAAAGAACAAGTTGGTGGAACTAGAAATGCGACTCTTCTCTGACAATGTAATTAGGTGTTTTGGGGGTCCATTGTGGATAAGATTATCAGTAAACAAAAGTGCTGTCCAGAAGAAAGACCTTTATTCCCTGGCTGCTCAGTTGCACCATCTTCTGCCCAGCTTTCAGGAAACAAATGTCTCAGCAAACGTTTCATCTCCTAGAGAAACGGTCTGTTATTTTTTATGAGAAAGAGGATATGGAAATGTAGGCTGTGATCTCAATCTTACCAGGAAGGAAGTAGAGTTTAATTCCAAACAGACATGTTTTGGCCCAGGGCTTAATCCAATATCAGATTAATGGAGATGGACCAGTTGGACAAGTCTTTCGGGAACACTCAGAATCCTTAGATTCCACTGTACCAACTATCTAGCTTCACCATCACCATTATCACTGTCATCTATTTTTTGGAAATATAGTATGTTCTAATGTATATTATAACTCTTTCTATAGAAAGTGTCGAAGTCTTTGTGGCTTTATGGAATCCCTGAGTTTACGTAAGGGACTTAACACACATTAGCACAGATATATTTCCTTTGAACTGTGACATAGGCGTTATCCATGCTGCACATCCATTTCTTGCATCCCAAAGCTGTTGAAATATGATAGTCATGGGTTGTGTGTCACCTGCTTTCTCAAGCTTTTATTTATTTATTTATTTTAACTTTTGGCATTCTGGTGTGACAAAACGCAATTGTTTGCTGTAGCATTTTTGCCCAATTGAAATAAGGGGAATTGTAATAAGACTGAATTGAATGTGGTGACTTGGTATTGTGGAATGTTGCCTTCTTTCATCTGTATTTGTTTCCTTCCACAGATATTATCCCGCTGTGACTATCAATGGTATACTTAAATTTATGGGTTCAACATTTTATTGCACTTGTTATGATCTTTTAATATATTGCTAATTTCATTGTTTTTAATATTATCATTTTTAATTCATTTGTCTTGTTTTTATTTATTTTATTCATGAGCAAACTGTTTTGAGAGCTTTTGGGGAGAAAATATGGATTATAGATAGATGGATGGATGGATGGATAGATAGATTCAGCAGCCCTTATCAAGAATCCAAAATCCAAGAATGGGATTACTGTAATGCACTCTACGTGGGGCTGCCCTTGAAGACAGCCCAGAAGTTTCAATTGGTCCAATAGGCGGCAGCCAGATTTCTAACTGGAGCGACTTAAAGGGAGCGGTCAACCCCCCTGTTTAAGGAGCTCCATTGGCTGCCATTCATCTTCTGGTCCCAATTCAAGGTGCAGGTTCTTACCTACAAAGTCCTGAATGGTTTGGGACCTGCCTACCTATGTGACCGCATCTCTGTTTACAAACCCAGGCGATCTCTCCGATCATCTGGATAGTCCTTACTCTTGCTCCCACCGCTCTCGCAGGCACGGTTGGTGGGAACGAGGGAGAGGGCCTTCTCTGTAGTGGCGCCCCGACTCTGGAATGCGCTCCCCAAGGATATCAGACAAGCCCCCACTTTGGCAGTCTTTAGGAGGAGCCTGAAGACATGGCTGCTCCAGTGTGCCTTCCCTGAATAAAGTAAATGACGCCCTGCCATGTTCTTTCTCTGCAAAAGTCCTCAGAAGTACTTTGGCTTGGTTTAGAATCCTAACATCGCACCTCTAAAATCAAATGGGGGGGGGGGATTTTTTTTTTGATTAGTATATCAAATACTTACAAATTTTTTGCAAAAAGTGCTAAAATGTAACTTAATTACTTACGAAATTCTAAATTGGTTCTAAAGTCAAAAACAGTCAAAAATCAATGGGGGAACATTCCCTTAAACTGTAGATGTATAACATAAATATAAGAGCTAGCTACTAGCTCTCAGTACAATTGTGACCTTCTCTACCCTCCTCTTTCATTCCTTCCTTTGCTCTTTGGTTCCCCATCCCTTCTTTTCTCTTTCCTTCCTTCCCTCCCCCTTCTCTACTTCTTCCTTTGTCTCCTTCCTTCCTTTGTTCACGTTTTATTTCCCTAATAGCAATTAAACAGAAAGATATATGTATAATATATAGACTTTCTGCTGTGCTTTCTGCAACCGAACTTGCCTATCTCAGATTGGCCTCTTTAGTCATCAGCGCTTGTAAAAAGTGTGGGATGAGTCCTTCCTGAATCTTCGTTCGTGAAGTAATGCCGAGAGAGAGATATGTATTAATGCAGTGGTTCCTCATGGTGTGGTGACCCCATCCATATTTTCGTTGATACTTCATAATTTTGTTACTCTTATGAATTCTAATGCAAATATCTAATATGCAGGATGTATTTTCATTGTTACAAATTGACCAAAGTTAAAGCACAGGGATTAATCACAAAAACAATATGTTTGGGGAGGATGGACAACGGATGATGGGATTTGCAGTACCTTCGACCAATTCAGCTCTGACTTCCACAGCTGAGACCCCATGAATGACAGACCTGGACTAAACTTGGCACACAGAACCCCCATGACCCACAGAAAAACTGGAGGGGTTTGGGAGGAATTGACAGTGATTTAGGGAGATAACTCTGAACCCAAACAATCCTGGATCAGGACCAAACTTGGCATGAATACTCAATATGCCCAAATGTGAATGCAGATGGAGTTTGGGGAAAATAGACCTTGACATTTGGGAGTTGTAGTTGCTGGGATTTATAGTTCACCTACAATCAAGGAGCATACTGAACCCCACCAATGATAGAACCGGGCCAAACTTCCCACACAGAACCCCCATGATTAACAGAAAATACTGAGTTTTCTCATGGGGTCTTTGGTGACTCCTCTGACACCCCCTCGCAAGCCCCCACCCAGGAGTCCTGACCCCCAGATTAAGAAACACTGCCTTAAGGACTACAAGTTGCTTTAAGATACTGTGGAGAGCCAAGCTGGGTATCTATCACAGGCATGGGCAAACTTGGTCCCTCTAGGTGTCTTGGACTTCAACTCCCACCATTCCTAACATCCTCAAGACCTTCCTTTCCCCTCAGCTGCTTATGCAGAATAGGAAAGGAAAAGGACTCCTGCCTTCCACCGAGAACTGGGAAGCCCTGGCCCTTGAGCACTCTAATTGGAGGTCAGCTGTGACCAGCAGTGCTCCAGAATTTGAAGAGGCATGAATGGAGGAAGAAATGTGCCAAGAGGAAGGCACATCAAGCCAACCCTGACCGGGGACTGCCTTCCACTTGGATACCAATGTCCTCACTGTGGGAGAACATGTGGATCAAGTCACGAATAGGGCTCTCCAGCCACCTACGAACTGACCACCAAGACAATTCACTTGGAGGACCATCATCCTTCAGCTACGAGGGATCACCTAAGTAAGTAAAGAGTAAACTTCAGCCCTCTAGTTGTTTTGGACTCCAACTCCCACCATTCCTAACAGCTTAAGTGGCTGAGGGGGAAAGGAAGGGGGCCTGAGGCTGTTAGGAATGGTGGCAGTTGAAGTCCAAAACACCTGGAGGGCTGAAGTTTGCCCAGGCAGGCCAGCTTGGACCTGGAGCCCTGGGTGCAAACCTTGCCTCGGTAGAAAACTCCCGAGAGGAGGGGCAAGAAGCCCTCCCTTCCCTTTAGCTCCACACCTGTAAAAATGGGGAAGGGTGAAGAAGCAGCAGCTGGGAAGCAAGACAGAAACCAGTGAAGGGTTGAGGGAAAGTGCCTCAGGTGTTCCAATGTGTCTTTCCTCCGGAGCCAGACGCTGGCACTGTAGTCCTGCTGCTTGACGGCGCTGTAGAAGTTGGAGCCCACTGGTCAGGCTGGGCGAGGGCTCGCGGGCTTTGCTCTTCAGCCTCAGCTGCCGAAGCCCTCCGGGCGGGACGACGAGGCCAGCCAGTCGCTCCTGCCTTCCATCTTGACATGACAGGGCGGAGAGAGAGAGAGAGAGAGAGAGAGAGAGAGAGAGAGAGGAACCCAGCTGAGGTAGAAAGAAGGTGCAGTAGGCTGCACGGTGAAGAGAACAAAGAAAGATAGAAAGAAAGAAAGAAAGAAAGAAAGAAAGAAAGAACTGAGAGGGAAGGAGAACTGGATTCAGGCTAGAGAGAGGAGAGGCGAGGGTTTTTTTCCAGCTGAAATATAAGCCGACCCAGGGTTGGGTCGGCTTATATTTCAGCTGAAAGGGGCCATCGCACCCCCTCTCGCCTCTCTCGCCTCGATGCATGAAGCCCGAGCAACCGGGCAGAGACGGAGCAGGGGGGCGGAAGCCTGGAGGACTACAGTTCCCAGAATGCATTGCCTAGCAGCAGAGTCACTTCCAGTTCCCCATAGAAATGCGGGAAAAAGAAGAAGCTTAATGAAGGCGGGAAGGAAATGAGCGGGAGAAGACAAGACAGGGAGAAGTGAGTACTACAATAATTAATTAATTAATACTTTAGAACTTCTAACGAACTTAACGCATATTGTTGACCTGAGGGACCGTAAAAGGAAGTTCGTGGCAGCGATCCGTAAAACCTCAAAAGTCCCATTAATTACGAATTTCTAACGAATCAATTAGATTTCCGTTTCAATTTTAGCATGCCTATTAATTACCTGTTGTGTGTCTGCCCCATATTGTCTTTGGAGCCTTCCTGCTATATGCAAACTACCTCTGTCTACACCCAGTGTTTATGTATTTTAAAACTTTTCCATACCCACCCACTGAACCAAACAACTACTTCATTCTCTCTATGCTCTGCCTGGATGCCTGCCTGCTCACTTTTTTCTCTTGGGAGCCCTTTGCCCAGCAGGTCTCTGGGTTATCTTTTTTTACCCAAAACATGTCAGGTTGAAGGTTGGATCTCCGCCTTTCATGCATAACTGAGAGCTCCCTTCCCACCTATAGCCAAAGTCAGACTTAAATATCCTTTGGCTGCAGTCACCCACTCGCAGCTGGGGACGTAAACATTTTCAGTGGGAACCAAGCTTACCAATGGCAGCATGATGGGTTTTGGAGGGTAGAAAGTAGGGGTGGATATCTCCATCCGTAATACTTTGATTTCCGTTAATTTTTCGTATTTAAAATTATTTTGACCCTATATTGCCCCTTGGCATCTAACCCGGAAGTGCCGTTTCAAAACCGAATCCGGAATCGCCGAAAAGGGCACGTTATTAGGTCGTTATTTCCGCCCTTTCTTATCTTTAACCCGCAATGCTTCTGAGCTGGGGGGGAGGAGTGCAGGGCAAGCCCTCCACTCTTCCCTCCCTCCCCTGCCAGCTGAGAGGCACCGTGGGTTAAAATAAACCCACAATGCTTCTGAGCTGGGGGGGGAGAGTGTAGGGCATCCCCTCACCTCCTCCTTCCCTGCTGAGTATAACGCGCAATAGCCTTGACGCGCGTTAGTTCTCAGCAGGGAAGGAGGTGCGGAGGGCTTCCCCTCACCTCCTTCCCAGCTGAGAAGTAATGTGGGATAGCGGCTTCAGCGTTCTGCTCACCCCCACCCCTCCTTGCCAGCTGGGAACTAATGCACGGGGGTTGATTCCCAGCTGGCATAACGAATAATAACGAATTTCATTATTAATTACATTTCAATTTCAAAATTATTTTAATTTTTTTTGGAACACTTTCTATTTAGAAACAACAGCGGCAATCCCCCCCCCCCCCCCATGAGTTTAGAAACAATTTTTTAATGGATCAACCACCCCTAGTAGAAAGCTCCAAGGAGCAGCTCCCTCTTGCTGGACATTGTTTCCATGTCTATAATGTTGCTTCCTTGTTGAGCTGCTTCTGTAATGGTTTGCTGGTTTAACAGGTCTGTTTGACTTCTCTACCTGCATGTTGTACAAGATGGTCTCTCTCTGGAGCTAAGTTGGGAACTGAGTGCAATCAATATATCAGAAAAGTTACTTCTCTGGACTTCATAGAATCCTGCACCCCGCATGGCTCCTGGCTGGGAGATTTCATGGCCTATAGTCCTAAAAAGTAACTTTTCAGTTGCACCCTTTGTTCTGTCAAATGCAAAGGACAGGGCTGTGTCAATGCCTTTGAATGTTAGAGCGATGATGAACTACAAATAATTAGTAGCAACAGTATGCAAATCATTGCTACAACAGTCAAGATGATTTTCAAGTTTGACATCTCAGGGAAAAATGAAACAAACCAATGCATATATTCTATATATAGTTGCTACGTGCTGCTGAATCTGATGAATGACAACTTATTAGAGAAATACATTTTGCAATGCTTGGAGACTTTGGTTGGAAGTGCTTTGCATATCTTGTTATTCTACTGAGAATTTCAGTTGAAAATATTGAGAATATCCTAGATAATGAACAGCTATAGAAAAGTATGCCATCCCTTCATGAAATAAGAAGAAATATAGTGACATACACACACAGGATGGGAGATCACACAGAGACATGCTTTCTTCATATATGTTAATAGGTAACTCTTCTTTCTTTGGAGAGATTAATTCCGTATTTGATTAATAGCTGCTTCCAATTGTCTGCTAACTCTGTTCCCTGCATTTAAAAAGCATTACTGCTGCATTTTGGTCAATGTAAGATGACTAACCTGGTAAACTGAGACGGTGTGTCCAGACTCACGTTATTAAAGAAATTGGTTTTCTTTCTTGATTTCATGTCATTGTAGTTCAGCCATTCATTTGTCCAATAAACAGTTTGGTTTGGTATGTTCTGGGAAATAATGAATATTGATTGACCAATCGATTACTTATTAAGAAACAGACTAAGGGAAATTGTTTATCCAATCAATTTTAATTTTTGATTTGTTATTTATATTTTCCAATTTAATCCACCCCTCCCTCAGGCTCTGAAGCAAATCAGGGGTGAGAGTAGAGAGAGAGAGGGAAAAAAGAGATTGTCTGCAACTTCAGGGAGAGGGGGTGAGCACAAAAGCCAATATCCTCATTATAGATCCTGCTGGCTGCTTGCAATAGGCCACATTAAGAAAAATTGTGGCTGAGAAGCATGGGCACATTACCCTCACGCACCTGTGGCAGTTGGACCGAAATGTTAACTTATTAATAGGATTTCTTAGGCGGTGTGATTACTGTTTCTTATATCACTCAGTCCTGACACTTAAACTACGGCCAAATGTCAGAGACACATGCTCATCCATCAGCTGTGTGTCACACTCATAACCTCGCTGCAGCCAGATCAGATACAAAGAGAGAGAAAGAAGCTGCGAGAAAGGGTTCCCCACACCCGGCAGCTCAGAGGGATGGCACGACAACTCTGTGAGGAGATAGGCCACTGTGGGCTTGTCATGTTTAGGGTGTACGTGAAAGCCCTGGAGATGTGAACAAAAGAGTGATGAAATCTGGTGGCTGCCATGAGGAGTGAATGGCCATAAAGATTCAGGATTAGACATTTCAGAAATGATTTGCTTTTTCAAACTGCTTGTAATCAAAATACATTGAAATCAAAACAACATATATGAAGGTATGGTTGTCCAGACTGTTGCTATAAAATATATCCCAACACTCATTAAATGAGGGAATTCTGAACTAAAGGGTGCACATGGACTGGAACTCAGTTCTGAGGTTTATTTATTATTTATTTACTGTATTTCTAACCCACCCTTCTCAAGACCCCCCGGGGACGACGGGGGACGACGACTCAGGGCGGCTTACAAGGCACAATTAGATGCCGGCAACAATACACAATATAAATCACTAATACAACAAGATTAAAACATCAACACCTCCAACTAAATTAAAACAATTTGAAATTGGCCAGTCTTGACTCATGCTATCATTTATAACATATATCAGTCCACAGGTTTCTCAAGGGACTCACTGTAATCTGCCTGCAATGGGATTGCAACAAAACAGAAACAGGCTAGATCACAAATAATATGCTTTTGTTTATAACATTGGATATAAAAAGTTTACTGCCTCTACTTTCAATACTTGTGTGTATGTGTGTGCTTATGTCCGAAATGCCTCAGGGCCAACAGAGGCTGTAGCCTTGGATCTATCCTCCTTTCACTGTTATCTGAGGGCCCTTCCACACAGCACTATAGCCCAGAATATCAAGGCAGGAAATCCAAAATTATCTGAGTGTGGACTCAGATAACCCAGTTCAAAGCAGATATTGTGGGATTTTCTGCCTTGATATCCTGGGCTATAGGGTTTTGCAGAAGGGCCCTTAAACTTTGTTTTAACATAACAAGATATGACCCTCCATTGTCATACTGTCCCCCACCCCAACATACCATTTAACATCCATGCTTGATGAAGATCCTAGGAACCTAGAAAGCTTGTTTAATGTACAAGCCTTTTGGTTGACCTAATGAAGGTATCACCACTAGGGGTGATTGATCCATAAAACATTTGTTTCTAACCTCATGGGGGAGGGATTGCTGCTGTTGTTTCGAAATAAAAAGTGTTCCGAAAAAGGTCAAAATTTCAAAATTGAAATGTAATAAATAACAAAATTGTTATTATTTTGTTATTGCTGCCACACAACTTTGCTGCCAGCACGCTTTGGAAGCCAGGGGCCAAGCTTTGCTCCTGGTCGCCAAGACTCTCCCTTTGCTTGGGAAGGAGAGTCTTGGCGATCCGGAGGAAATCGACTCCTAATCTCGCCCCCTGGCTTCCAAAGCACGCTTTGGAAGCCAGGGGCCAAGATTTGCTCCTGGTCGCCAAGACTCTCCCACCCAAGCGGAGGGAGAGCCTTGGCAGCTGAGAGCTGAGCGAGAGCAGAGTGGAGGGTGCTACTGGCCTCCAGTCTCCCATCGCCAGTTGAAAGCTGAAGTGGGTTAAAGATAATCCACTTCAGCTCTCAGCTGCCGAGAGGGGACTGGAGGCCAGCAGCACCCTCCACTCTGTTCTCGCTCAGCTGAGATGCCAGATGAGAAGCAACCCAGGTTACTTTTAACCCGCATTGCTTCTTAGCTGGCGAGGGAGCATGGATGCATCGATGCATCCATCCTCCCCTGTCAGATGAGAAACAACCCGGGTTACTTTTAACCCGCATTGCTTCTTAGCTGCCGAGGGAGCGTGGATGCATCGATGCATCCACCCTCCCCTGCCAGATGAGAAGCTACCTGGGTTACTTTTAACCTGCATTGCTTCTTAGCTGCCAAGGGAGCATGAATGGCAGTGCCTCCACTCTCTCTCCACAGCTGAGAAACAATGCGGGTTAAAAAAAGGTAAGAAAGGGTGGAAATAAAAATGACATAATAACGCACCCTTTACGGAAATGGCTGACTCAGTTTCGATTTAGAAAGGTTGGATGCTGAGGGTCAATATAGGGTCAAAATAATTTTAAATACGAAATATTAATGGATTTCAAAGTATTACGGCCGGAGATATCCATCCCTAATCACCACAATATTGTTCTTTTTAAGAACTTGCTATATTTTTATTTCCTGTATAGGAGAAAAAAGGCTATGCATAGATAACAGGCAAATGTTTATATTTGTTATGTTTTACAGTTACATGAAATTTAAGATCATGAAAGGTTCAGTCTGTAGCTTTTGCGTCTCCCAAGCATACCTTAAGCACAATCGTGGATCTAATTTACAGCACACTGATTCCAAACTGAGCATTTTTATTATTTACTCAGCTTTGAAGCTTCCAGAATTTTGTAGCCAGCATGACCCCTGGCTCTAAATCACTGGTAGGATTTTGCTGTCCAATAGAGTAATTATCCTAAGCTCTCATGTGTGTGGGACGATGTAACTTTTGGATCATGGTGAACCGGTTGTACAATTATGCACCACATGGCAAACATAGGCTACATCCCATGGTCACGGCCTTGCTAATTAGAGAACCTAGGAAGTTGTAATTCAGAAAGAAATCTTCCCAAACTCTATAGTACAGTTGCAATAATGTCACACAAATTCATTTTCAGACTCTCTTTACATACAGTATCACCCCCATATCCATGAGGGATATGTTTCTGAACTTATAGTGGAAAAAAACATGTTCTGGAGGACCTGGAAAAAGTATGCTCTCTAAATCCTCCAAGGTGACTTGATGTCGATGATAACTTCTGGTGGAAGCATAATGTAGAATCATTTGGATGACATACAAATTTCCTAGAGTGACATATTTTGTCATATACAAGTAGGTAAAGCCACGGGTACCAGCTCCATGTATATGGGGGTCATATTGTATTTGTGCATGACACAGATTCTGGCTCCAGAAATTATTAAAAACAAAAGGTTGAATTACATGTCATATTAAATGAATGTGTAAATGGACTGCCTTCTGTTTACTCTTGTTGTTGTTGTTGTTGTTGTTGCTGCTGTTGTGACTTAAGCTGTACCTTTCCAAGCTGTGCTGCAGTTGTTCAATACTGCAATTTGAAGCAGCAAATGGCTTTTAAATTATGTGGAGCATGATTAAGTTCACTTCCTACACCTCATTGAATGACTGCCAAAATGAATCAGTTCACAAAGAACATTGTGACTTGGGTTTAATTGTTTCATTTATGTATGTTAACACTTTTACATCACCTTTCAAGGCTAGTCTTCCCATGTGTTTCACATCATACAAAATCCCAAAATAATACTGCAAAATTAATCATAATCTGACCACTGCCTCAGGACTGTAGAATATCAGAATGCATCCATGTGCTTGGCATGCCATTGGCAAAATACAGTCAACCCCCGTCTAATGTGAAATATTTACCTTCTTACTCAGCATGCATCAGAGATCCTTCAGAAGGATTCAAAAACTTTCTTCTTCCAATTCCCAATATAGCATGAAGTTCACCAGAGTCATGTATGTTTTCCTCAATGAGAGAATTACTGAACCACTGGTGGTACCCTTGGGCCTTGCTTTGTTTCCTTCCCCCTGACAAGAAAGATTAAAAAGGGTGCTTCCTGTTCCAGTTGACACTTTCTTGATCAACACTATCTAAAGAGTTCTCAAATATTCCATTTCATGTATAATTCTTCTAATATCAGCCTTTTAATGCAATTTTCACCTAGTTTTGCAAAGTTCTCCTTAATATATATTTCTTCAGTGGTTTCAATAATTATGTACAATTTACTCAAAAATACATATATTGTGCATTTTTTCTGGGTTATTATTATACCTGTTTTCAAACTTCGGATACATCCGAAATTCGGATGTAATTCGCATTTTTTTTGACTTTTGAAGCAATTTCGAAGAGAGTTAAGTGGATTTGCCATTCCGAAGTCTCTGTCACCATATATTCGGAATATATTCGGATAGGGCTCGTATGTCATTTCTGCCCCTCCCATTGTGTTTAAAATGTTTTAATTTTTTATTAATGTGTTAAATGTATTCAATATTTTGTACCAGTGTGGCTAATTTTTTTCAGTAGTAGCGGTCAAAAACGGAGGGAAAGGGAATTTCTCAAATTTTGACTGTCCCTTCTGTAGGTTTCTGCGCATTGCACAATCGCGGACACCATTAACGAAACCATTCCAAATTTCTAAAGTACATCTGAATCAATTTTGAAAAAAACTCTAAATAATTCAGAAGTCTATCAGATATGAAGCGCCAACGCCCCCTACATCTGAAGCGAGTTTTGAAGCCGTTTTTTCCATGATAAAACAGGCCTAGAAATTATAGAGAAATACAAATAGCAAAGTTGGACTGTATTTTTGCACAAGATTTGGAATGTATCTGCTCTTAGGTTCGAATTGAACTTGTGAATGCGTACCTATCTTATTCTCTATTCTGAGTAGGTAGGCATAGAATTGTGCTATGGATAATCTTAGCCACTATTTTTTACTACCATACTTCACAATGATGTGTGGATAAAATAGCAGAATGGTCAGGTATGCTGAAAAAAGGTGGAATATACGTAAATGGTGATGTTTAAAAGGAAAGGAAGAAATTAGCTAGCAGTAACATAACTTTTTTCAGTTTGGGGTATGTGCAGAAGAAAACTACTACACACAACAGCTTTGCCAAGCGTGTACCTAGAACATCAATAAAAGTATTCCATCATTCATAAATTATGAAGTATAAACGGTCCAAAGAAATAACAAATGGAGATTGGAAAAAATGTGCAATGTCTGCTGGTGAAGATAATTCTTGCTCTAAGCTTTATTTAAGTATACAGTGATGATTGTATAAACTTGGGTTATAGACAAAATGTCCAATTTGTTATGCCTGTTTTATGTCTGTTTATCTACAGTGGAATTACACTGTCTTCGAATATGGCGCAGGCAGCAAAATGAAGCCTACGGGGTTTGCTAGGCAGGATGATAATCAGTGTGTTTTAGAATGTAGATTTCCCTTACAAAAAAAGCTCTGATTTTGCTGCAACCTGGGAATTTGGTAAATTAATAGTGATGTAAGTTCCATTGACTCTACTTTGAGATGCACAATTGAATTTAGTTCAAAATGTTTAAGATCCAGATTCTTAACTTTCAAGGTGATTAGGGATTTCAAAAAACATGTTCCTTCTAAGTATATGTGGATATTCATGAATTTTCTGAGAAGACAGAACTCTTAAGCTTTCCTTCAGGATTTCTGTAGACAGTTCCCTCAAATAGAGGCTCTTAATTTGACTGAAATTAGACTTTATGAAAAATGCAGTGACAACCTTGCAAAGAAATCCCTTTAACATCACTGGAATTACTTTAGCTTTCTTCAAAATTCCTATAAATGTTTTCTTTGAGGAAGACTTTTCAAATTTGTCTCATAGTCCTTTTTAGGAAAAATGCAGGGCAAGTATAATATACCAGCGGCTGCCGATGTGGAATACAATCCTTATTCAGTTTGGGGCAATCT
Source organism: Anolis apletophallus (assembly GCA_030556195.1). Taxonomy (NCBI): domain Eukaryota; kingdom Metazoa; phylum Chordata; class Lepidosauria; order Squamata; family Anolidae; genus Anolis; species Anolis apletophallus. The sequence continues at coordinate 115,073,884 of JARBWK010000005.1, read as the reverse complement.
GTAGAAACTGCTGTTAAGCCTGTTATATTAGCAATTTTTAATGGCTGCTGGAATTTTCTTTTCTTCTAAAATGTATTTGTATAACCTAATCTGTTCTTGATGAGTGCACTCATATAAAACTAATGGGAGTTCAGTCTGCTAGGTCCTGTGGGATGGCTGCATTCCCCAAAATGGGAGACACGACGCAGCTATTATTTTGTTCCTGTGCTCTCTATATTCTCATATTTCCCATAGCATTCTAATCTTCTCCAGATGAGTGGAATTGCATCCCTTTTTGCTTGACAGCCAAAGACAAACACCAAGCTGTCCAGAAGATAGAGTGCCATTTTATTTGTCTGTCGAAATTCCTGATGAGATGGGCAAAACATCAGGAAACACTCAAGAGGAGACTTCCAGAAACTTCCAATTATGCTGGTTGGCATCATTCAACAGATAAGATAGTTTAAACAGTCTTTTATTTTCCTTGTATTCAGAATGTTTCATAAAGAACACTCACCCCCCCCCCAGTAAATTGGGGAGGGAGGTGGTGAATTGGGTCATTCAAAAATCCTGACCTATACAATTTGTAGAAAAATTATCACATTTTTCAAATCAAAGTGGCTTGTATATACACTTTGAAAATAAAACAAAGTTGGAAAAACCTTGCAAGCCATCCAAAGCCTGATAATACATACACATGTCAGTAAAATAGCTGTAGATAGATCAGGAATAGGGGACATTTAAAATTTAGAATTGTTGAACTTCAATCCCCAAAAGCCCCAGCCAATATGCAGGCCCGGATTAACAGCTTTTTGTGCCCTAGGCCACACTTTGGAATTACGCCCCCTTTTTAAGCGAACCTCTACTGCACCCCCCACCTCTCTCCCCTCCCCTCTGCCTCGTACCGCTGCATCCTTCCCATCATGTGCCAATGGGGCTGAGGGGAAAAGTGTGTGTGCTGTCACTGAGGAGAAGGGAACAGGCCCCTTTGTGTGGCGGGGATCGAGTTCGTTACCCCTCGGGAAGGAGGCAGAGGAGGGTGAACGAGTGCAGCAGAGCCAAGGCCCAAAGGGATGGGGAAAGCTGGGCTGGGTCCAGAGCATGCTCTTTGTCTGGGGCAGCAGCTTCAGAGGCGGCCCCATGTGCAGCTCATTGCCCAGCGGCTGCAGAGAGTCAGGGCCTTCCTCCACCTCAGGCTCCCCTCTGGGCCTCCACGCCATATGCCGCCCTGCTTTCCCACGGCCTCCTCTTCCCTCAGCAGCCTATGAAGGAAGCCGCTCCAAGCCAGGCCAGGCCAGGCCAGGCGCCCCCTCTCCTCTCCTCAGGCACAGAAGCACTGGCTGAGAAGCAGCGGCATAGATGGATGGGCTGAGGTTGATGCGGCGAGCACAAGCGCTGTCTCCGCAGAGCCCGGCCTTGGTGCCACCTCCTTTTGGGTACCAGGCAGCAGGAGCCAATCGCGGTGCGATTTTAAAAATTATTTTATAACAATTTTTTGTCCGTGATCTGCGCCTCCCTCAGCTTGCGCCCCTAGGCCATGGCCTAGGTTGGCCCTATGGGCAATCCAGCCTGCCAATATGGTCAATTGTAAGGGTTAATGGGAGTTACTGCTGGCTATATGGGGATTGGAGAACGGATTAAATATCTTCCCTCCTTCCTATTTATATGAAAACACCTTCTCCCAATGTTTTGTTTTCAGAAACTGGCCATTCACTATTCTTTATACATACCTGCATGCTATTTATAGATTAACTATTAAGAGGAAGGAGAATAATTTTTGGACATAGTAATCTCACTCTATCGACTATCTGAAATCTGTTTCTGTGCTAGCCAAGAGCTTGAAACAACACTAGTGTCTCCATAAGTACAAAATAATGGATGTTGCATATTGTTAGAAGGTCAGAGCAAATCAGTTATGGGCAGATTGGCTTAAAAGTTTACATAGCTCATTTGGTTACAGTGAGGCTGAATCCTAGGAAAGCCAGTATGCTCAAATGTTTACAATGTCAGATGTGGATTTGGAATATCTCAATTTGTTTCCCCACAGTGAGCCATGAAACACACAAGGTGATTTTCGACCAGTTACCCTGATTCAACTTGAACTACCTCACAGCCTTGGTAGGAGGACACATTGGGAAAGCAGAAAGCTATGTATTACACCTTTGACTCTTTTCATACCTTGGATGTAAGAACTAACAGTTTCAAAAATTATGTCATTTGTGTAGGCAGTTGTAAATAAACAGAAGCTTTACCACTGTTTCTGAACCAAAATATACCCTGCAGTATAATAATGTGTAAAGAGTAAATTTAATTCAGTTCAAAATGTCAGACAGAGCAATAATATATACAGCAGTCTCTCTGAATTCTTACAGAGAGCAGAGGGAATAAAACAGTCCTTTTAAACCAGACCTGGGCAATTGCCAGCCCTCCAGGTGTTTTGGACTTCAAATCCCAGAAATCCTAACAGCTGGTAAACTGGCTAGGATTTCTGGGAGTTGAAGTCCAAAAAAACCTGGAGGGCCGCGATTGCCCAGGTCTGTTTTAAACAGTCTTTAAAATATGTTTCATGCCTTAGAAATGATCAGGCTTCAGAGAGTTGGCAACCATTTCTTTCCTGGCTGTTTCCAGTCAGCACTCTCTTCTCTCTCTCAGGTGAAAGTGGCAGCTAAAACATTTTGTCTCAGCAGCAAGCTAGAGACAGCAGCCAATCAGAATTCTGGCTCCTGGCATGCTCATCCAATCAGCTACCGACACATGTCCTTCCAGTCAACCCATTACATCATGGTGCCTTTTTACAACTCCCCACAATCTGGGCAAGATTTTGAGAATTGTTATGTACCTTTTCAATGATTTTGTGTGTTTAAAAGTCATTTGTGCACAAGTCTTGGGAATTTTGGGAATTATGCACAAAAAGACACTTGCTTGGCTCTAAAAATATATGGTATTTTTGTGTGAAGTAGTGAATTTTCCAAACAATACAATTTCTTTTATACCTAAAGCAGTGTTGTTCCTGATGACAAAATGCAAGGTGATTTTACTTTTTAAATGCCATTTTTCTACTTTAGGACAAAAAAAGCATTGAAGTGGAACAGAATCTATACAGGGCTTTGTGGTTGTGTGTTCAAGGGTTTCTGGGGGAATATTGGAGGGATGCAAGAAAGCCATATGGTGAGCACATGGCTTTCTTGCATCCCAGCTGATTTCAGCTTTGAACAAAAGTTGTGCAACTCAGATATTTACAACTACACAAAGTTTGATAACACAATATTAGCACACAGGTAGAGTTATGGAAGTCCATAACTTTTGCGCAGAGGCAGTTTTTTGCCTTAATTTTCAGTGTTTCTTTATTAATATAGCACCAGATTCTTCTTCCTCTGGAGCAGCATTCTGTTCAGATTTTATTTTTATTGTGTATGTGCATGTATCACAAGGTTTCCTGTGACTTCCTTGAAAAATAGAACCCTTCAGTTTTCTTGTAAATCTTCGTTCCTGGGGAAGGTAGTCGAGAGGGCAGCAATGGAGCAGTTGCAGTCCTTCTTAGAAGACACAGCATGGCTAGATCCCTTCCAGTCCGGCTTCCGTTCTGGGCATGGGATGGAGATGGTCCCGGTCTCCATCACAGACCAACTCCTCTGCCAGCTTGACCAAGGCGGGTCTGCACTGCTTGTGTTATTGGACCCCACAGAAGCGTTTGACACTGTCAATTACAATCTTTTGACCCACCGCCTTGCCAGGGCTGGAGTGAGGGGGACAGCCCTGAAATGGCTGACTTCCTTCCTCCACCATCGGTCTCAGCGAGTGAGGAGGGGAGAGGTGGTCTCCGAGGGCTCCCCCTTAGTTTGTGGAGTTCCTCAGGGGGCCATTCTCTCCCTCTTGTTATTTAACATCTACATGCAGCCGCTTGCACAGCTGGTGCGGAGTTTTGGGCTAGAGTGCCATCAGTACGCTGATGACACTCAGCTCATTCTGAGGATGGAGGGTAGGCCTGGATCCGTACCCGATAATTTCCAACACTGCCTTGAGGCCGTTACTGGATGGCTGCGAGCCAGTAGGTTGAGGGTGAATCCAGCGAAGATTGAGATCTTGTGGCTGGGTCGTCCGGATGATGGGGCTGTCCAGCCTCCGACCCTGGACGGTGTGGCGCTATGCCCATCGCCTTCCGTAAAGATCCTGGGAGTTCACTTGGACTCCCAACTGACCATGGAGACCCAAATCTCCATGGTCAGTAAAACAGTTTTTTTCCATCTGAGACAGGCAAGGCGGCTGGCCCCCTATCTATCCCGGAACGACCTGGCCACGGTGATCCAAGCCATGGTCATCTCGAGACTGGACTACTGTAATGCGCTCTACATTGACCTTCCTCTGTCGGTGACCCAGAAGCTCAAGCTGGTGCAGAACCCCTGCCGCCCGACTCCTGTCTGGTTCTCCAGCAGGTTGTCACAATACACCTATTTTGCAGGATCTGCACTGGCTTCCAACTGAGCACCGGATCACCTTCAAAGTGTTGGTGCTCACCTTTAAGGCCTTATGCGGCCTGGGGCCAATGTACCTGAGGGACCGGCTTTTCCCATATTGCCCTACAAGATCACTGCGGTCAGAAAATACCAACTTGCTGGCCATTCCATCTACGAAGTCAATCAGATTAGCTGCAACCCGTAGGAGAGCGTTCTCCGTGAGTGCCCCGACGTTGTGGAACGCTCTCCTGGCCGAGACGCGGGCTCTCCAAGACCTCATGTCATTCAGGCGGTCTTGTAAGACATTCCTTTTCCAGCAGGCTTTCGGCCTATAAGATGTCCTCAGCGCCTGGTTCGCCTGTTATCGCTGCGTTACATTGCATTGTGCTGTGCCTTGTATCCTCTACAGCACATTGTTGTTTTAATCTTAACTCTGAGATTTTATAGTTGTATTGTTTTTTAATTGTGTTTTTATTGTATCTCGCTTTACTGTGAGCCATCCCGAGCCTCCCGGGAGTGGCGGCCTAGAAGTCCGAGAAATAAATAAATAAATATTCTACCTATGAATTGAACTTGACTCATAATTTTTGCTACTATATAGTAATAAGAAAGAGACTTTAAACTATTGATGCATGCACATGGAAATTCAACACAGGAAATTATACTTCACTCATTATTTAGCAAGTGGGGAAAGAATCAAAAGATTCCTATTTAAACACAGCTTTCCAAAAGTACAAAATTAAGAAATGTATTTGTGGTTCATGGTACAGGAATGGTTTTTGTTCTAACAAACATTCTTGAAATCTGAAATGTTTGGCTGGGGAAATATTTACATTATCTGTAGCTGTGATGCTCATGTCTCTGATTTCTACAGCTGTTGCTCTCTCTCCTAATCCAAAATATGGAATATTTTTGCATGGACAGGGGGTTAGTGTTTTATTTTGAAGGATTCCTTTAGGAGCAGGCGGTTTTAAGGCCAAAAACCTTGCCATTTTCTTTTGAAACAATTAGCATGCCCTTCAAGTGTCTTGCATTTAAAGACAAAGACTGTTAAAAAACAAAACCCATAGTCACTGCCATATTACCAAGATTTTATAACATAATGGTAATTTCAGTGGCAATAGTAGAGGATTGTGGGGTGTACAAAAGAGACGCATGCAGCCAATATTATCCATGTCATCTATGACTAATCTAGATGGTTCTGTCTCTTCTCCATGATTTTGCACTACCTGACATCTGCCGGGAAGTAGCAACCAATAGTGAAAGGACAGTGACATCTCTAGCCCATCCCCTGTTTGGATATCAGGCAGCACGCCAATGACTTAAATCAAGAAATAGTTTTCTAAGACCTACAGAGACACTCGCTTGAACACCTCAGCAAGCGAGAGTCCAAAAGTGGTAGGCTAAAACCCAGAACCTTAATCAATGGCTGATACCAAATGAGCACACAGAAAACTGAGCGACTTGGAAGGTGCTGAGCAGATTGCGCTCTGGCACCACGAGATGCAGAGCCAACCTTAAGAAATGGGGCTACAAAGTGGAATCCATGACATGCGAGTGTGGAGAAGAGCAAACCAAAGACCACTTGCTGAAATGCAGCCTGAGCCCTGCCACATGCACAATGGAGGACCTTCTTATAGCAACACCAGAGGCACTCTAAGTGGCCAGCCACTGGTTAAAAAACATTTAATTGAATTCCAAGTTTGCAAACTTTGTGTTTTATAAAAATACAACACAACTGTTTGGTTTTCTCCTGACACGATAAATAAAATACCATGATTTTGCGACTGAATTTACAAACAGAAGTATGAGATATATCACGGAACTTCCTCATGACACACAGATTTGTTGGTTGGATATACAGATAGGTCTGCCACTAGGCCAGACAAATTCCTATCCTTCTTACTAGTTGCTATGAAAAAGTGTGCTTAGTATTTATTATATCGTAGACAATAATTTATTCCTATGTGTAATAGCAGTAGTACTGTTAAAGCTCTCATACTTGTAGTAGCA